>VXBZ01012526.1:744923-818384 GCA_013399135.1 Heliornis fulica | reverse complement strand
AAAACAACCTCCAAATAAATCATAAACTGGTTTTGCCTTCCGATGAGCTACGAGTTATATTTCTGGTTTAGAGAAAAGTAAGACTAACATTTCCACAATATCTTGGTCAAGAGTTTTAAGATTTGTGTCAAATGACAAAGCTGTCAGATAAGATATATGATGAGATACCATGGAACAGCCACAATTCATTTGTTTGGTGTGTTGTCAGTCCAATGGCACTACTGCAACAACTGTTCTTAATGAAGTTTTAAAAGTATTCTTAATGCAGTGGCAGCCCTTGGATGCAACGCTGAGGAAAAAAAAAAAAAAAAAAAAAAAAAAGAAAAATNNAAAAAAAAAGAAGAGCCATTTAATCACTCTCATACATTTTCATAAAATTCCTATGAGATGTAAAAGTCAATAATCTTTAAATGCCAGCAATGAAATAGTGAACCAGAAAGCTACTACAAGTTCAATTGCTAGGGGTAATAAGGGTGACTATACAATATAATCTGCTACTCCTCTTCCAGTATCACAAATATCTAGGGCTACACAGCTCCTTGTTACCTTGTTGAGACTGTGTGTCCTCCTACTAGCCATATTTTCCACATAATTCATAAAAGCAAATAACTGGTTATATATTCAGATGTGACTAATTTAGGATGGTAGTTACTTTATACCTGTGTATATGAATATAAAGAAATGTATATGTAAAAATGCCACTTGAAAGGGAATCCATTTATGTTAACACCCGAAATGATGGATTTTAGTCTGAAATTTCCATTTCAGTGCTTTTTTCAATTTTCTTTTCAGATGTACATATCATACAAACTCCTCCAACAAAAGCTTTTAAAGTTTTCAGCCGAACAATTTTAAAGCCTACAATATTAAGGGATTATGATACAAGATAAATATGTCTCCATCAATGTGTTAACTGTTAACGGAATGATAAGAAAAGAGACTCTGCACATGGATAAAAATATACTGCAGAGAAATTAAAGACAATCAACTTCAAATCCAAATTCTAAGTTTTTTCACCATCATTAGTTTAATATGACCATTTACACACTATTATATTGCTGAAGAGCGCTGTATTTGACAGACATTGGGGGGGGACAAGTGGGTGGTAGGAAAACAGAACATTTTCCCACCACCTACTCCTAAAACAAAAGCCATCAAGTCAGTTGTACTTGGAATACTATCCAGGAGAGCTGTGAAGCATCTGACCTAAGAGAGCAGTTCCTCAGAGGCTGACTCAACGAATAATGCACATTCAGAAAAGACTGAGCAGGTATTCACTGACCACGGGACAGATCAGCTAACTGGGTATCACTAGATTGTTGCTGACATGGATTTAACAGAGTTTAGCTTCTTTGACTTTATTGTTTTCCTACATAATTATCCAGCTCTATATCCTTACACTAATTCATAGCTTTAAAGCCTATAAATACAATCTAACATTTGCTAGACTACTTGTGCAACTAATAAGTCCTCTGGAACATGTGTTTCTTCATTAGTTTATATAGTGGTAAGATATATCTACTGGGTCTGCAGACAAAGCTTCTGCGTGAATTGAGCCAGTCTGAAGAATTAAGGCATGTACTACCAGAAGAACATCACCACAAACCACCACACAATTTCAAAGCATTAGGAAATCCATCCCATTTATCATATTACTTTGAGGTAAAAGAGTAATACTAAATGTCTCAAAAAAATAAACAGAATTTTAAAGTTTGCTGATTTTTTTCAACATGTCTTGCAATGAACGGATTCTTTTAAATAGTGAAAAACTTCTGCCCTGGAGTTCTTGTCACGTCTACTTGATGTAACCACCACTCTGTTTTCATTAATTTCTTGGAAACCAGCACATTCTACAGTCAGTGAAAGAAACGTCAGGTTGTCATTAGGTGCAAAGAGTTAAAAAATATTCCCAGTAGACTTTCTACTCTATTATATAAGACTTTAAAGAATTCATAAATAAATAGAATCCTTTCTTTACTTCAGAGAAAAGAGCATTAGTAACTGTAGAGTATGCAGAAATACCTACTCTTGAAAACTCAACTCAAAAATGCATAGCAAGAGTCCAATACAGGGCTGATATAGGTCTGAATCCAGTTTGCTTACCTCTTCCGTGTATGCTGTATCCTTCAAAAGGCTACTTGTTATCCTCTCTGCCAATGAGGATGGATCCAGCTCCGCTTGGCTGGATGTCTTTGCAACACAAAGCACATGTGATCTTTGTTGCAATGAGGGGATGGGAGAATACAGCATTGCTTGGTTCAGAGGAGTTCAAGTATGTGGTACAATTTGTGGTCTTCTATTCGCTACTTTCAACCGTCTGCTTGGTCCTACATAGGCTCTGCTCAAATTGAACAAAACACAAAGACTGACAGAAATGTGTCCACTGCTTGAAGAAATGGAATAAAACCTGAAATAAGGGGGCTGGTGGAACACCAAGCCTTGTATTCCAATTACAGCTGTCTGCTGCGCTCGCGAGGAGGTAGATCAGCATCACTCCCCATACTGGTTTAGACAGCCAACCTGCAAAAACAAACAATCAAAAAAGCAGTAAAAAATTATAACTCAGCTTGTCTATCTACAGGTGATGGTTCCATTCAGAGGTGAAATAACACCCCAGTTTTCCTCACCAGACAGTACAAAACTTTAATAAGTTTTTCCTTCGAAGCAAATAGTATGCACCACTCTTTTAGGGGATTTTAAAACAATTCATTAAAATCTCAGAGGTTCTTGATCAGAAGAGTCAAATAATAATGAACTTTTGCTTTAACAGGCACCATGTGAGGACATACTTCAGTGGTACTTCCAATAAATTGATAACAAAAGACAGTATTTCTGGGTACACTTGTAATTCCCCTGGAGCACTACTGATTTGCACAGGATTCCTCAAAGTCTATTTTTCTTAAAAAAAAAAATGATCTATGTGAAGAGGATCAGAGGAAGTAAAATGCACTACAGAAGACATGCTTACCTGAACATTTTCAGGCAAGAAGGCTAGAGCTCCATTCCACCACAGTGAAGAAATAAGAAGCAATACCTGGAAGTGTTAGAGGAGCAACTAGTGAACTCTTAACCACCCTTAACTCTTGGAAAAGCATCGAGTTGAAGATGCTCAACTTTATCAGAGAGAGTTGTTCTTGCATTCCAGATAGCTAGTGTGAGTGAGGCACCGAGAACTACCTTTAACTGCCAATTGTGCTTCATATCCTGCAGGAATATGAAACATTCCAGAGCACCTACACCTGTTCTTATCCCTCACCTACTCCCCACACCCGAGAAGCCACTGTTGTGTCCAGCTTTGAAGGGCAACTTCTGTCATCTCAGGTGATTTGGGGCTTCACCCTACAGAAACTTCACATCTGATAACAACATCACTTCAGAGACAGGCAAATGAGCTAAAAGAAGGATCCAGATTTCCAAAAAATGTAAAACATTGGCTTAAGCTGAGAGCAAACAACTCCCATTTCTGCAGATATCAAGGACCAAATTTTCAGTAGGCAATCTGCAAAATCTCCTCTGTTCCAATTCCTCTGATACACCTCAGAGATAACAAAGATGTCATCCAAACATCTGTAAGCCCTTTGGTTCCTCCCTCTTTCCCACTTTCCAAATCTAGAACTTTACTTTTTGTATGACAAATGGCTTATTAGAAAACAATAGTACAAAACCCTTACATGAAGGCAAAAACTACTTAAAAGAATGTTCCTTTCTGATATAGTGCTTTTATAACAAGAGATAGCTTCTAATCTTGTTCAATAGCCTACAGTCTGCAATTTACATGAATGTGATTAATGTCCTATTTCCATATTTAAGTCTCTGACAATATTAGTACTGCTATTTGTACCATCCAAGGAATTTTTTACTCTAATATAAAACTATTACAATCTTTGATTCTCTGAAACTTACCTGGAAAAAAAAAAAAGTGTGATAACTAGCACAAAGGAGAGATAAGCTTAGTGATACATAGAAATACTTTTGTTCTCTTCAAGATATTTGGAAAATTAAAAATATATTAAAAAAACACAGCTAAAAAACTGAACTACTTCTACATTTTGCCTCTGGACAGAATTTTTGGATTAAACAATTCTGAACTGAGTGAAGTCTTCTGTTGACATATCAATGAACTGAAGGATATATTTTTAACATTACCAATAAGACTATGCAAGAAAAAGAAGGGATTACTTTCCCAGAAAACTTCTGTGAACCCTTCATCTAGAGACAAGGGCCATTAGCTGTAAAAAAATAAGGGACCTACAGCTGCTTCACATCAAACCACAGCCAAGACGAAGAAGAAATCCAGCAAACAGCAAGAAGGGAAGATGCTCTGGAATACACAGTTTAGATGCCCTTTGGTAACAGATAGCCAAAATCCCAAATGCTCCAGTAATGAATTATCTGCCTGAACCACTCTGGGGTCCCTTCCAGCTCCTAACATTCTGTGATGTAACTATGACATATGCACACTTTATACAATTAAAAGCTGTACAGGAGGAGCTTTGTTTTAAATAAACCAGGACAATATAATATGTGTGTGACACAAACAGGGAAATAGCAGAGGAGGAAATATTCCTTGACAGCTTTAGGCCCCTAGAAACAGTTTCCCAACATACTGGCAGCTTGCTTTCCTTTCCATTGTGAATTGACAATGTGATCAGAATGCAATTTGAAGTTATTTCTCCTTCCTAACCCAAAAGTATTTTTTGGTGCTTTTGTTCAAAGTGACAGTGGTGCTGGATCCAAGGGGAATGCAAGCTCACATTGATATATTTAGTTGCCACTGGTCAAGGGGGTATGCTGATAGACAGGGTATCCATTGCGAATAAAGAACGGTCACACGCTAGGAATTCCCACTTTCAACTTTCTGGTGTTCAAAGGTAGGAGCTACGTGGCCCATATATTTGAATCTAACATCCCAGGCTGTCTTTTATTTCAATTCCTCTGTGATTTTTTAGCACCTGCAATAACTGAACTTAATTAAAAAACAAAGCAAACCAGAATGATGGGTTTTAAGCCTTATTGATTGCTCATTTCTACTTTTGGCATATCTGCTTCTAAACAGAGTCAGAAATTAAACCTCTCTGCAGATGTAGCACATCCTTTGGGAGCTCAGATGCCACATCACCCACCTGCTACAGTTTTCCTTATCTGTTAAATTAAGATAATGCTACTTATCACAATTAATGTTGTAAAGTATTAATGAAAAATAATTTTCACAGGACGACAAGAGCTATGAATTAATACTGTGGCCTCCTCTGGCAATTTTACTTACACAAAGCAACATCTAGAACACATAAAAGCAGAGCCAGGACCTGCAGCTGGAAATGTGTATGTACAAAAAGCAATGGGACAGTCTCTGCCTACACATAGCTTACTACAGACTGCTCTAATAAAGGAGTGAATATCCTTTAATGTCATGTAGGTTTTCCCAAAAATCCGACAGCAAACCATTCTTTAGGAAGAAAGGCTAGAACTAATCCTACCCTCTTGCAAAAAGTAAAAGCACAACACAAAAGGCCTCCAATATAAACAATAAAAAGAGATGACCCTAAGAATGAATACATAACAATTTCTAAGAAGTCTGATTTTACCTTCAGTTTAAATGAAAAGAATGTAATTCGCAGAAAGT
This sequence comes from Heliornis fulica, assembly GCA_013399135.1. Lineage (NCBI taxonomy): Eukaryota > Metazoa > Chordata > Aves > Gruiformes > Heliornithidae > Heliornis > Heliornis fulica. The sequence goes on along the minus strand of VXBZ01012526.1, from coordinate 812,761 downwards.
GAAAGGTGAATGCCAAGAAATTTCTAAAAAAAAAAAAAAGTGCGAAATTTCTACAAAACACAGAAAACTTCTTAGAAAGCAGAGTTAAAGTTCTTGAATTTACGGGGAAAAAATAAAAATATCTGGACAACACAGAGACAAGAAGTAATGGGGAAATTCTAGAAAGCACAGGGAAAGTCTCTAAAATACACTAAGAATATTGTTATAAAGAACAGAGAGAAAATATACAAAGCCCATGGATGGAAGCATGAAGAAAATTCCAAAACTCAGGAAGTAAAATTCCTAGGAAGCAGATAGGGAGCTTCCTGGAAATAAGAGGGAATTCATAGAAGGTACATTGACAGTTCCTGGAAATTGGGGGAAAATTACTGGGCAGCATAGAGAGAATTGCTAAAAAGCAGGTGAGGAAATAATGCTGGAACGCCATGAGGGAATATGCCTAGGAGGCAGGGTACATAGGGAATATACCTAGGGTTTCCTGGAAAGTACAGAGTAGGCGTCTGGAAATTTGAGAGGCGAATCCCTAGAAAGCAAGCCAGGGATTCCCAGAAAGCACATGGAGACTTTCCTAGAGATGCATAGCGCCGGGTCTCTCCTGAGGAGCACCACAGCCTAGCTTTTACAATTGCATCTGCTTTTGTCTGCACAGAGATCAGAAGCACCAGGATACATTATCACGCTGCCCTCGGGGACAAAATAAGAAAATTAGTAGCAGTGCAAATGAAGATAAAGCCAGGTCGAGCACTTCTAGAGACTTTCAGCTGTGGACCACCCTGTTTGTTTTTGTCTGCAGCCCATAGGGTCAGGTACACAGAGGCAATGAGGTGAAAGGTAGGGGTGACCTTCTCTACTTGTAGGTTACAAGCAGTCAAATCTGAGCATACCTCATGTTCTGCTTTTACATATGTCCCAAACTCCTTTGAGACTGGGAAAAAAACACCTTAAAAGTTTTCCTGCATCTCAATGCAAATGGGGGCTCCGGGTCAGTCTGCTTTGGTGGCCATTCAGCTACGGATGTTCAGAGAGCACCCAACGCATTTCAACAGGAGGGCTTTCACCCTCAGGAGAACACACAGTAGACTGTTGCACCACCACAGTGGTGTGCACCACAGCTCCTCATTTGACCACGCACTGAAATAAGGGGAAGACCTCTCTAGTTCTTTGAGAAGAATCACAGAATGACTGAGTTGGAAAAGCATTTAGATCACCAAGTCCAAACTGTCCTCTCCTAAACCATATTCCTCAGCACCTCATCTTCTCATCTTTTAAATAGATCAAGGGATGGTGGTGACTCAGCCACCTCCCTGAGCAGCCTGTTCCACATCCTGAATGGTTCATTGCTGTCCTGCCTCTGAAGCCCTGGGAACAGCAAGGACCAAAGCCACATTCCTTCCTACAGAAAAACAACTACTCTAAGGCAGATGTGTCTCCCCATACAGAACAGACTGAGATCTTATGTTCTCCTCCACAGCTAAACACCTAGAAGTACTGTAATGTAGTACTGATCAAGAATATTCTTCAAATATTTTATTGATCAGTTACAGGGCTTTAGAAATACTTAAATTACTTCTCCATACCCATGCCTTAGTGAAATCTAGGGCAGATGTTCAATTACCCCATATTACAATAAAAAGGAATTTTTCAGTATAAAAATACTGCCCATATTGACTTTTATATGCTCTTCCTTTCTCATCTTTTTGGTTTTAACGTCTCTATATTATCCCTAAAATACACTGTTACATTGGAACCATTTATTACCGGAGTTAACAGAAAACAGTTACCACTTCATTACTAGTTACAAGTAACAGACAGTTGTTATTAACATGTGTATCTCTAACCATCATCAATTAGCATCTCTTATTCAAAATTTTAAAATACTGAGATGGGAGATTGAGAAGCACAAGTATAAACAAGCACAAGATTCCCATAAATTTTCATTGGTTAGTAAATAAAGGAAGAAAATTGCACATCAGGCTCAGCACCAAATTAAGTGGTCTTATCGTGGCAAAAGAACTCCCGAAAACCACCGAAACTCACCACTGCTGAGACTGAATGACTTTTATGGCTTGCAAGACTGAAAAACAAGCTTCCAGTGTTAAGCAAACATCTTCAGTAAATAGCAAGCATTCGTGCCTGAGCCGCTGAAGACACCTGTGCTTTAAAATCTGCTGTGAACAAGCCACAGTTCTGTTCTGTACAAGCCTAACACCTTAATCCCTGCTTTGAAGACAGATCTCCCATTGACAGTATCAGAGGTGAAAACACTGCTGCAGGATTAGATCCTACATTTCATGGGTTTAGTTTATTTATGGCCACTTACCAGAAAGTATTCCAGAACACGTCCAATTACTCCATCCATCCACACACACTAAAATATATTCATGCCACTTTCAAACTGACTATAAAGTCAGTGTGAAAGCTCATGAATAAAGAGAAATTCTAGTGACAAGCCAGAGGAACCTTAAAGCAACTCAAACCGACTGTAAGACAATGAAAAGTCAACCAGCATGTGCATTTAGCATAACGACCTTCAGTTGTCAGTGCAAACACACCGACAGATACATGACAATTTTAACAACTGCTGAGAGAGGAATGCTGTTTGAATAAGAAAGCTGTTGGGAGGAGATGGGAAAAGTCATCCCTACCTTTCTTTGTCTGGTGACTTCTGAAGATCCTGTAGTGGGTCCAAAATTACAATGCAATAAGTTTGGGTTTCATTTATACCGAGGTGTCAATAGTAATTCTAGCAAAGCCAGTGAAGTTACTCTGAATTTACACACAGGTTGGTGGGATCAGAATCATCTGCTGGCACCACTGCCCAGAAACCTGCAATCAGCCTCAGGAGTGCTAGTGCCCTGTCTGGTGGACGAGTTGAAAAGCAACTACAAACTGTGGAGGGTTTAATTTTCACAGGCAAAAGATCCTTTCTTTGGAATGGACAAAACATGTTTTTTCTTCAAAGTTAAAACTAAGTTTTGCTCATTGCTTGTGAAATACTAGACAGAAATGTCCTCGCCCTGTATTTTACCAGAAGTAGTGTGTTTTTCTCTGTGACTGGCATGTGAAGAACCTGAAAGTTCAATTTCCCTTCGGAGTGCCATACGGGACTTGCCATGCAGCACTGCTGCAGATCACAAAACTGTTGATCCCACTGTTACAGTTGACATAACACTGCAAAGCCATCCTGCAAACAGCAGAATCAGTGGCCACAAAGGCATTCAGTTCTTACTGATGGCAGGATGTGAAAACATGTCCTTCCAGACTCAGACAAAGCTTGTCTCCATAAAGACTAATGAGATCACAAAAATCCTGGCTTAGGAAACTTCTAAGAGATAGCATAAACTGATGTGTTACAGTACAAACTCAGTACTCCTAGACAGCCGTCGGAGACCTTGGTGGTCTCCGACGGCTGTGACCACCAAGGTCAATCACCCACACTACAGGATGCTGACCAACATATTTATTCTATGAACTAGGATGTTGTCATTACATTCACTTTGTACCCAGAGTACCACAAAACTATTAGTACAAACTTCCAGGATGCAAAGACAGTTCTGTTTTTGCCTTCCCCTTCCTCTGATCACAGGCAGTACTAAAGCTTTCCTTAACAACACCTACGCTGAAAATTTATGGTTTTAACCTTTACATATTTTGATTACAATTTCCTTTCTGACATCTTCCTGAACACTTGCTCCCTGCATTTCAGAGTACTATGATGCACTGTTAATTACTCTGAGTTAGTAAAGTAGACCTGAATCTTCACAGCTTTCTAGCAGAAACATGAAAAAAATTAGCCAACAGGCAATCCCTATTAACTTGGAGCAATCTTTCTTGGATTTCTTGTGCTTACTAGTTAGCAAAACTTAGCAAAGCAGAGGTCAAGCAGGTGGTCTTCAGCAAAACAGAGTCCAGAAGCACAGACAAAAGGGGACTTAATTTTTCACAGCTCTGATTCGAGCTTTCTGGCTGCCTTTCTGCACTCACAGTTGTCCTCCCCCGAGTTTGGCAGGAATACAGGGTGCATGTTCACACTCGTCAAGTGCCAAGACAGCCTGTGGTGCTTAAAATTCAGAGGTGGAAGTCTTGTCAGCAAAAGGACTTCTGACTCCACCAAAACTGGACCTGCCTGTAGGACCATATTCACTAGCCAATGCTGACCACTACGTTTGAAACTATCAGAGAAGTATATAAATTGACAGCAAAGACCAAGGGCCTGACAAACCACTAATTAAATACATGAAAAAATCTCAATGTTTGGCAGCCAAGAACAAGAAAACAACAGCACAGACAAGCAAAATGTAGTTAATTGTTGCCTGCTGAGTTGTGTTTTGAATTCCTTCCTGGACTGGGGAAGTGGAATACCCAACCTGAAGCTGTGACTGAAAAACGTCTCTCACTTAATATCCACATCTCAAACAATTCTGTTGGACTCTGTAGTAGCCATATACTCTGCCAGGCAGTTATCAGCCTGCAAGCCTGCAAAATGGACAGTCCCTTAAATAATATTTTGTTATTACCAGCAGAATAATTAAAACCTTTAAATAAAGCAATCTATGATAAAATGTTAGTTTATAGAAAGAACCAGTGTTGCAGACAGAGAAAAACTAGCAATTGAAGTTTTTGGTGTATATATGAATAAAATGTGATTTTTAGACAAAAAGAACCCAACACCTAGGTTAAACATCAAGATGCACACTTACAAAATGTACAAATATACATATGGATATGTATATAACTGCAAATCCAGAATCAGTACCATTGCACTTCAATTACGAACTATTCTTACTTTTTTTGAGGTTTTTGAAAAGTGATGTCAATGCATAGCCATCTTACGGGTGGTAAAACATCAGAAGCTGGGTTTGTAATTTATTAGGTCCAGTTCTAACATATGATGGAGCTATGCACAACATTATCTGCTGATAATTTAAATTTCTTCATATTTAACATTACTGAAAGTCTACATCATGTTTGTTAATAAGAAAAAAGTTTCTCACCTATATTTTTCTTCAAGATTTAAAAAAAGAAATTTCTTTTGCTTTTCCCTCCCAATAAGCTTGTATGGGTCTGTAATTCAACTTCATCTCCCAAGATGGGATCCTTTAGCTGCTGTCTACGTAGAATTTCATTTGAAGTACACCACGATGTAGGAAATGAATCCCTAAGTTCAAAGCACTTGGAACAGCTTTGCCAAAACCAATGAAATACAAAGACCTTCATAAAAGAAATATGGTCAGTGCACATATACATAATTTGACTGATAAATATACCAAAAAAAGCACCCCTTTTAGCACCTATATCAATGTATTTTTGATGTGTATCTTTGTGTTGCTACACATAAAAAGAAATACAAAAACCTAAATTAGTTTTTTATCTTTCACTTTGTTCAAATGTTTCACAACTTAAGCCTACCATATTACAAGGCTCTTCGGGAGACTTAAATAGTATTAAAATACTATCTTCAATTTGAAGGGCAAAATATCTGGAAAATTAAGGTCACATAATGTTACAAAACCTAATGGAATATGGATTTTTGCTTGAAGTACTTCTTCCAGAATCCTCGGTCATATTAAATCTGTCTCTCATAGATGTAATAAGTTTTTAAAGTTTGAATGAATTTCAGAGTACTTTTCACATCACCTGTAATTTCTGAGGGTGCAAAGAAGTATGAAGCTCAGAACACTGAGCTGCTATGGGAAAGACAGATCTTTCAAAGCAGAGGCACACAGGACAAAAATGGATAGATAGCGATGGGAACATATTTTGAACTACTAAATACAATGTTCATTTCTTGCACTACATTGGTGTTTAAGTGCACATAAATACTGTAGTAGTGATAATAGGTCAAAGAGGTATAAAGCAGAGCTTGACATGTGTAAAAGATGTCAAGAGGTACAGACCAGCTGCATCTAAACATGCAGCATTTACCTGGTTTCTTGGATGACTCCGGTATCATCAGTTACTTCCTGAGGGCACGCAAAGCAGTTTAAGTCAAAACATAACAGAGAACAGCCAAAACCATCTTCAGAGTAGGATTCCTAAGGGTTTTTACTATGCTGCGGTAGAGTTGTGGGGTTGGTTTTTTTTTCAATGCCCAACCCTTCATGGTCACCATCAGCCAAGCAAAGGCACCACACTACTATCCAGCCCGCAGGAGAGACCAGAGACAGCCTGAGCCCCACTCAGTGCTGGAAAGAGCCTCTGCAACTCCAAACCCCCAGTACCCTGCTCAGCATCTCGTGATGGTGGCATGTGAGCAAGCAGATTTCAGAGCTGTGCCCTGGCATCAAGAATTCCTCTACCTTTCCAGATACTAAAGTGCAAAGGCCCAGCTCCATTTCTTGCCTCAAAGTTAAGGTCAGTCCTTTATAAAATAATCTGAGATGCCAGACATAGAGAAAGTAATTGCCTGCTGTGACTTACTCAGCTGCACAGCAAAACTCCCATCCCATCACTACAGTGATCCATACAAAAGGAAATGGGCAGAAATTGTCTTGCCTTATCCAAATCAAAGTTGGTCATGGAAAAGAAATACTCTACAGTCGTATTTATACATGTCACATCAACAATCCTCCAGAAACCTACAGACTAGTCAGCAAGAACTGAATCCAAAACCCAAGGAACAGTATGTTGCTCATATATACTTCAACTAAGGAGGAAGAATAGTGCTACCTTGGTTCTACTTGAAACTATGCTAAAGAAAACAGCCTTATACAACTTGAGTTTTCTTCCCCTGAAAGAGTCTAAATTTTTTAACCCTTCTTTTAGGGGTTCAGCAAGCTTAACAACATGATCCGTGTGCTGCAGGCAGCAACCAGGAGCTCTGTGGGTCACATAACTCTGAACTCCCCAGTGTGGCCTACGAAAATAAGGTCTTGCTCAACATGTAGTCACAGGAGTATTTTGTAAAAAATTCTAAAGACACTGGGAAGTGTTCCCCACACCAGTGTCACATGAAAGACTCACAATGCTAAAACAAGCTTAGCTGATCCTGAAGACTTTGTTGTGAGACTCTTACACCATAAACCTGGGCTGAACAGAAAAGAGATTTTCCAAAGCACACAAGTAAAATGAATGAGTCTCCAAGAACACATGCAGGAATGGAGGACAAGTTAATTCACATGAAATGGCCAGAATTAGAATATAGGTTTTATTTGGAGTCTTTCACCTGAATCCCTTCACAGACTCCTCCCATTGTGTTGAAGCTGTGCAAACAGAATACGTGAACACCTCATAACATGACAGCGACAGAAATTACATTCCCATCTGGAACTGCTTGAGGAGTCTCTGGTACCTGGCTGGACTGTGCCACGGATACCAAGCATCACTTCTGCCTTCTGCTGAGAGCTCTCCAGAGCTGACTCAGGCACAGGACACAGGTCTGTATTTTTTAAGTATTGATATTATTTCTTTCACTTGTATTCCCCCCACATACCAGTTAGATATATAAAGAGGTCATTAGCACTGGATGAGGAAAAAACCTTTGACACAATGTCCTTAGAGTTCAGAACACCATACATAAATCTATCCAAACCAATGCGATTTAAAACAATGACAATGAGGTCTGCAGACACCTGGTATTTGATTGACTGCTTTAAGAAATCCATGATGTGCAGCTAAGAAAGACAAATGAATACATGTAACATGCTAATCTGGGTATTTAGTGAGAAGAATTCTGGCACAGGAATATATCGGCATTCTGTTTTCATACAGCAGATATCTACAACAACATTAAATTCTGGTTATTCACTCAGGTTAGGATGGCTGCATTGAAACTGGGCTTTGATTCATTAACAACAATACATGAAATTTGGTGCCAAAACACCGTGGTGACGAGGGGCACAAAGTGTGATTTTTAGCAGTCATTTAACACTGAAGACCAGAACAGTCCAACTGTGGTTACTCAGATACCTCATACAAAGAGGCAAAATGTAAACCTCCAAAATAATTGTAAACGTTTAAGAAAAATCAAAGCTCAAAATCTATCAGATGGTCACAAATGCATCAAATTTATTTGGGCAAGTTCTTTTTTAACACATCTACTGCATCGTTTATTTCACCCACAAGGTGGCATCTTTATTCTATGCTTTCCTTCTTTAATAGCCTAGATAGGACCAAGCTATCCCTGTAAATACTGTGTAACCTCAGATGAAAAATGGAGGCCACTGTAAAAGACATGTTAGAATTTATACCCAGAAATCATCAATGCCTCTTCCTTTAAGATGAAGCATTTAGTTGTTTTACCACTGATATGGGACTCAATTTGCAAGCCATGGCATCCAGTTCACATTTTTCCAATTCAATTTATCTACTACATATGAAAGATAAATTGCCTTAGATGTGATTGCAGAAAATCTCGCAGTATTCTGTGTACAATACTTGGTACTCTCAGTATTAAAGCTTTACAAATTAAAACCCTATAAACAAGTATAAAACTGCTCAATCTGTAAAGCTAGCCTTACACCTGCCTGATACTGACCTAAACATTAGTTCAGTCACTCAACACTTACACTCAAAGATCTGAATTTAAACAGTTATGTAAAAGTTTATCATTACAAAAGAAAATCAAACATGAACTGAAGCGTGCGTGCCAGAAAAGCATTCGATTCATGAAGTTACTTGCTAGTACATATACTACATAGGTCAACAGCTATAGCATTACGTATTCAAAATAAATTCTAAAACTACCAGTAATTACAGATTTTACTGTGTCTGTGAAAGTGCACTGAAGATAGTGCTAATTAAAAATTAGTCATAAATTACAGAAAGATTTCTGAGATGATGGTAAGACAGACTTTAATGCAAGGTCACAGATTAAGTAATTATATTAAGAGCAGGAAAATGCTAAGCTACCAAACATGCTTTTCTCTCTAGAAGTTATGCTAACCCTGCTGTCTTGTTTTCATTGCTGTTCCTTTCTGTTTGGTTGTCTGCCATAATCAAATGTATGTATTCCCGAATTCCATACTTTGTTATCACTATCTTGGAAAGTACCAACTTTTTACATTAAATAACAAAGTTCACAGGAACACACATGGTTGCATGCACACAAACACATGCCAAGCTAACTGCTTCACACACAAAAAAAAAATTAAAACATGAAATACCATTTCCAAGATTTGCTCTTAAAGGTTGGAAGGGTGGAAAAGGCAACAGAAAGCTGTTCCTAGGATCTTCCCAAGTATATTGCATTCATGCAGTTTACTTAGATCTCTCTTGAAAATGAAAACTCTGTGGGTCTAAATTAAATGTCATTCATTTTTATACTATCATTGACATGCAACTTGAGCAGTCATAAAACCCAGAAATACATCAAAATTTAAGAATACAAAGAGGGGAATGTGAATTATATGAACTGTTGCAAGATGTATTTACTGAATAGAAATGTCAAGAGTAAAAGTTAATTCTTCTGGTTATTTTACTTTACCCAATGCAACTTCCTACATTCCTTCTTAAAGACTGCCTATTACTTCATTTAACTCACTTGTTCCAAACTTTTTCAATCTGAAGACCCCTAAATTCTTCAGTAACAAAAAATAACTCTGAAATTTTGCACAGGCTGCTGTACAATGAATATGTAATGGTTTCTGTAGTTAAACAGGTAGGATAAGTGAAATAAGATATGCAAGGAAAGAAAAAAAGTGTCATCTAGCATAGTGATCTCAGACATTCCCTTGTGGCGATGAAATAAATGCACCTGTTGTGATGCTTTATTAAAGATTTGCTCTAACAGGATTTCCTAGCTTCACTCTGAACTTCTGGTTTGGACAACAGCAGACTGAAAGACAAATCATCTTGAAGAAAGCCTACAAGCTTTCTACATCTCCATGTGAAAACCATGTGAAAAATTAGACAAGTTCAAATGAAGACTTTTAAGCCTTGGAAAGGAAGCAGATGAAAATACATTGTTTCAGCAAAAAGCAACACAAAGACAAGCAAACAAACAAAATAATTAAATTCCAATATTAGCAGGTACAGTAGGACAAAAAAAAAAAACAAAACAACAGCACCTGCCCTATAACATCATAAATAACTTTCATCTGGTTATAATCCATTACTCGATGAAATTCCATTAAATAAATAAATAACACCTGCCAAATTTGTTAGCTGGACTAGTATGAGAGCAGAAGACAGGAGTATTTTGTTATGTGTGCAATCACCTTGTGTGTCCAGCCATGATCAGCAGGGAAAGCTTTACTTGAAAGAAGGACTTCTATTGATTGGAATTTTTAAAATTTTTTTTTAAACAACACTCATGGTTTAAAATCCGAAAGCATTTGGGAAAGAAGGCATAGAAAACCTTTCGTTACTATAAAAGGTGAGGTTTACAGTGGGGTGTATCTGTCTACCACAGATGAAAGACAGTGAAACAATGAAGGCATTTCACTTCTGAAGAAAAAAAAAATCTCTTTGCCACAGTGATAAACAAAGTAGTATAGTAAGGAAGCAATCAGAACAATTACATGGTTTGAAATATAAACTACAAAAAAATTCTGACATATGTGAAACCTACCTAATTGTAGCAGAACATTTCATATTTTGCTAACATCCAACATGGGTACAGATAATAGTGCCCTCACCCCTTCATTGGCCCTTATACCTGGGACTGAGTCATCAAGTTCAATTCCATGTGGGTGGATGATTCCAAAAAATTCACAAAAACACACAAGCTAAAATCTACTCTACAGATCAGACACTGTTTTTCAAATGCTGTAGAAACTAAAGTAACCAAAACTATCAACTATAGCAGACCGTGGGAAGAAGGAAGCAATCAATACACTGTGCTCCTGCAACAACAATTTATTTATTAAATAAAATCTCCCTTCCTACCATTCTCTGTTACGATTTCTAGTCCTGTCATTTTTTTCATATTTAAAGCTTCTATAAATAAATTGCTCTAATACAATCTATATGCTGTTTCAATGCTATTTATGCATTTGGTACTTGGCCTCCAGCTTCTGGGTACAGGCGTCCCCAATCTCAGTGATGGATCAAATTGCTCTTGGAGCTCCTGGATGCTCTTCTGAGTATTAATGCATAACAGCATCATTTGTTAGCTATTGCTAATTAGCATCTGTAATAAAAAACACTTGACAAAAAATATGATGCTCCTCCAGATGACAACATTTCAATGTCTAGAGAAATTAAGCAGTATAAAAAAAACTTGTAATTTTGCCTCACAATTGTATGAAATATTAGGCCATCAGGAATGTTTTTCCCACACCAAAGAAACATTTAACCAAATCTATTCCCTTCTTATGAATTGAAAGCACAGAAAACATTACAGAGTAATAAATGTAGTTTCTCTCTTGTTGAAGCATTCAAAAGAAAGGCTTCTTTCCAAATATTATTTTTCACAGAAATACAAAGAAGGAAGATCATAAGATTTTGCACACCTCCTGGACTAAATCTCATGTAGAAAAAAAAAAAACAGTAGTTTTGGAAGTCTTACATCTTACCTGAAAATGTATTCTGACTCTTTTCAAAGTAATAATTACTACATGCCATAAAAATCCTAGAATGATTAAACAAGTTTTTATTTCTACCACCCCTCAATACTGCTAAACAACATATAAAACATATACCTTGCTAGGAACTAAGAATCATAAACTCCACCAATGTACAATTCACTAGAGTATCTATTCATATCTGAAGGAATCACACACATTTCCACCAACCATTTTAATAAATACCTATCTTATTTATCTAAAGAAATAAAATACTTTTTTCCTAATTAATATGGCTTTTCTAGGTAGATATATAATGCTTAATAGTTTTTAAAAGGAATAACAAAGTATAAAGACTTTTTCCAAGTTCAACACGCCTTTCTATATGCACACAACAGGAACAACTTTTTGTTGAGAAGAAATGCAATAGCTAAAGCATTTCATAGTACTAAGACACTTTCATAAAATAATAATATTAAAGGTTTATTTTCTGAAGGACAATAGCTTTTTCTATATATAATAGGTAAATCTTTTGGTTAACAGCATGTAATAGGCCATATATAAAAAAATGACTGTTCTGTTCGAAACCATGGATTTAGGACTTTTGCCAATTAACTGTGTTCCAGTGAAGGGGAGAAGAGCACAATGATTTTGGTGAACTGCTCATTTCAATAACACTTCCCTACCCAGCTAGCAGCTTTGTTCTCTCTCAGACTTGGGGATGAAGCACACAACTAACCCCGGTTTTAGTAGTGATTTCTTTGGTTGAGGCTGTTTGTGATCTCCTTGTATGCGTAACGGTGGCGTGTTTCTGACAAATGGGAAAGGATGGTGGTGCACAGCCCAACTCTGAGGTCCAGGTGGGCTGTTCTTTTCTTACCCAAGTTATTGATAGCTTAGCTCTGTGTTCATTTTGCTCTGACCACCTTTTATTTTCAAGGGTTTCTCTAGGCATACTCAGGAATCATTGAAAGCATTTACCAAAATGGTTATTGTTTAGAGGATGTGCTTGCTCTGGAAGAGTGTCAAGCCACACGTTCTTTCAAAAGCTGTTATACATGCCTAGAGCTTCGATTTCATGCCATGTGATGTTCTAATACAGCACAGCTACACAATTCAGAAATGCTTTGCAATTGCTAGGCCAACAGTGAACAAAGATCCACTCTTTTGACCCTTAAAGTTCTAGTTGATGGAAGAAGCAAGATACCCAGGCATGCATATTGTCACGCTACACCACTGCAGTTTTGTAAGAGTATTATGTTACAGAATACACAATTTAGATATTACTGTTCTTTTCACTTCAGTATTAGTTATCGCCCCATCAGACCAGTGCCAGGCACTGCTTCAACACTCCTCTTCATGAGTTAAGAAGTTAAAAACATTTAGTATATGGCAACTTAAGGGACATAAAATTAAAAATTGTATCCAACATAAAGGCTGAAGCACTAATGATAATGCTGTCTATATATTTAGAAAAGAATAAAATTAACAAATTATATCATAAAGAACATTCAAATGTCTTAAAGAAAAAGCTTAATCTAATGAAAGTCTGGGTTGTATTTATTTGGATAATAATGTATCATTCAAAATTCACAAGCACTAATTGGACACATACAAATTTCTGAATACTTAGAGGACATAGTACACCTTCTGACACGTGAACACAATTTTTCCATTTGTGCTTGCAGCTTGTCAGAAAATATGAAACAATAAATATTAAAACTATTTCGAATTCCTACTAGCTCTGGTCGTAACTTTCCTCTTTCAAATTGCTGAAAACAATGAACCTGTTCTTCCTTCACTTCGGTTTGTTACTACAGTGACACAAACTGAAGTTGTTCTCCAATGCAAATGGGACTAACTCTTCTACCCTTACTGGCATCATCATCATTCATGACAAGACCGAATTTGAGGCACTCTGCCAAAGAAATCTCTGACCATCTCCAAAATACAGTGATATGGATGAACACATTTCAAATCCAAGGCAACAGAAATTACAGAGAGTTTACAAATAATCAAAATCTCTTGGGTTTGGTAGACCATGTTTTCTCAGGCATTCCAAGAAAGGTAATCTATACCTTGTGACATTTTAGCAAAAAGAAAAAGCCTAGACAAAAAGTACAGCTCCTTACCTTCCTTCTAGTGAGGTCTAGTGAAGAATTTATTTACCTGAGTATGCACTAAAGAACAAAATTATAGAATAACTCTAAAGTATAACTAAAATTTTGTTTATTTTGTGGGCTTGTGCAGCAGCACAGTGAGTTTAGCACAACAAAATCTCAGTTTAAATTAAAATGTTAGCACAATAACATTTTCTAATGTTAATAAAGATGAAACAGACATAGGAGATTTTGTACAACACAGACATAACCCTGTTCAGCATTCAAGGTTGCTCCACAGCGTGCACTTGGCACAGCAGGCTGGAATTACACTGACACGAGACTCAACGTCAAGAATCTCACGAGCCTATCCTGTCAGAAAACTTCCCATCCATCTACTCACACCAACAAAGTTTGTAATTTGCTTTAAAGGAGAAAATGTTATTACCAGCATTCAGACAAACAATATTCCATCGTGCGGCCAGCAATATTTATAGATATACGAACCATGGAAAAGGAACATAAATTATTTTGAAGTGATCAGATTTTTCTAGGTTTATGCACAAATGCNGAAGTAGTATGTGCAAGAATCAAAACAGCAGCCTGTCCTTCAAAAGATATTTGCATGACAAACAGTAGTAGGGGAAACTTGACATTCCTCCTCACTCTGGCTTTAACTATCTTATTCTAGTCGGTGCATCAGCAAAGCTGCCACAAGCAGATGCTAAGATCATAATTAATTCTCGAGACCCTATTGTTTTACTATAAGGAAAGAACATGAAATAGTTGGTTGAACTAAATTGAGCACCAAGTACATTGGGTTTGCTGATGGCAAATTGATTTTCTCACAGCAGGCTATCAGCACAATCTCAGACAAGCATTTCATTAAGGTACAGCATACATAGCTCCTTATTACTTTGAACTGCCTTCAACACAGCATTAGGATCAAAGAGCAATCAAGTCTTTAATACTATTCTTAAAATAAAAAATGGGCACTTGATACCACATTCTCCAGACAAAGTAAAATACAAATCAGACTCAAAAAGCTCGCTTGTACAGTGTTCAGGTTTGCTAACAACATAACTGGCATGAACTGTTGCAAGGAAATTTCTATATTAATTTCACAACATTTTCTTTAAAACATTTTAAACACCTGATGTCAGTTCTTGATGAAAACCCACATGATCCCTGTTATTTTTCCCCAGACAGCTTGTCACAGCAGAGCTCCATTACAGCTGGGCATGAGGACATGTTGCTTAGCAGTACATGGAAAAGCATTGTCCCTGCTTTCTGACAGGCAGGTGTGCCAGTCCTCTGCACCCTTCATGAAGTTTGTCATGAGGATGGAAGCAGTAACAGAGAAATACCAAAAAAAAGAGGAGAACTCACACAGTCCAAACCCTACCAGTTTTCTCCAACTCATTCCCCCTCAAGGTTTTCTACAACTTATAGCACCACTGGATTCAGTGCAGGAGACTGGAAGGAACCTGGGCAGGACAAATGAGAAGTGGGTTTGATCGAGGGAGTGCAGAAGACAGTATTGCCCAAAACTGACAGCAATTTACTGTATTTAAGTAGAGGGTCGAACACGTTAATTATTCTAATTTGGGTTCAGCAGCAACTGAAGTCATTCCAGATAAACAAAACTTGAAAGTAACAAACAGCTTGCACTGCATTCCTGTTCAAGGAAAAAATACTCAAGTCACTACTTCCTCAGTTCAATTCAATTAGCCATACTTACATGAAAACCAGTGGAAAAAATGCTGCCTTGATTACTGTTTGTCTTCTAACCTTTCAGACAGGGTTACTGGGCCTCTGCTTAATGAGAATTTTTAACTGAAAGCTCTGCATTTAAATGCATCCCAGCTTGCTGCCAGAAACAATGCTGAACCCTGCACAGCGACAGGAACAATGAATTTATCTTCCTCCTCCATTCACTCCCATTGGATATCACTAGACCTCTCTCCTTTGCCCCACCAGTCCCACAGAGCCTTCTCTCACACATGCCAAGACTCACATCTCCATTCCCATCAAGCAGTCCTGCTCCCTCCCATGTTCCCATTCTGCTTTTCTCCACCTCATCTAGTGTCCCACTGCATCTCCATACACTCCGGTCAGTCTCATCAGTGATGATTTTTTTTCCCCAGCTATCTCTGAACCAGTTTTCCCTACAGCTTCATTCCTCTCCATTCTCTCACCTTCTTGATCCTCTCCCCTTACCTCTAGAAGGAGAGAAGACCCAAATCTCTCAAAAAGCATCCAAATCCCCACACCAGTGGGAGATATCTGAAATATTGGTTATCTCCATTTTGCAAGCCTAAGCTTGAAGCTGCAAACGTTTACAGTCACACAGCCAAACCAGTGATGGGTAGTAGACACATTCAAAAGGATCAGCTGGTGAAGGATGTAGTCACCAGCCTGTAATGGCAGAGTTGGATTCAGCTGGGAATAAAGCTCAAACAGTCTCCTAAATGAAGCCATTATTTAGTTTGGGTGGCCCGAATCAGGCCAGATTCAATTATAATTGAATCTTTTTAATAGCAGGAATTTTTAATCTCTCAACAGACAATGAACAGACAGGGAAATTTGTGGTTTATTTTGTTCATTTTAATTTAAACCTATATAATTTAAATCTATATGCTTGTGTGGGTTTTTTTTTAAAGGCAAATCTGATGCCCAATATATGTCAATAAATTCCTTATTTTTCCACATGAAGGAGTTCAGCGAAATATCTAATGATATGTGAAAACTCAAAAGATATGTGCAACTAATAAATCACAAGCAGAATTTCCTCAGTTCTGTTACACTTGCTCAAGACAATGAAACCAACCCCTTTTTTTAATTGGTTGTTCCTTGTTGCTTTGTATACGGTGCTGCTTTCCCTGTGAGATTTCAAATGATAAGTAACTGGAAATTAGGGTGAGAATTAGTCTGTTATTCTGCAGCAATGACACAATGATTAATCATATTAGTTTACTGCCCCTTCTGCTTTAAAACCCCGCAGTCGTAAAATGAGTTTTGTTCAATATTCCAGAAGGGATATGAGAATTGAATTTACACAATTTAACCAATTCCTACAGGAAAGCCATACTTGGCAAAGATAGTAGATGGATGAATCCTCTAATTTACAATAATATGCAGATGGCAAACCCCTTACCAACCAATGCACAGATAAGGAACCTTCCCAAATGAATCATGCAAACAGACTGTGAAGGGACATGGGTGGAAATAGATTAGGCAAGTCTGAGCTTGTGCCTCCTCCTGGAAAGCACCTGAATGATTTTTACTGTAGTTTTATCTATACCTAATAACTATACTGGTTTTATCCACTTGTTTTTAAGCCACCTCATATTTTAAACACTGTTTTATTTTAAACACTGATTTTCTAAGCCCAACTACTTGACCTCATGGCTCCTAGGGTCTAGAGGAAGCAAAGGGAGGTTTAAAAATCAATGCCATGCCAGCATAAATCACCACATCTTCCACATCTCTGATGATCAGGTGTTTCGGGAATAGTATCCTACTTCTGAGGAACAATGTTTCGGCCACATTTGCAATGTTGGGAGATACATATGCAATCCCACCTTCTCACTACAGTCTTTTCACATGATATCATGACATAAATCAAAATCTTTGCTTTTAATTAGATGACTTTATTTCCTCTCCAGATTATGATTAATATCAGAGTTCTGGAAAACAAAATAAGTATCTTAACCACAAAGCAGCTGTGGCAACAGAGGCAAGACTCCACAGCTAACTGTCATGCCTTAGCCCTGGCAGGGACACTCTTTGCGGTTTTAGAATACCAAAATGAACTGACTGCAAAGCACTGCCTCTGTGTTTTAACAAACACTTCAAAACAGAACTTCTATATAAAGACTGCAAGGGCTTTAAAGGATCAGGGTCTGTTAGGAAGCAGATTTGACCATTTGAATATTTGTGCTGCAGTATTATCAGGACACAACTCCATGTTTAGGGAAGAAGAAAAAAGTATCAGTAAAGTTGAAGGACTTGTTTATGGGTCAATGTAGCAAACTGGCATTTTGTATCACTGACGTGCTGTGTTTCAGTACGGTAACTCTTAGATGACTTTCTCTGGAATCGCTGCAGAAACAGTATTAGGATGGGCACAGGTAACAATGCATGTTAACAAAGAATACTTTGAATATAAAAATTAAACCCCATACTCTATCACAATTTCAGTTCATAAGGAAAACAGCCATACCAATAAATATGAGACAGTACCAAAATCATTACCCCACAGGTGAATCCAGGGCCAGTGCCACGTACTCAGGAATTCTGGTCCTATGATCAAATTCCATGGGAGAAGCTACTTCAGTACTTACAGGTACTTCCCAACCTGCCTGTAACAGAGTGTAACCCTTGGCATCAGAGTAACTCAGACCTAGATAGGTTGATCTTCAGAAAAAAAACCCCAACATTCTGCAGTCAGCTCCTAGCTCTAGAAACAGCACCTTTGGGGATTGCAGCATTAAACTTCATGTTCAAGCAGTAATTACAATTTTCTTCTCTGTATTTTCCAATATTCTCTCTATGCCAAAACTATCGACATTTCACTTCATAGATACAAAAGTCTGAAGTACCTGACTGAGAGGTATTTGATTTTCTGGTAAAAAAAAAAGAAAAAAAAAAGCATGAAGCACAAATGTTCTATTTTTAAAATTGCCTTTATTCTGCTCATTTTCCATTATAAGCTATGAATCTGAAGTTGTTGCAGTCCCCCTCAAGTACTGCAGGTTTTGCAGTCCCCGCTCATGCTGAGCAGAAGGGACTCGCCACAGCATCCTCTCCCACAGGCACAGTATGCGAGGAGGACACATGCCAACCCAGGCAGATGGCACATGCCCCTGCTCACCTTTTGGATGGCAGGAAAACAAAGGTGTTAAAAGGCAGCCAAAGAAAAACAATCACAAAACAAAACCCAAACAAAATCACCGTGCTGCTAAGGAGTGATTTCCTGAGGTTCTCAGCACACGCAATACATCATTTTAATACTGGGACGTCCTAGCTGGGCACAAGACACAACAAAGGGGCAAGGGGAAAAGAATGCTGACTTCATATGGCAAAAGAGTAAAACTTATATTAACTTACAGGACTGAAACAGAATTATGAACTTAAAAGGTATCTGAAGGCAAGTCAAACCTCACAGAGTCAATGAGGATCTTTGAGACGCTCTGCTTCACCCCTCCCCGACTTCTGGCACATTTCTCAGAGTCTGACATCTGCCTAAACCAGCACTGACTCCCCCAGTTTGCTTCAGTAACAGTCGGTCCTAAAGATGAGAAATTTGAAAAGCCATGCTTAAAAACATTCTCCACAGCTATTACTATATAAATACCTCAATATTTACTATCTGTATGAGTTTGGGAAGAGGCCTATTACTTAACACCTATATCTCTTTCTCTCCCTCCCTGTAGTTTCAAGCACCCTTTTCAGATTACTTAAGGTTCAGTCTGAGAAGAAAAAAAAAACCATCACAGCAAGCGGAGCCCATGGTGACAGTGTGTGACTTCCATATGTCTGAGGAAGGCCACAGGAAGAGGTTATATATAACAGGCCAGCTACAGGACAAAATTGCATGTTTGGCCACCGTGGCTGGTGAATCAAGAGCAATTCTGAGATAACTCCACTGCAGGCTGACGTTCCCATCCACCACTACCTCACAGGCTCCTCATTTCAGGCATGCTCTCCCATCCCCTGGAAAGCAGACCAAGAGCACCCAACAGTCACCTGGGCCAAGGGTGAGATGGCTTCATACAAACAATATCTAATCTAATCTCATGCAGGGCCATTTTCAGGAGTTCTCCCCATTGTCCACAGCCAGCTCTCTGACAGGCTAACCACCTTGTTGGGTCAATTAGGGCAGGATTGTTCCTCTGAGGTAATTGCACACATACAATGTGCAGATTCTTCTTATAACCAGAAGTAATCGCTCTATTCAGACCAGAGAGGTTTTAATGGAAGCTTTTCCAGGCCTTCTGGAGGTTGCTCCAGCCTGCCTGCGCTGTAATTAGCCTCAGTTGTGTCTGGGTTGAGCTGACCCAGCTCGTTTGCAGCTGCATACTGCTCAGTCATTTGTTTATCTCACTGGTACAAACAGAGGATTCTGAATTGTCTCTGTGTTCCTTCCACTGAAAGGTATGAGCCTGAAATCATCTGCATATATCTTGCCAGGAAACTTCAGCCCAACGAAAGTAAATAGTCCTGTCAAATAAAGGTAATCAGATAAAAAGAGAATAAGTGTTCAGTATCACAACAATACGACGACAACAATAGCAAGGCTGAAAGACAAAACCTGTCAAAGCCTCACACAGAAAATGATACTTCCATGCCACAGCTCATTTTTTTAGTTCAAAATGTTAACTACAAGCAAGAGCCACGTAGGAAGAAAGGAATCACTGCGAGAGCTGCCCTGCTCAGTCAGTACAAGAGAATCTTGACCTTCATGCCACAATACTAAGCCAAAGTTCTTGAAAGAAGGCATTGTTTCAAAAGCCAGATGCTTTTTGAAGGGTGAGAAATGCCTGTTAAGGACTGGGTTGAAACCCTCAAGGTCACCTTACTTTTGACATGTGACATCTGAACTTCTTTATCCAAAAGGGGAATTTTAGAAAGCTCTTACTCCTCTGCACTGCTTCGCCAGGCTTTGAACAGAATCCAGCGTAAGTGTGTACTGAGGGAAAGTCCGTGGGAAAGCTTTTACATAGGTTTAGACAGGTCTAGATGGGTTTTATCTGAATATTGATCCTGTGATGTGTGAGGACACCTGTGTGTCTCCTTGGGGCCTGCAGAACACTGTTTCTGTCTCGGATGGGCATGGCATTAAACATGCAGCAGATAAAATGCCACCAGCCCCCGTCCATCGATAGCAACGCCGGAGGAAACAGCTGCCAGAGAAGAAAAGTGATGCCATTTACCACAGTGCCGCGACTCCCTCTCTGAGCACGATAAGCTTACCAAGCGCCGGTGCCTTCACCTGATGGCCGTGCCAGCGTGACCTTAGTGTCTCTGTCAAGGGGTGAAGTTCAGGGTGCACTGGCTGGACAGACTCGCACAGCACTAAGCGCTGCCGTACTGGGCTTGGGCAACCCGACTCCCGGAGCCTCGGAACCCGCTCCCCCGCTTGTCCCCATTCCTCAGTGTAGGCTCCCTCGGGGTGGGTGTAACGCCGCAGCGATAGGCGAACGTTAGCGGCACGGCGGCGTCGTGCCCCGCACCCTCGACACCGGCTTTTCCGTCCCTTCGGTGACGGGGGTCCTGCAGCTCCACCTGCTGGTACCGGTACCCCGCAGCAGCCGGCGGCAGGGCACGGGCACCCCGGGCACAGGCAACCAAGCGTAACGTGGCCCTCCCTGGGAAGGTGCCGCTGCAAAATCAGAAGGTGCCCTACGGAGTGACAGTTATGACCGGTCACGATGGTGGGCCATCTGACCGCTGGAGCCGGTGCGGTGGGTCTGCGACACGGGGAAGGCA
Source organism: Heliornis fulica (assembly GCA_013399135.1). Classification (NCBI taxonomy): domain Eukaryota; kingdom Metazoa; phylum Chordata; class Aves; order Gruiformes; family Heliornithidae; genus Heliornis; species Heliornis fulica. Next base: position 791,724 of record VXBZ01012526.1, on the reverse strand, counting down.
CACACAGGTACGTGACGCAGGAAGGTTCATTCATGAAAAACTTGGGCAGAATATCCAGAGGAGAGATGGAGCATTTAATCTCCCTTTGGCTGTGGAAAGTATCAAGTACCTTCAAATGAGCTCAGAAATCCTTGAGACTCCACAGGGTCTCCAAGAAACGTGGCACATGAGGACATGTCAGAAAGCACGAGGAGCTTAGGCTGAGGTAACTCGGTTGCACCCAGATCAAATTCCTGCAGGTGATCCTGTTTAAAAGCATGCACTATCAGATATCCTAACACTAGTCTCCCCAAAAGTGTTACCTCTATGTGGTAAAAACCCTGCAGGTTTTATAGCATCTCAAATCAGTTCCTTTTGTGACTCTAGAAACAAATCTGTTTCCAAGTCAGCGCATCAGACCTGCCCTAGCAGAAACAGACCTTTCCCAGCCCTCCACTGAAGCATTCACCAGGAGAGAGCAAGGCTTATCTGTGTGTCTTCTCACTGGGACTTCAGCCCACAGATATTTGCAAGCTCTTCTTATATCCAAGAGATTTGATGCAACTGTATATGCTAATAAGAAATCATGTTTATTGTTAGCATCCGTGTGGATGGCCACAGCTTTATTTGAAATGGAGCTAATTAGTTATTAAGGGGTGGAGAGACTTTCAGAAAACTCCAGGGCTCACATACAAGTAAAGCTTTTACAACCACTTGTGGCTTGGTTGTCTCAGATGTTTGAATGTAAACATTTCTTTCTAGAAAGAAAATAGAGGGGGGATAATAGTTTTCTCCCTTTCCTATACTCCCAGATTGAGGGAGAGCTGTCAAAAGATACGTAAGCACAAACTGTTTTCTACTGGATACTGCAGGGAAACTGGGTATAATTATGGGTTTTCCAGAGGTCCTAGCTAAAAGGCTTATACTCAGCTGCCACGCTAAAGCTGGATTCTCAGCGATAAACACAAACACCAAACTTTGCACAGCTCTGTAGAGATGTTGAGCTAAAGCAGAACACACACCTTAGCAGCTCTTCACAGGGACAGAAACCCCATTTAAACCAGAAGGCACCATGATACCAGACCTCCAGGAGCAGGAGAGGGCTCATGGCTGAAACCAGGTAAAATCAAGCTGCATATCAGCAGAGGGAGCCAGCTGCCTTGGTTTACAAGTCCCAGCTCCACTCGTACCTGCATGCTAACCTTTGTGCTGCCTCACCCAGAGATGGAGAATCTCCCATTGCCAGCTGGGAATGGGTGCCCACTTGGTCTAGAAGAAATGTTGGGAAAAACAGAGCTTTCCTGCACCGTAAAAGCTTCCTGATGCACCCAGGCTGTGCCACCACCTCCTTAGAGACCAATATTTAAGTGATACAGAGATATCTAAGAAAACACCCATTTGGTTGCAAAAGCTAACCAGGGGAGAGATTAAAAAAAAAGTTACCTTTGCCTCTTCCCACCCCTTCACTACTGCATAAACGCCTGCACGTTAGCTTTGTGCACAAGCTGCAGCCTTGCTCAAGTCAGCGGGGACAGTTACACACAGAACTGCAATTGCAGCACCAGCAGTGATACTGCAGTGGCACCCCCACAGCGTGACCCTTCTGTGCCTACACACCTTTAATTCTTCACAAGGAAGTCTCCTTTTTCTTCCATGTGATGGGCCAGGGCAAAACCAAGGAGAAAGCAGATAATTATCTCAATGTGTTTCAAGATCTGAACTGCAGTTTTGGCAGGAAAAGCCATACAGACAAAAAAAAGTCTGTGTGATTCTGGTTCTCTACTTCCAGAACTTACCCTCTACACCCCCATGGGAATTACAAGAAAATAGGTGCAAGGTTATAAAACACAGCTCTCTTGTCCCCAGCTCTAAAAGCCTTTTCCTCTTCTTTTCTCATCATTGAGAATGGTGAGTTTGAAGGCTAAGTAGTCTCTAAATGACCTGTTAAATCAATCAGTCTTCAATGCCTTTACACAGGTGCTCTTGAGGGAACAATTTGATTAGCTAATCATTTAATTACAAACTGCTGAATTAACAATGCATGAGAATTTACCTGGAAATGAGGAGGGCATTACAGGACTGACAGCTGGGAAGAGGTGAGGCAAATGATGCAAATTTATTTCTAAACTGAAGATACATTACTTGAAAGCAGTAAAACCCGATAATTGTGGAATCAGACTGTTTCTGCTGGTACCTTCTCTCTTCTAGCCAAAAGAGTAGAAAGCTGATTTCTGTGGCTATACATATACTCAGATATTTATGATATTTCCTAGTTAGGACCAGCGAAAGGCAGGAAATTACATCCTACTTCCATTAAATATCCTTCTGCTGTATGACTCCTCTATCTGGCAGGCAAAGTGTGTGCTGGAGCACTGCTTTTCCCAGCTCAGGGGCTGGGTGTCTCCAGGGTGCCCCTACTTCTCCAGCATGTGCCCAGAGACCACTGCTTCCCCCTGCCCAGGGGATTGCAGGCCCCATGTCGGGCTGGCATGATGCAACACCTCAGCACAGCACTGGCCATCTGGGAAGAGCTTTGAACATGATGCAAGATTTACAACCCAGCAGCGAGACAGTCACCTCTAAAGATCATTGCAGTGATTTCATTGCCCAGCAGACTCATGACAATTAACAGTGCTGGCACTGCAGTGACTTTTGTGGAATTTAAATTACCAGAACTAAAGATGGAGAGGTTAATTTTTCTCAAATGGTATGGAAAATTGCTTTGGGGGAGGCCTTGTGAGGTTCATTCTCCATATAAAATCCACCCTGTTTGTACTATCCCTGAGATAACCTCACTCAGTGGGAGATTATCATTACAGTAAGTGCATTGCCTGGGCCACTGCAGCTGCTCCCATGCTGTAAAGGTGCTGGTAGGTTGCAGCAGTGGATTGAGCATTGCCCCGTATCCCTTCACTGGATACATCTTCCCTTAGGTAAAAGGTTTGTGTGATTCCCAGCACTGCTCCAGGACCAGAGAGGCTCATCTCAGGCCCCTGTTGCAAATCCCCTCCTCCATAAGGACTGGTGGTTTTAGCTATGCATCCTGAACCTGAGATATCTCACAATACTTTCATTTAACATCACCAGATGACAATCCTGCAAACAGGTCTGAGGGCTATATCCAGTTTCCATCTCTGCTGCTCACTTGTTCCATTAACTTATCATGCCAGTTTTCAGTTATAAATGGAAATATCATAAACGTGGATGAAAGGCCATTTGCTGAAATTTCTCAAGCCCTCAGAGACCACCGGAAACAAGAAACAGAGGAGCGTCCAGCATTCCCCAAAGCCCTCTGTTTTGTGATGCTGTTTCTCGTAAAATGGAGCCTACCTGTATGCGTTAATGTATAGCCCGCACCACAGACACCCAAGGTATTTGCAGGTCTGTGTAAGATGCAGCACACTGGATACAATGTAAGGATGCATTCTGAATTGATTTTCACCTTATCTCCATATTGTTTATTTATACTACAGAATAAAATATCCTATAAGATTGGTTTTTTTTTCATTTTGGTGATTTACAGAACTCTTTTGCATAGTGTGCTAGTTATATAGCTACCATCCTGCTCTGTTAATATTTCCATTATTAGAGATTAAGGGTGTTTGCTTTTGCTGTTCAGCTGCAGGAGTGAACTGCTGAGCTTGGCCCAGCAGTCGGTATATTCAGAAGTGTTTCACGGTGCACCACAAACTATGCAATGTAGTAGACATCGGCATAAACCACTCCCTTGGCTTAAATTCAGGTCTGTTTTAGTGCTGTTCTGAGTAACATTAGAAGTGTAGCAAGTAGCAAAAGTGAGATTATTTATAGAGTGAACATGCTGACTCATAAATTACTGTACAACCCAGAAATGGCTACAAAATTACCCCACTGCTTCAGTAACCCAACTGTCCCACTACAGCGTGGTTTATCTGGTTTACTTCTAACAACTGAAGGCAGCACTGTTTTCCTGCTTTTTCATCATCGCTCTATGCTGACATTTGTTGGGCCCAACAGAAAACCAGCTTAAATTCTATGAGTTCCTATGAGCATAACTCAACACAGTGCCTTGGGGCACTGTGTTGAGTTATGCTCATAGGAACTCATATGCTGAATGAACACAGTGCCCCAAGGCACTGTGTTCATTCAGCCGGGAGAGACGTTCAGCCCAGTGCAGGCAGTCAGCACACGACCTAGCAACCAGAAAAGTCTGTAATACCTGTCTGCAGTAGGAAATCCCACCATTTTGACGGTACAATCTAAACATCAGCTCTGATGTGAATATTTCACAATATTTTCGCTGTAAGTTTCCCACACGGCACCTCATGACTTCCCTGTTTATCACATACTTGCACCACATCAAGGAAACAGAGGAATTCTACTGGAAAAAAAAAAGGAATAGCACCAACACAATTTCCTAGAGCAGAATATCATGAAATAATGAGCAAGCCCTAACATTGTCACAAGCAAGAGTTGACCAAAAAGCAACTAGGAAAATATATAAAGAAAAAATATATAAGAAGATATATATAAAATATATAAGAAAATTATATAAAAGCAACTAAGAAAAAATATTCAGGTATGTTTTATTTCTTGACTAAATGTCAATGTATAGAAATAGATTACTATGATTATTATTAGTAGTAAAATAGAATATTAATAATTATTAATAATTATTAATAGTAATCTAAAGTGAACTCGTGCCTGTTAATGAGACATCATCAAAAAGTTATTCTTGTGGGGCAAGCAATCAGGTGCATCAGGTAAGGGAGAAGTGTCAGAACAAAGACAGACAGCTCACCTCAGTACAGATCATCAAGAAACATAGCATCTATGATGTGTCTAAAATAACTGACAGCTCTTTCGTCTGTACCAAGAAGCTGGATTCCCTCACTGACTTTCACAACAAATTTACTTAGTGTTGCCTCAGTATCTGACTGCCTCTGGACGCTTCCTCACTGACATAATTGTCCTAGGTGCTACAGTCATGATCAAGAACAGTAAGCTACAAGCTAACATCCACAGGACAACCAAATTGGTGTTGCTACTTCCACAAAACCATAACCATCTCTAACACTCTACAAAAGCAGTAAAATACTCCCTGACCTTCAGACCCAACCCTGTTTTCTCTGGGAAAGCACTTGCAAGTCACATCACTTTAACCTAAAAAGGATCTTTCTGTAGTGAAAATATATCGTGAGATAGAATTTATAGGGAAGCTGTTACAAATTACACTATATGCAGGTAGAAGTTATGTGAAAAGTGTCTTTAAAGAACCCCTTTTCAGCTACTTGGAATGAACATGGAGCAAGTAGAGACAGATAATTGACAGATGATGTAGATGTTGCAACCTCTCATCACCACAGGAAGTATTCCCACCACAGTGAACACTTTTCACAACAAAGCCATCCAAATACCATGCTCCTACTGTTATATATCCTAATGTAAAATTCTACAAAGGCCTACTTATTAGGTGAAATACTGCCAATCTCCTAAGCGCTCTCAGGAAAGCACACATAACTGCACACTGAAATGGACTTTCACTCACATTTACTAGAGGACAGGAACAGACAGTTGGGTAACGTGTCTCAAAAAAAGAAAAAAACACTCATCCTCTCACCTCTTGCTCCTGATCCACAGAGAAGGCTTCAAAAGATGCGCATCCTCCTTAGCCCATGTATTTTCCCTCAGGTTACCTCAGTGATATCTAATTAAAGGCAGAGAAACTCATCCAGTACAGAGCTTTGAAGTCTATTGCCTGCATTTCACATTTGAAGGAATTGCACGCCCCAAAGTTTTTCTACATTTCCCTGTTCATGCAATTAAAAAAATCCAAAAAAAACCAATAACTATGTTGGAAGAGCAGCCCAGCTGTAAGTGCAAAAGACAGATCCTAATCCCTCAAGCTTCCAGGTCAGCAAGTTGCCGCCAATAGTTTTATTCTCCCATAAACCAATCTGAGAGGAACCAACAATGATAGAAAAAAACCACTTGCAGCCTCTGCTTGACTTTTTACCAATCCAGTATTTTTGTTCTTTTTCTCATAAACTATTCCATAATTCTTCAATTTCCAGCATTGTCAATTTAGAATACCTTTTCTAATTCCAATTAAATACAATACAATGGGTTTTCATCTCAGTAGTAAGTGGTAAGTCCCTTAGCACATTAATATATATACACATTTAAACTACAAATACTTTTTGTTACTTGTTCATGGTATGTTTGGTTCTCCCTAACTTCCACCAACTGAAAACCAACAAGGCAAGATATCTACTTGGTTTTGAAAATTCCAGCCCAAATAAAAGTCGATCTCCTGTGTCAGCATAGTTGCTTTTGTAACCATTCTGCTTTGCCAGTAGTTGTTATCAACAGCTTAGCTAGTAAGTGCTAAATGATAATATAAAATCCATATATTAATTGAAAGCTGATGTGTATTCAGAGCAAAAATTTCAGATTCATGTGCAAAAGTACATTTCAGGTACTTTATTTTTCAGCAAAGCACATTACACACATAAGCATACAGTCATTCAATAATCTGAATTGTTAAACACCCACCTGTACTCACTCTAATGCTATTCTGCTGCCACGATACCAGATGTATGTCTCCGAAATTGTCATAGGGGAATAAAAGTCAAATTTGCAGCTGCCATTTCTTCTTCAACAGACCTGTTACTGAAGTGTAATTAATCTCTTTTCCAACTGCTTAAGCACAGAGAGGAAATTTCAGCTCTGTGTTTAACCCATTACTAAAGACAAAAGGAAAATCGTGCCCTTGGTTGCATTTGCAGGAGCCTAGGGCATTTGCTGGGGTGTCCTGATGTACTTACGTCCAGTGGAAAACTTCAGGGCTTCCTCCTCGCTTCCTTTCATACACATTCTGGACTGTGAAGCAGGCTGCATGATACAAGAAAAAGTAACTACATAGCCTATCACTTCTCTTCTGGGCCACGTTGGTTTTAGATTTTAGAAGAGGGAAGCCTTTCATACGTGTCAGCAGCTGTTACCTGTGCACAGTGGGACTTAAGAGAGTAAAAGTCCCAAGAACTTACAGGCACTGGTTGCATGGTGTCTGGCAGCAGGAACATCACAAGCCAGCTATTTTAAGGCAATGTTTGAGATGATAGGTAATGTTGTTCACACGACATGCAATGTATTGAGAAGCTTCTGACCCATAGATTTGTGTTTGAAAGTGTGTGAAGCCATAGGCAGAGTGCAGGTTTTGTTCCTCTTACCAACCTGACACCAAGTTTATGAGTGCAGTTTTTCAGCTGTTACTACGTCTTAGAGAAGTAATTACAATGTTAGCCTTAAGAGTGCTCAGGCCAGTACGCTCCTGCCAGCACACATCCAAAGGGTCTCTCATATATGATGACAAATCACACACTTTATTTTTCAGGAAGGTATAATGTACAATGGATAAACTTTATTAAAGCAGATGTTCTCCCAAACTACAGTTAAATTACAGCCTTTAAGAAACAGAAACAGATTCTTGTTGACTCTGCTCTTCCAGGAAAAGAAGCCACCATTGGTAGTCTCTCCCATTTCTACTTCCACCCCTAGATGAAGGCTATGCACCGTATCATTTTTGTGCTGTTAATGGTAAGAGACAGGTCTTTGGTTGAGGAATTCATAACCAACTGTAAAAAGGTGGTACCTGTTTCACAGATAATGGTGATTCACTCAGTTACAAACCTCCATTCATTCCCCTGTGCCAAACACTTACTGTTGGGAGAACAGGAGTGTGATAGAAAGCAAATACATAGGAATTCACATATAGAAAATGTAAAGGCTGTCCCTTCATCTCAAAGTTTTCTAGTCATCTTATAATATCTGGTTTCTCAATTCTTCAAAGAAAACACTAGCTCACTACCAAGATATTGGCAAACAGTAAGCCACATAGATAATAAAATGTAACATTCGTGTGTTATTTTTTTATATATATATATAAAATTTTAAAGTGTTATGTAAAATAACATACGTGGTTACCAGATAAAATAGCCCATATAAACTATGCTGAAAATATCATTTTTATTTATATGAACCTAATTAAAATGAACTTCAACTGTAAGACCTGCAACAACCCTCCTCTCTCAAACCCAACCACAGCCCAGCTTTACGCTGCTGGGCAGAGCTCTAAAGAGGAAGACTCCCGTCAGACACTTGAAGAAAGTATTAGCCATGCAAAGATCTGTCCCACCTGCCTCTGAAAGAGGTGGGAAGCAGCTTGCAAACCATTACTCTCTGATCAGGTTTCATGTCTTTTTTACCTATCCCACCCTTCAGTCTTTACAATATATGTTCCACCCTTCATTTAAGTGAATTCAAAGATTGCTCCTCCAGCCCTTGGTGGTGTTCTGCCAAGACATGGTGGAATTGAGAAAAAATAAACCAACTTAGACATCCTTTCCTTCTGTTTGAGCTTCTACATATATGCATTATCACCATCATCTTCTAGCACTGTTGGCAATCACAACTACAAGAAGCAAGCAGAGAGAAAAATTGGGAATATATGACGTTATTTTATAGGCACTTCTATAACTATGTAATATGCTTCACAGTTAATTTACTGAATTCCAGTATCTACTTTGAAGAAAAACTGGCATGGATTGTGTAAAAATGCTACTTTTGAGACCCCAGAAATCCCCCACTGCTTTACTGAGCATGAATTACATACTGAAGAATCATTCTTTGCAAACAGAGCATCCAGTACGCACTTCAAAACAGCTCACACAAAGCCCCAGTGTTAGCACTATTAGCACTTGTTCTTTTGTTATTTAATGAAAATGCTGTGCTTCAAAAGAAACAGCTAATCAGATATTCACATTAGAAAGTATCTCATAAGCCCTGAGCAGCCAAGCTCCCAGAATAGCCACTGAATGATAAAACAGGGTTACGACTTTTATGACCACACATTGCACGGTCAACATTCACACCTAGGTTGCAAGATTATTACACGGTTACCTGTGCTCTGCAAAAAAGAGACGTCATGTTGAACAGACTATAAAATGGTACTGCAGTATTAGATATTATTAGCGGGTCATTTTATTATTAACCATTTTTATCTATCACCAAAACAGTACATCATTGTAAACGCTGCAAAACATATATAACAGCTTGAGTATTGACAGATTGAAGTGCTTTGGATCTGTTATCTATCCACAAGGTCTAGAAATAAGGCATATGGTCAGCAGATTAGGAGAGTTTAAACAAACAGCCCAAACGCTTTGCTCTCCTCCCACACGCCTTAACTTTGTCAGCTACGCTGCTGGATTCCTCACGGCAAATCTCGTATCTTGAGGAGGTCACACCTGAGGAAGGCTGTCAGCTGAAACATCATTCTTTTAGTTTTTCACTTTCCTGCGTCTGAAGTAAACAAACAGTGAACAGCTAGAGGGCTCAGTCTGTTTGAAAATTTTGTCACAGTTTTCTGCTAAGAAGATAACCGTGTGGCCCAAGAGGCCTCGTTTGTTCATGCTCACACACTTATACACAACTGACACTTTATTCCACTCAGAGGATCTTGACATAAAATCACAGAACTGATCACATCTTTGTGATAGAAGCTTGACAGTTTTCCCACACAATCCCATCAAAACTTCCCCATCAGTAGCTGTAAGCAGAATTAGCAGGGTGGCCACTTAGCAACCAAATGCTTTTGCTTTTGCAATCTTACAGCGTGGCGCCGCCTCCTTTTAGGCTGGATGCACTCCTGTCCATAAGATGGCCACTGAAAATCCTGGGGTGGGATTTTGCAACTCTGACTCTCGACTTCTTCAGCATCAGAGTCTTCTTGTTGCATCAAAGGAAAACGCCTATCTGGATAAATCTCCTTCAGTTTGCTCTCAAAGATTACATCTAAGCATCGTCCAGCCTCAGCAACCTCTGAATCTGGCTGTAAGAGAATAAAGAACCTTTCAGTGCTACCACACGCAGGAAGCGTCCAGGATCAAAACCAAATGACTACTCTGCCCTAACATCTTGCCTTAGTTCTGTCTGCTACACATCCATTAGTCTCCTGCACACTTTCTACAGCCCATTAGTTCCTCTGCATTTACAGTATAAGTAAAAACCAGATGCTGCTATTAAGGAACATGTTTCTGCACCTCTTAGGAAAAAAAAAAAAAGATGTGCAGTGAACTAGAAAGAATAGCAGCCATCATTGCTTAAGGATTTCTGTGCACCTGAATTTTCCCTCGCTATTCTTCTGGCTATGACTGACTTCTCACAACAAACTCAGCATCATTCCAAAAAGTTGTCTTTCATTTCAGATCTGTGTATGCCTCAAGTTCTCAGATCCACATTTATCCATTTCTGACATTAAAAAAAAGGCTTTTCCAAAGACTAAAACTGATTACTACTTCTGTTTATCCCAATCCCATGTCTGATGTCACTGGAACCAGCATGACAGCCCAACAAAGCAACCCTCTGGTTTGTATTCCCCCCCACGCATGATATTAGAAACCTACATAATTGAACTTTGCACAGTTCCAAAACATGAGACGCACATCAGTCACAAGTTCCTCAGGTGCAGAATAGTGGGACTTGTCCTTTTTTTGCAGCTTTTTTCGTATGATTGACAAATCCATTGGCCTTTTAATGATCTGATAGTAATGCCGAGCCTGAAATAAGAATAAAATGCAGGTATGTAAACTCTGTAATGAAAACATTTGCTCTCCAGTGATTCCTATTCCCAGTTTGGACAGAAGTTGCTGCAGAGTATTGCTTACATCAAGGAAGAAAGCTCTAGTCCTGTGATGCCTACACTTGCACATCAACTGCTCTTTGGTTTGATTAAAACCATATTTGCTCACAAGATTGATCTGGAAAATAGCACACTTCAGTGACTACTCTGCTATCTGCACTTTCAAAAGTTTATCCCCAGATACGAATGTTGCCATTTTACCATATCAATAATACATGTAACACAATTAGTTAACATTTCCCCAAGCAGTTACAGAAATTATGTCCAACATTCTCCATGCATGCAGCAAGTCAACTTTCTGAATCACTGGAACCCCTCAGTTACCTCTAGTATCCTACCAGCATCTTAAACTGGCACCCAAACTTGGCCTGCAAACATCAGGCAGCATTTACCTGCCTCCAACCTGACACCTTCAAAGCATTTGCATGAGGGAAACACCTACCCCTCCCTAGGAAGCAATACTGTTCAAAAAACCCAAAACAGCTAATTAATATCTTTCAAGGCAACAAAGAAGGAGCTCATGAGGTGTGATGGGTACTCTTTGGGTTCCCTCTGACCCATTTGTGCGCAGTACTTACCAGGGGGCTGACAGGTTCATGGAATGGGAGGCTCATACTACTGCAGAACAGGGAAAGCACCAGCTTTTCACACTTCTGTAGAAGTCAAATTTTAAATACATTTTAAATCAAAGCAAGTGAGTGAGTTTTGTGCCCCTAGTTAATCAAACTTATTAACAACATGAGGAGTTTTTGTATAGCCTGAGCTTTTCTGAAGCAAAATGGCACATTTCACTCTAACTTGGGGGGTGTTTTGCATCATAACATTTTCATAGCTTTGAAAGTGAAGATAGCCAAGAAATGCAAGAAAAGAAACATCATGTAAAATGTTTTCTATGCATATACCCTTCCTGGAAACTCTTAGGAATTCACTGCTATCACTATTTACTTTCAGAATTCCAGATCTGTTTCTTGGCTCTTGACTAGAACAGCAACAGTGTGGAACCAATTAAATGGAAAATGTTTCACACTGTTCATATTCATTCATACAAATGGATGTGAGGTATGTACTTGGTAGTACTGTATGAAAACAGTGTCATTTAATCTTTGTTAACTTGGAAAACACTTATATTAGTCTTCATTTTTTTCACCAGTGCAAAACAAAAGAGAAAGCACTATAAAAACATTATAAGCCATATTTGCTCAGAATCAATAGGATTTCTAATCATTTTCTAAATAGAACCTAAATAATCAAGAACCAGATCCCCAACTATTTCTGCCCACTTGTACCCAAACCCATAGAAACAGGGATGACATCAATATCAAGAAGTTATGTTCAGGTCTTTATGTACAGAGTAGCTTAGGTCTGGAAACATCATGGAAGAATTTGACCTGTGGCTGTTCTCATAGGTCTGGCCAAGGGGCCCCTACGTCTTTATGTGTGGTGCCTGGACTAGACCAGTGCCTTAGTCTAGGTTTCACAATGTCATTGCAACTGGACTAAGCAGATGCCCAAGAAGTTGAAAAAGACTCAGTGGCAGAAAGTTAGGAAAAGCTCACTTGGGGAAGCTTACACTGCTGCTGAGTGCTCCTTTTCAAAGGAATTTCAGATCTGCCTGTTTCATCTTTCTACAGTGTGTCATTCATTTTAAAATTTAATGGCAATGTCTAGACAGAAGAGAATGATATAACTGATCACTACCAATGCTTTTGTTGTGTTTACTACCGTCTGAAATATCTGAGCAGCAACCAAGTCAAAACAATCCTCTTTCTGATGAAGAGGTGAAGCTTCATGCTGACATCATAAATAGTACAAGATGCAGTTAGTCCCACCTTCTGGTCATAGTCATCAAGGCCATGTTGTGCATTACAGCTGTGGCTGTAGCGTGTATTTTCACAGTCGTATTCTACCTCTGGCTTCAGTGGATTACGGCAAAGTGTGCACACCCACTCTCCCCTGCAAAACAAGAACCCAAAAAACTGGTCAAGTTACAAACCTCAGGAATCACTGTACTTGGAAACAAGTCTCATCCTTAGCTAGCTTTGCAATAGCTGGCAACATGAAGCCCATTGACCTAGGTGTTTTTCAGGAGATTTGAATCTAATTAGAAGTGCAATACTTCTGATTATACTCATTGCACTTTTTCTGCCATGGAGAAAAAAACACCACAAAACCAAAACCGAATAGTGTTTGAAATGTACCAGCAATGAGTGCAGCTGCATTGATTCAAGTACTGTTTAAAAACAAAAATCGAGGAAAGTAGCCAACAGTTGGGTCATAAGGCAAAACCAGATATATTTAATAATCGATATATTGATTAGCATTTGATTTGAAATACTTATCTAAGAAATCAATGTTATCAGACAAGGCCATAATTCGTGCTAGTACAGGGGTTCCCAAACTAAACTGATATAATTCTGCTTGGGCATAAGTGTCCTTCCTGGTAAATCCATTTTCAGATACCTCTTGAAGAATTTCATGAAGGCGGTCTTGCAACTTCTGTAACGTCAGTGGCTGGATACTAGTAGATGATGGTATATTAAAGAACTACAAATACAGAACTTAAGGGAATTAATTCACTTCGTTAGAGTTTTAACTTTGCCTAGGATGTTTATTTTAAAGGGAAAAATTGGTTTTCACATTGTTTTGAAACTAGAGGTTTAACAATGACTTAGCTATTAGAGAAGAGACTGAAAAAAGATGGAAATTTCTGCTTTTTGAACAGAAAGAACAAATCAGATTTTCCAAGCTAGTATCTCACAATGAATTTTCCTCAGCTGAGACAGTTTTTGGACTTGTCGCAAATGATGTAGCCTTCAGTCTCACCTAGTAATCATTTGTCCAGAATGATACATCATCAGTAATAAGTATTATTCAGTCTCATTTTTAAAGTTTGTTTTGTGGAGGTGTACATAATTCTTGGTCCGATGGCCTAAACATTTCCACAAAAGCCCCAATAATCCTGTTTTTAAAAATCCCATAAAACTGCCTAGAAAACTGAGTAGGAACTCGACTGCTTGCCCTTCCCTTGTGCTAGTCACTGTTTCTGCAGAGAAGAGCTGACTTCAATGCCACAGATGCTACATGAGTCAGGATTTTTTTTTTCTTTTCAATAAGTCATAAGAAAGTTTTTAAGGCTCAAGTCTGGCATCTCCATTGCACTGGCCAGCTAACTGCAGAAAGGGCACATGTGGCAGGAAACAGATCTTTTTAACTACTCACCTAGTTCCTAGTGTGTAAGGCCATTCTTCCCTTTGCAAGAAAAACAATAGAGAGATGCAGAACCTTGCTCTCGTAAGGTTGACACATACATCCCTGAGGACAGATTCTGCCCCAAGGCAGTGTGCAGAAACTGAGCATATTACTGTAATGTCATACATACTCACACTGGGAAGCTGAGCAGAGCTGGAACATGGCAGGAGAGATGGAAGACCTTGGGGCAGTGATCACAGCACAACAGTTCTCCTCCATTAAGACACACAGCACAGAAATCCTCATTTTCAATTGGATTGACTTCCTGACTAACTGGAGATTTTTTCATGATGGAGGTGCCATTTCCAAGCTTTTGAACAACAGATGGAGTATCTACAGGAGAAGATGGTGGCTGTCCTGCAGCCTGAGATATGACAAGATTTCTGTCCTCTAGTTTCTCCTCTCTGGATTTCAATTCTTCAGGTGACCTCTCTTTATTTGTCTTGAAGGAAGAAAAATCTGGGATCATACAATCATCATTTTCATATATAAACACATAACAGCAGAGGTTATCAGCTGACAAAATGGCTTCTTTGCATGAGCTCTACTGGAGATGGCCCTGGGGTTCCCCAGAACCATGCTCAGCTCAACATCTGCCCCTGGCTGGCCAGGTAACATTGAGCAAGTCACTTCCTCCACAAACCACAATATAATGGCACTGTGAGAGAGCTGTACAGATTTCATAGTGCAGATGATAGAAACAGGATACTTTACAATCTTATTTGAAAATTCTAGTAAAAAGCTCACAAAAAAGAAAGAGGAAAAAAAGAAAGAGGAAAAAAAAAAGAAAGAGAAAAAAAAAAGAGTACTTTTTTTTGTTCCCACCAGAAATTCCCATAAAGAAATTTACATTCAAGACCCCAATGAAGCAATACAATACAATGCTTCAACAAAAATTAATGAATTTATTACACTTTGATTTCTGGAATCAGTTCCTATCACTCAAATATGCATCTGTGTCAGTTTTAAGCTATTTATCCTATATTTGTAAATAGACAGATGACTCTGGTTGTTTGCTAGAATACAAAAACACTGCAGCTCTCCAATCCCAGAGAGAGACTTCTCAGAAAGGGGAGTTTCAGGAGTTATACACCAAACTAAAAGCTCTGTTCTCTATTACCCGTCTCAGAAGTGTCCAAGGGTGAAATGAATTAATGTTTGTGTTTAGTGTGTAATAACTTTCAGAAACTGTGGGTACAAGCCAGTGGGATAAAGGAGGGAAAGCAGGCAAAGCCTCAAGGGAATTCCACTCACCTTTATAGACATACTTGAAGACTGGGTCCCGCGCTCAATTATCAAGAGGAAATTGCCCTCCTGCTCATTGTCCTGGGGCTGGAGCTTAAACACTGGCAGCTCCCCCACTTCTGACGTGCATATCTTTAAACGTTCCAGTCGCACATAGGGGATCTTCTGCTCCTTAGGGTTGTCCCTATAGTCAAAATGACCCATGGTTAAATTAAATCATTTTCCACAAATTCTCCTCTCTAATGATTTTCCACATTTGCCACACACAACTGTTTGCATTCCTTTTCCATTGTGGTTGTGACTCTTTCAGCTAAACATGAAAATTTAGATGTTTTTCACATGCTAATTCTTTAAGAAATACAAATGCCACCACTTTAAATCAATCATATGTGTATGAAACTTCTGTGCTAAATCTTTGCCCTGCTCTGTATATTTTTGTTTTAATTATTCCAATTCAGGTCATGCTTGATACTTTTTAGTGTGCATGGTTTCAAGCAGGATCGCAGCACATCACCAACTTTAAAATATTATCACAACAGTAACTGAAAACATAATTTTATAACATTACTGAAATAATGTTTATCCTGTTTCCATTACATTTTTAGGTTTAATTGGGCTAAACTGTTTCTAGTTGTTCTAGTGAGATAAGTCAGCAAATATATATTCATTCTGCAAAACTGCAGACAATTACAAAAATACATGAACCCATGACTTCTTTTAAATTGTTATTTTCAAGTTTAAGAGAATAGTTTGCAACTTTTAGAATTATTATAAGAAACCTCACATTCTTTTTAAGTTCTCCACCATCATTAGGCATGACAAATTTTCTAAATACATGCATAAAATTTCATGGCCAGTGCTTCTGTATAAAAAAAGACTCTGTTACCTGACATTCTGATTGCTTTTCATATCCATTTCAAAATGTTCCTTTTCACAGTTATTGGAATCTGGAACAGAAGATAAGAAAATGAATAAAATATTTATAATATCGGAGTCAGATTAGGGTATAAAGTACTTCAATATTCATGTACTTTCTGACTGGTGTTTAATATGATATCATAAGTGAATTATGGAATCATTTCATCTATATGTATATAAATGCATATGCTATTTTCTATTCTGGGATACAGTCTTTGTCTTTCTCTTTGCTTTCAACTGCAGCTTCTGTACTGAACACAAGCAGCCTTTCCAAAATATTTGTATCTAAGGGGTTACGTTCCCAGGGATTATACATGTTCACAGCCATGCCATATTCATCCATATACATGGAACAACATAAGTAATCCTCTTTGCTATACAGCCTTCACTTGAGAAAAACAGACCTACTGAGATCTGAGCCCCCAAGGCTCAGGAAGTCTCTGCAGTCCTTTCTCCATGCTAAGAAGCTTCTGAATAATTCTAGTTAGCTGAAAGCAGGAAGAAAATTGTGTTGCCCATCTGCCACTGTTGGATGAAAGCTAGGCTGTATGGTTCCTTCCTATCCTCCAAAGCATGTAACATATAAACCCACACCCAAAACTATCCATGATGTAAGCATGCAATTAACTGTAGCTCCAGACTGATACTAGACACAAGAGTAACAAAACAACTTTGGAGAGACTGGATGAGGTAGAAACAAATGCCCCAGTGGATGCCCTAGTCAACTGCAGTCCACTGACAAATTTCATGGTAAATCCTTCTTTTGTTAGGAATTAGTTTGACAAAAACACTACTAGCAAGAAAGCAAAGCAAATATCATGGCTATCTGGAGATATGTGTGCCAGGAAAACCTGCTTTTTTAAAAGAAAATCTAGCTCAGGTCAATGGTACTTAACCCACGGCTTGAGAGCAATGTGCTTCTAAGATCCTCTACTGTTGCCAGCCACAGGAAACACAACAAAATCAAGACTGACAGGGAAATGTGCCTTTCATATTCACTTGTGACTTTTCCTCAGGAGAAGGGTGGCAGTCATAGTTCCAGACAGAATTACTAAAGGGTGACTAACACACCAAGCTTAAGGGGCACCTCTTGCTGCATACTGTCAAACCAGAGGATGTTCCAGTGGTTCTGGATTCCTAATATTTATCAACATTTCCATCAGCCACCTGGCTTGTGAAAAGATAGTACCTATGAAATTTGTGGGAAACACCAAACTAGAGGGGTCACAAACACCAAGGAGAATGTTTACAGCTAAAATAGTGATCTTATTTTGAGAAATAAAACCTAAATCAGAGAGATTGAACTGAGATAACTGTAAGCACTATGCTTATGAAGGATCCAGTAATGTGAGGACGACAGAAATAACTGACAGAAAGAACTGTCAGTTCTGGAGGAGGAACTAAGGGTTAATCTGGACCACTCACTACAAGCCAGTCAACTACAAAACACTGCTGGAGGAAAAAAAAAAAAAAAAAGGGTGAATGCTGTTCTGCAGTGCATTACCAGCAGTGAGGCATGTAAAACACAAGAAGCTGATACCCTGGCTGTGCATGGCACTCCAGAGGCCTGTGCTGCAGCACTGCGCTTGGCTGTGGGCAAACCTCCTTAACTGCAGAGAACCAAGAATAGCACAGCAGGAATGAGGTGGCTTAAAAAAAATAATAAAATTTAAACACAACCCTGACCCCTAGGAGAGACTGAAGCCATCAGATTTGTTTAGTCTAGGAAGAAGGGAAGGGTGTTTACACACGCCACGATAAGAAGAAAAGTGGATGTAAGAGGAACTATGATAAAATTATGTACGTTTTTACCACATCCCCTGGGGCTAGGATAAGAAGGGTTTTTTTATAAAATTAACCTGAAGTGTGTAGATTTGACATTAGAAAAGGATGAGCTAATAGAGATATGTACCAGAAGCAGTAGGGTTTGGCAGCACAGCACTGCTGAAGCCAACGAGCCCTACTGAGAGCCACTAGCAATGATAACGCTGCCTTGGGAACAGAATTAATCTCTCAGACTGGTGCACACCACATGCAGTGACAATACCTCCTGGGCTGTCCCCTCACTGCACATCTTTAAACGGTGAGACCAGGATGGGAATCACTCACTCCTGATCCTTTCTTGTAAGAAGGCAGCAGCACTGGAGCCAACCCTCTAGTCTTTCCATCCTCGTGCACACCAGGACCTGTGCTCTGCACAGAGCAAATCTGCAGCACCTGTTACAGACAGTGTATGTTGGGCTGCTTCATTTGTGGAGCATCACATGACCCAGACCAGGTATTGCCAAGCTGCTCCTCTCAGGAACACATAAGCCTGATTGAGGGACAGCTTTTTAGGGGTCTGCCTGATTCTTACAGCTCACACAAATCACTGTGGCATAATTGCCGCAATTTGGCATGGTACATATAAGAGAAGACAAATACATTTCCTTGGCTCACTGAGCCAGGCCTCCTTTGTACTAATTAGGATTCTCTGAATAAAAAATACAGCAGAGAGATAGAAATATTAATTCATCTTTTACAGAGAAAAGCAGCCAAATATTGGCATAAGTCACAGGGTAACAGCTTGATACCACAATCCCTTGCTTGCACGAATAGTCCCATTGACTTTTAGAGTTTGCAGGAATGAGGTTTTACAGTGTAGCACGATGCTGGCAATATGCCCATGAAAAGAGTTAAGTAAGGTCTAATTCTCCATTAAGGCTGAAGAAATGGGCCTTGTCTGGAGGGGATGTTCCACAGTAGACAGAGCCAAGGAAAAGTACATACTGTGCAACATATTAACCTAACAAAAATTTGCTGTGCTACTGATAGGAAAGACTTAGCAGAAAGCACATTACATTTGGGAAGTAATTTTTTTTATATAATTGAATTTGGACTCTTCAAACCAGCTCTTCAGTAGTCATAACTGC
This sequence comes from Heliornis fulica, assembly GCA_013399135.1. NCBI lineage: Eukaryota > Metazoa > Chordata > Aves > Gruiformes > Heliornithidae > Heliornis > Heliornis fulica. The sequence goes on along the minus strand of VXBZ01012526.1, from coordinate 772,740 downwards.
AGGTCTCTAGCAGGAGCACTTCTAAGAGAACTAATACTCCAGGTACTTCACACAGACACACTCATTTCTGGTTCAGAGATGAAGAATGTTACAAAATCAAGGCATATCATTTCCATGTCTTTCCTCCACAAATGAGATCAAACACATTTTTCCATTGGATTAAGTACTCTGATAACATTTGAAGCTTGCTCAGAAAGCACATTTATATGTAAGTACATTAATAAGCATACTGCTTCCCAGCGCTTGCAATGCACAGTGCTAAGACAGGCAGACCAAAACTCTAAATTTAATAATGAAAAGTCCGATACCTTCTTTGCTTCCAAGTTGTCTCATTCTGGCATTCTCAGGCAGGAAAGAGGTGTTGCAGAGCAATTCAGAAGAGGTGCAATGCTGAGTTTTTTTGATTGAGAGATTAATAGGTTCTTCCAGGACTTTTTGCATAGAAAGAGTTAATTCATTAACTACATCTTGCCCAGCAGTAGCCAAGTTGTTTTCTAAAGGATGATCTATAGTACTGAAGTCTTCATTTTCCAGCTTCAGAGGAAAAAAAAATAATCGGGTTGTATTATTAGTTTTCTTCTTTTCCATCTTAAAATAATTTGTAATAAGCAGTCTTCAGATACCAGGTAAGGAAACTTTTACATACTGAAATATCTGCTTTTGCCTTACTGATTAACCATAACACATGCTATCAATTAAAGTGGATTCCCTTTCAGTAGAGGAGTTTAAACAATTCCTACCTTACACCTCATGTTACTCTGGAGTGCATCACCTGGTGAAAGGCCAACTGCAGCCCCAGGGCTCAGGTCACTTGGAGCTCTGGCAAATGCCAAGCTGTAGCTGGGCACTGGCACTGGTGGAGAGTTACAGTCACACAGGGTGTTCAGGGACGGGCCAAGTGTGACAGCGGCTGCACTTTGTGTCTGTGGATCGGCCGAGTTAGATAACTTTGTTGAAGGTAATTCCATTTCTAAACCGTTTGAAAAGCCCACAATGCTTAAGGATGTTGAACGCTGGGAAAAAGGAAAATAAAACCCAATAGGTTAACAAGTTTTTCAGCAGCGAAGTGCTACTGTTCTTTGCATAATGGATGAGATGCTCTATTTTGGCTATATGTAATTAACCAGCTGTGTCATGGGGCTTGAAAGTATCTGTTGTAATCGTACACCAGTTTCAAAAGCTTTAGAGCTTTCAACAATAAAACCAACAAAAAAGGAAAAGGAAACACACCTAGGTTTACCTTTCTATGATTTACAAAAAATATTTTCCTTTGATCAGTCCAAGAGATCCTGATTTTTCATTCCTAACAACAAATGGGAAATCTAAGCATATTTAAGTCAGTCCTTGATATAAAACTTCAAGCTTCCATTGAGTTATTCCAGAAGAAAGTAGATTCAGATCAGAAATGTTACCATTTTATTCAAAAACCATCAGATCACTTTATTCAGAAAGAAGATTCAGAAGAAATAAGATTCAGATCTGACACAAGTGGATGAAACTGTTGGCACTTAAAGATGCTGAAAACTTTATGCTAGTTATTGAGCCTGTCCCCTTAAAACATAAGGCATTCACCCTTTAAATATCATGGTTCAAATCAAGAATCATCCTATGTTTACTAATGAGGAAAGGATGCATGTGTCTCATTTCTACAGAAAGGGACTCTACCAAAGTCTCTGAAATCATTTTAGCAATATGCATTTTCTCCTGCCTCATGATCTGCCAAAATTACATAAATACTGTTATGCAAAACAAAGCAAATCCATCCATATTGGTGAACTCCTTAAGCTGCCTTACAGTCAGGAATGTGTAACTAACTGTACAGAAATCAGGGCTCCTCTACCATCCATATGAAGCAAATGTAAGTCTTAAGCATGCAGATCTGTGTCATCTGAATCTGTAATTTTCCACTTATTCCTGTAAAGTACCTGCTATTTTTCTGCTAGGTACTTAGAAGTGAATGTGAGACAGGACCCATCTGCATTTTTGTTAGCATTTTTGTCAACCATCGCTCCACTTTGGATTTCAATACCTTTGTCCACCTTAATCCGACAGTGGCCAAGACAGTGGCCTAGACTGAGCTATCAGCTGTGCCTGTGTAAATCCCATGTACCACCAAAGCCGCCAGGCTCAAATTCCTCTGATTCTAATACGTATCACCTGTGTGCTAAGAGAACACTCTGCCCACAGATGTTAATTTCCACCTAAGGATAAGATTTAATTTCTTTGTCCTCAGTTTGCAACAGACACTATAGTAGGGGCTTTGCCTGAACAGTGACCACTTGTAAATCATTTAAGAGACAAAATAGCCTGTGTTTGAGACATAGAGGTCAGCTTTTCTGCAGTGCTGGGGAAGCCTGTACCAATCTACCACACAGTACTTCAATTAGCCTTTTCTAAACAGTCCTTTCATGCCAAAGACACCCTAGAGGGTAGTGGGTCCCTGCAGCCAGGGTATTGGCCATTTTCCTCTTCTTGAGGCAAACAAACAACCTTGAGTCTAAGCTGCCCAAGTTATAACTTCTTGGAACCAGCTAGAACTACTCAAATGTTCTTCCTACCTTACACCTGAGCTGAAAACTAGAAGACAGCAAATGAGGAAACACATTGGTGGAGGCACAATTTTCCATATGCTGTGTCCAGTGAAGCATTCTTGGGAATGCTCAGGTTTCATGCCAAAGGAATATATAGAGGTCATAAATGAATCCACCTTTCATGGACACATGCTAAAGTCATCCACTGAGATCAAAACTGTTCATTTGCTGTCACAATTTGCTTGTGACAAGTTCCTGCACATGCGCTGACAGAATGTGGCCCATCGAATATACATTTTGGTATTTTGGTTTTAGTTCCATCACTGAATTTTTGAATGACAAAACAAACATGGAATTGCTCTCATATCACTTGTGAGATAGTTAAATATTTATTTATTAATGGTAGGATTACTCCTGGCTTCAGTGACACAAGTTTACCTGCTGGGAGTAGTCACTGGGACGACTCCTACTGCAAAAAAAAAAGAAATAGATACACGCAAAAAATTTTGTTATAACCAAAATTTTTAGAAAGGTGAAATTCAATTGCATTACATAGCTCTATCTTTTTTACTCTGCTAGCTAGCATCAGTTTCTTCAGAGATCTTTTTAGATTATATAAGCCAATATAAAACCTTACTCTTGTTAAAAAGAAAAAAGAATAATGAGGCCATCAAACTGCCATCTGTCTTTCCCTTGGGGCAAAAGTTAATTTTGTGGTTATTTTAATGATGAATCAACATTATGATCTTTCAGTGAAAAATATTAAAACTCACAGTTAAGAACAGACACATTCCATTCTGATCCATGGAGCTGCTGTCAAGTGTGAAGTGAACAATGCACTGGGAACAAGGCTCATTAATAGCCTATTAATTCACTCCCTAAAATAATCATTTCTTTTGCCATTAGCAAAAATTTCTCTTTTCCCTTGACAGTTCAGCTAGTTTTTGCAAATGAGATGCCTTTAAAGAATTGATCTCTGTTTTATAAAAGCTCTATTGCTGTTACATTGCACCCTTTGAACAACAACAAGCATTAATTACGCTCCTGGGTAGAGGGTGGCTTCAGCTGTAGGTTAATTTTGAAACTTTTGACATTTTAATGTACACCCTGGCAGATCAAACTACATCTATGTCATAAATGGAATTCTCATTGTCTCATAATTAATTTTGGTCTGATGATCCTTGTAATATAACGGCAGCAGCATCAGCACCCCAAAATGCCCTCTACCATGAATTTCATAGCTATGGTAGTACAAGGTAAGAAGAAAGAACATGCAAAGTGCCTTCAGAGAACAAACAGTAAACATATTGTTCAGTTCAAATATTTCTTTGATCACTGTTGCATTTAAATAGGTCCAGTGTAAACATGCAGAACTAATACAGAAGAATTCTGAGAAGCAAATACTTACCTTGAAACACTGGGATTAGGATTTGTTAGGATTGTTTTGGCAAAGTCTCAAGGCTGTTGACATTATGTGTCATAGATAAAGAAAGCTAAAACTAGGAACTGCCAATTCTCTTTGCTATAAGAGAAATAACGCTGCAAATGGTTGCAGAGTAATGAACGGCTGCTATTAAGTGGAGCAATCCCCCTGGCAGCTCATTATGCTAGGAGGTTAAACAAATGTACTACTCCAATTCAGTTGTTTAACTCACTGCACACAGCAGCACTGATAACACAGTCTACACATGCTTCCTGTTCATATTTCCCAATTTCAGAATAGAATCCAAAGGATTTCCTTTCTGGTTTTATGAGAAAAAGAACACGAATCTTCCTTAACATTTTGCCTGAACAAGCCGGAGATGGCTTAAAGCGGAAGAAGGAAGAGAGTGTATGGAGCTAGCAGCATCGTGTTTTATTTATCCTTTTTTCCAGGTCAAAGGAAAAGGTTTTGTTAAATTAACATTCTGGGAAATGTACCTAATTGCATTAAGCACAAATACATTTTTGTTGTAAGCAGCTCGATTCTTTTAAGTCAAAACATACTCTGATATTTTAGGAATTTGAAGGGCCCTGAATTCCAGGCTGTTATCATTTTTTCCTTCGCCTCCAATCCCCCTAAAATTAATAGCAACTAAATAGGAAGAAAAAAAAAAAAAAAAAAAAAGAAGCCACAACAAACACAGCCTTTCTCAAGCTCAGATTTAAAGTCTTAGGGTTGGCTATTAAATTATCATTACTAAGTAATCACAACATACTCACTGCAATACTAACAAAAATAAAATCTGCATTGCATTCACCAAGCCCTTTCCCATAGATTTCACATGCTTTTAAAGAAAAAAAAAATTAGTTAATCCCTAATCACCAAGAGTTGCCATTAATAAAACTTAGGACAAATGTATTGGGACAAAAGTGCACCAGAATGACACATACAGTGGACTGAGACCAAGTGGTCTCGCTACTGATCCTGCAGTAACAGCAGCACTGGCATGTCGGAGCCTGGAAGCTCCCACTCATCAAGTCCCAGGAGAGGCTGAGAGGTTCCACCATGAACTCTCACTACTTTAGTCCTGCATGAAATGCCACAGATTGACAGAATCACAGAATTGAAGGGGTTGGGAGGGGCCTCAAGAGATCATTGAGTCCAACCCCCTGCCAAAGCAGGTTCTCTAGATCACTGAATATAATTGGAATTAAACAGAGGACTCTCTCAGAGTGCTCTCAAGAGTGCTCCTTAGGTGGCATGGACTATTTTCTAGGATTTCCCCATTTCAGGTACTTTATGGTGCTTGAGACAAACAGAGAACTTGAAATAAGAAGCTGGGACTTATTGCAAATCAAAAAGATCAATAAAAAATTACTGTTAAAGCAATATAAAAATTTTCCATGTTCTGGCACCTTGATTACTACTTCTGGTCATCCTCTCTACAAAAAGGTTTTTTAAAACTACAGAATATAACGGCCAAAGGAAAAAGTATAGAATGGCTTCCATGAAAAAAAACAATCTCCATCCCCACCCTCCCCACAAAAAAAAAAAACACCAACAAAAAAACCCCAAAGAACAGACACACTGAAGGGACCAGCAGTCACTTTCCAGCTTCAAAAAGAAATGTTAGAGAGGAAACTCAACATGGACAAACTACAGATGTTAGGAAGGTGGTGAGTACAGAGTGATCATGTACGGTTTACCTAACAGAAGAAGGCATCCTACATCTGCTGCATCCTAAAGGCAGCAGACTTAAAGTAGGCAGAGGAACTTCTTGTGTGGTGCAAAACTCAGTCACTGCAGAATGCTGAGGAGACTCATAGTCTTTAAATGGGCTCCAAAAATGGATTACAAAAATTCAAGGGAGGGGTCCATGAAGACCTAAAAAACACCATTGTCTGGGTACAAGCTTCAGTTCAGATGGTCCCTGAAATTCTGGTTTCCGGTAGGAGGGTAGTGCATCATCAGTAGATCACTTTAAACATATCTGTTTCTTATACCCTCTCCTAAGCTATACAACTGTTCAGGAATAACTTACTAATACAGTGCATCACATATTCAGAGATTTATTATAAGCAGAAAGTGAAATAATAGTCCAAGGGGAGAAACCCTCAAAGGCTTCTAAGGAACATAACCAAACTTGAGTTTGACAAACACCGTACAACTGAGCAGTGTCCCAGATGACAGAATCATGATTGCCAGAGCCAGTTATGTTTATAGATTGAGATGGGGTGATACAGAGCATTCCATTGCTCAGGACCCAACCCAACAGCTGGACAAGACAAGGAATCCTCCTTCCCAGAAGCAAAGGCCCTGCTCCTAATTAGAGAAATGGAGTCTGAGGAGGAGAGATGTTTGGCTTGCCCTGCAACACCACCAATGTCTTTGGCAGTAGTACCTGAGGCTCAAACTACAAATTTGTGCTACCAATGTACAGTAATTATGACATTTCTTCAAATGCTAGATACAGCCTCTAGACCTCTTGCTCATCACAGTCACAAATGACAATTAGGTACATGTAATAAAACCAGGGATTGCATGCTCTTTCTTATTCCTGAAAACACAATTAGGCCAAAAATATCTTATTATTCTCACCTCTGCTCCAGAATAGATGACCCCTCCAGTCCTGTGCACAAATTAATCACTCGATATCATACTGTGTAAAAGCAACAGGAGGAGCATATCAATGCAAAGGGTTGGTAACCCTTTCCAGAAAATTGTAAATCTAATTTAAATACTCATTCCCTCACACTGCAACTTAGCAATTCAGTAGCTTGTGTAAAAATCTGTTTGCCAGAACTTGGTATGATTCCCCAGAACAAAAGTGCAGGTATCAAAAAAGTAATTCTGAGATTTGTTTCCTGTCTTGCTGACATTCTTATGGGAGAGGTTGAGTATTTGGCAGGCATGGAGACGGAACAACCCCACAATCCAAGCCAGAGGTCCAATCTACACGAGTGAAGTATACCGACAGGGGACCGTGAAGTGAAAATTTAGTCATTCTGCACACTGGCAGAAAAATTCCATTTCTAGTGTTGCATTTTTAAAAGGTGCTAGTCAAACCCAAAGTTATGCTAAGTGTAGTACTTAATATCAAGCAATCACTGGTCTAATTATAGAAACATTTATTCTGAAAAAAAATAATCAACTGACGGAGAAAGAATAGTTAGAGGAATACACAGGAAGACATAAACGCTGACAAAATATCACCATTAATATTCCAAAAAATGGTGAAATGAATGAAAATGAGCTTACTCATAACTGAAGTTACATGTTTAGAGACTAAACTGTACACATGCAGACAGAGCAGGTGAGCACAGACAGGAATTACTCAGAACTCAAGACAGCGGTAGCCTTGGTGCCAATGTTTCTGATCAACACCAGCTAGAAAAACCTGCTTTAGGCAGCTGGAAAGACAGAATTCTGTCTGCTCGGTGAACCTAGATTTAATTTATCCTGACAGACAGTGACACGTAGCACATGAGGACATCTTACAAGTGTGTGAAGTGTTTCATTTTTGCTTCTCAGCTTCTGCTTATCAATAACCAGCTTTAAATGAGAGGGGTGGAATTATTTATCAGAATAATTTGAAGAGGCATTCTTTGAACTCAAAGGCACTCACATGGCATATGAGTGCCACACACCGTGGTGTAACGGCCACACTAGCACTTGCCCGGGATGATCTGAACAATGTACTTGTGGTTTCCCTGTTTATGAGTAATGTTGTGATCCCAAGCTATTAATAGGATCTGCTCTATATTGCTTCACACATAAATATGATCTCATACATAGGCAATTCATCTAGTTATCAGTCAATGGTATCAAATGTACACCGTAAGCATGCTTCAAAATTTATGCACAAATGTTTAATTACATGAGCAATCAAGTCTTGCTGCTTCCAAAATAGAGGAAACCATTGGGATAATGGGAGCTTTTATTTTTTTTTACAGATCCTTTCAAACACATCACTAAACAGTTAATTCTGAGTTTTACTACATCCTGGTTCAGAGTGCTTTCTCTTTAATGAAAGAGCCTCAGCAGCCAGAGAATTACCTACTCCGCTAGGAATGCTGCGCACAGTGAATGCTGTCAGAGCTCAGCAGAACTGCAACACAAAACCCAAGAAGTCCAATCCCAATTACTCTCCAAAATGCAGAATGTAGCTCTTCTCCAGGCAGCAAAAGGTTTCTCTAGCCATTATCTCTAACATATTTTCCAAGTGCAGTATTTTAGATTTCTCCACATTCACTTTTTCCATGTCCTCCAAGAACATGAGAAGGGTGAAATGTTCTGAATACAGGCCATATTAAAGTAAATGCACAAACACCTATACAGCAATTTTGTCTGGAAATTATTATGAAAATATTTAATCTGGTGAGAGTAGAAAATGAAGAGACACAACCCCTTGTTCTTAAATAGGGCCAAATCTAATTTAAACCTAGATTTAATCTGTTTGTCAGCAAAAGCAGCCAGACAGCATTCAGGAAGAATATATTTCAAGGATTTCCTTACTGAGCTGTTTCCCTTCATCATTTCTAATTAACCACTGCCAGAGCCACTGTCAGTACATTAGGGCTTCACCCCAAAAAGCTCATTACAAGGGATGAGAAGCAAAGATGGGGTACTTTATCTGTTCAAAGTCCTCCATTCTTGCAGAGGTACCAGGAAGCTAATAAAAAAGCGAGACACACTTGTGCTTCCTGCACAAGAGCATACACTTCTCAGCACTGATAGAAAAATTTCCATTTCATTTTTCCTAGGAGTACCCTCCTGTTGCTGCCTTCTCAACTTGTACAGAAGCATATTGGCTCTTCTTCCTTTTTTTCTCCTCCTTTTCCCATCAGACTACACTAGTAGTCACTGCACATCTGCTTCCATTACTCTTCCCTCTTTCTGACTTTTCCTGTTTATTCATTATTTATGTGTTTCTTTTATTCATGTTTTCATTTATTCATGGTTTATTGTCATTCATTTTCAAAAGTAACTTTGAGGGTATGTCTGCATTTCAAGAAAAGTACATGCATGGGTTTGTGGTCTTGTTCAGGCCTTAAGTACACATCTTCAATTTTTATAGCCATATCCTAAACTAAACGCATATCTATCCTAGAAAATTAGAATGGCTTTCCTCAGGCCTGTGCTCTGTCACCAGAGGTTAAGGGAGATCAGCTTCTACATGTGAAAGGTCAGAGTCAAAGAGCATCATCTCAGAATGTTGCAATTCCACTACTTGATCTAGAAATTCCATCACATCTACGGGATTAAGTTAGCAATTGCAGATTTCTTTGCGGCTTCCAGGTCTGATTTGCATGCTGCTTCCAGACCTTCAGTAATCATTACCTTTCCATGTCTCTACAATTCCCAAAAGGATCTCCTAGAACTCCCTGAATGGGTATTACATCAGAAATATGTTGAGTCAACAAAGCTACTCACTAAAGAAGGATACAATAACTTCCTTTTTGGAGCCAATAGGGAAAGACAATTGCTTTTCCACACACAGATTTCAAGAAAAAGCAGCCATGGAAGACTTCCACATGGTACACAACAGAAGTCATGCACATAAGCACTAGACAGAATTATTAGAGTAACAAGACTATGAAGTGCTGTTTTGCCTCAAATGCGCAGGTGATATCCAAAGTCAGAAAGGATCTAATGATAAATGAGCCCTCCTGGTTTTGTTTATGCTGCCACTTCTTCAATAGTTAGAGCCTCTTAGTAGATGGAAAGATCAAAGCACGGCTCTATTATGTGCTGAAATATTCTAGAGAAATCTATGATTTTCTTTGCTTATAAATAAACAAGAGGAAGGACTGTAACAGAATTATATCCCTTTCAGACACCACATCTTCAGTAATAATTACAATAATTAGTGTTGTTATTTCCAGAGCAATTATTTCGAAGGATGCTTCTCATGCCTGATTTCATCAGAATCTCTGAGTCCCTTTTATTTGTTGGGTTTTTTTTGGTTGTTTTTCTTTTATATAAACCTTCGCATTAACTGCTGCTAGTATGGTAGTTATCAAGTCCTGATAGTTAAATCCCTAGAGTTACAGACTGGACAGAGTTTACTCAGTGAAGGAATAGGTTGTCTATTTATTTCCCAGATCATGCTTAACAATCATTCCAGCTAGATCTAAACACTACCAGCTAACAGAGCAGTTGCTGATTCTGGCAGCAGCACAGTGTGTGCATTACTGGGAGATGCACACTAGGTTAGGCTATGACTGTATGACTGTTTTCTGAGATTTACAAGCAATTCTGTCAACTTTTATGTCTTTTTTCATATTGATTGCAAATCCTGAATGCCATATGATATTCAATATTATTCAATATTCAATATTATTACATTCTATTTTCCTTTTAAAGCTTTTTATTTTTTTTAAGGTTCTTTATACCTTTCTCACTGGATGGAAAGCCGATTGTTGCAATGTGCTCTCAGGGGAGTGACTGCTGACACTGGCTTCTTCCTCTAGAGACTGTGGCAGGGAGGGACTATCGCTTTTGTCAAGAGGAATTATAGGCTTGTGGGCATCAAGTTCAGTTGAACTCTCACAGACCTACAAATGAAAATTAAAAATTTTTGTCTTCAAAATCTCAGAAGGAAAGTTGTTTGCATCAACTCATAGCATTATACATTATTATAAGACAGGAAAGAGCCTGAAACAGCCAACATGTTCTAAGTAACCCTAAATACATAGATAAATTAATAAAGATTTCTCTTGAACATTAATAAATTAAAAAAAAAAATAAGTAAGCTGCTGAAATGTACAGCTATTTCAAAAGCCTGTAGCCTGCCCCTACTAGTGAGCCACTTTGAGAGCTATTCAACATGAGGACTCCATGGATTTATATAAAGGGAAGTCCCAGCCACACTCCTGCTGCAGTCCCCACTGTTTAGAATGAGTTTCAAGGTCACCTTACTGTGCACCTTAGATACTCTGCAGTTTGGATACTCACCACCAAGCACTGTCCCTTTTTCAAAAGTAGGACCCTTACCAAGAAAGGAAGAGAAATGAGCACTGCTGACACAACTGCAGCAGAGCAGCATGTATGAATACTGATGAAAATCTTAACAGACATGATGCAGTAGCAAGAGCAGTTACCAGGTAAATGGGAAATAATTCTCAGACAGAAAAAAAAATTTAAAAAAAGGTGTTCTTCATTCTCTTTTCACTAATCATTCAGAATAAAAATGGAATCTCTTTTAAGGACTCAGGGCTTAAAGTTTCCAGTAAAACGGGGTCAAAATGGAGAGCAAGACTACTGCAGTCCTTTTGTTACCTATTCACAAAGGAGGGACGATGATACTTTATTCTCACAGCTGCTGCTCACTCTGTCTAGAAACCCAGATCTTTGGGACACAAGTTGTTCATGCAGCTCTTTAGAGAAAATTTTGGCCCAATCTGCATGAGGCATGAAACATCTGCTAAATACATAGACAACAACATCAAGTTCAACCAAATATGTGAAATCCCAAAGGTGTCTCCCATTTCTGAGCTTACATTGACTAAACATGATAGTAAAGAACTTTTAGAGAACCTACTTGTACTTCGTCTTGGATTTGTTGCTGAACTGGGGCTGGCTGCCTCACTATGTAGTTGATTTGACCAACTATGGTTTGTTGAACATGCTGAGGTGGCTTGGCTTGGTTCAGTTGCAAGCTGGACTGTCCTTGAGCCTGCAGAAGAAGCTCCAGATCCTTCTTCATCTCCTCGAGTTCAAACTGGTGGTGCATTATGTCCAGGCTCTGCTGGATGACTTGTTTGTGGGTGTTCTCATTCTGGCCTGATGGTGGTGATGATGGTGGCACCTGCTGCTGTGGTGGTGGCTGCTGCAAGTGGTTAGATTTTATCTTCTGGAGATGACCAAGTTGCACTTGCACAGTTGATGTCTGCAAAGAAGCCTGTGTGCGGAATGGCTGTGGATGGCTCATGTGAACTTGCTGAGCCTCATGTGCTACAAGAGCATAACCCAGGGGTGCAGTCTGCTGCAGCTGCTGGGAAGTCAAGTGCTTTCCCATTCTCACAGACATGTTCTCTGGCTCTGACCTTGACTGCTGTTCCAGCCCAGACTGTGTTAGCTTCACAGGCTGGGGGACACCCCTTTGCTCTTTGTCATGTTGCTGCATGCTGTACTGCAGAGGGAAGTGCTGCTGATGCAGTTCAGGAGCTTGTCGAAAATTATGATGGCGGTTAATGTCTTGGTAAGAAGGCTGAGCTTTATTTGAGTGAGGTACACTGAGGCAGTGAGAGCAACATGCAGGTGTGGGACACTGAACTGCTGGTGGGAACTGATGTGGCTGGCTACTCACAGGCTCCAGCTGTGAAGCTGGTGAACGGTGCCCATGATATGTGGAGGTTTGTAGCCCTTGCACATTTCCACAGAGCAGCACATCTGAGTGAGAACTGTGTTCACCTTCCATAGTGAAACCTCCTGGAAAAAAAAAAAAAAGAAATTTACTCCCTCATATGATCTTGACAAATCTACTCAATAAAGAAGTGTGAATGGCAGCCACCTCCTTGTCTTCATTTCGAACAGAAAAGATATTTAAGTGTCCTATCCAAACAGTTCTTCAACATACTTTCAAGACACATTTTTCAAGTCTTTTCAGTGATTTAAAACCACAGCAAACTGTCAGTGGAACTCACGGTTTAATTACCAGCACACACTTTGAAAAAAACTTCAACTTATTTTAACTAACCGATATAGCTTATATTTTCATATCTTTACTAAAGTATGAGCACTACTTCTTATCCATAATAAAGAAGCTTGCTTCCAGGTAAAAGTGACAAAAGTAAAAGAGGTCAATGTTATGTAGGTGAGTCATAAATGCTAGAAGTAGAAGTGACCTGTGAACCAATCTTGTCCATGGTTTTAGTCAAGAGAAGATTGTTCCCTGTAATACTTTTGATAGTGTTTTACCCTATCTAGTTTTAAATACCTTAAAATAGGAAGAGAACCAAACTTTGAGACCATTGCTTGGCCCACCAAGCTGAATTTGCTGTAAAAACTCACTGCAATTGAGATATTCATAGCAGGTGGGAAACAAAGTCACAATATGCACGTTCATAAAGTAAACATACTGTCATTATTACACAGTCAACATGTTAAAGACATCTTTGTGTCTCTTAACTGCATCTCAAGCACTGCTCAGTTCCCTCAGCCATTAATACACTAAAGAATCTGAGGAGCGCAGGCATGACTGAGTCCAGCGGCCCCTGGGTGAGGTGGAGGAAATGGCACCGGGACCACTGCAGATACTCCTTTTCACCCAGATTACTCCTTACACAACTGCCAGAGTCAGTGCTGTACAGAGCTGCAGCTTGCAGAGACACAGAAGAATTTCAAATACACTGGGCCAAGTCAAGGCTGTTTGATAGCCAGTAACAATACATTTTAAGTAATTTCAGTTTGTTTAGTCCTGCACAGTGTTTCCATTAAAGCAGTAGTTGCTTTCTTACACGGTGAATTTGTAAGACCATCAGCGATGATATTTAAAGAGTGTATTTCTAGGCAATGTTTATAAGGCAATATTTATATAGAACAATATCTTTTAATTGGTGAATTGATATTCACCTATTAGATATGTTGGAAAACCAGGAAAGTTCAGCCCCACTAGCTTTTTCTTCAGAACACAGCAAAATGTACAAAGCTGGAAGAAGTCAGAACAAAAAAGGAGAGCACTTTCCCTAAAGTACTGTATTGACTGTATCTGTCCTGTCTAGCTTTGGGCACCTGCGTAATAAATAAAAATATATTTTTCTTACCCAAATTGGAAAGTTGTTTGGTCCAGTAGGAGGGATCCCAAGTAAATTTGATTTTCAGAGGGGAACCTACATCTGTGTTACAATTTGACTCTAACAAACGCTGGATCTGAAATACAATCTGGTAACAAAATCAAAGGGTGATGATTTTATTCACAATTAGAAGACAAAAAGAAATGTTTTGAGAAACATTAAATCCTTAAAACAGTTCTCATACCCACTGCACAATTTCAATTTACTGAGAAAATAAGTATTGCTCTTACCAGTTCTTTACTGAAGAGAAAAGGGATGCTGTTTTTACTGCACACTGCCCAGCTGATGAAGTTCTGCACATGCTCTACCTGTCTGCTTAAAACCACAACACTTTGCAGCTGTTGCTCCAACTTCTGCTTCCTTTCACTGGTGATTTTCTTTTAATAATGTGAGGCAGGAGAAGATAGCTGTCATTCTTCAGACACACATAATGCACATAACCATTGGTACTGCACAATGCATTGTTTCCAGGGACACCATTATTTAGAATCTCTTTAAACCACCAATGATAAAAAGAAAGCGAATCCCATTCAACAGATATGTCTGAATTCAGGAAGAACAATGACTTCCCCAGGAGCAACTGACCTACATTATTCCAGTCTTGGAGTAATGTAACCCAAAAAAGCTGTAAAAGTTGGATCAGATTAGGTCCAGGGCTACTTCACTGTTTCTTACCATACACAGCAGAAGAGATGCAAGGAAAACATATAAAAAGAGGGCAAGCTTGCAGCATTTTCCCAGAATGGTCTTCCAGTCTCCAGCAATTCATGATTTAGGGACCACAAAACCAGAGGCTACATTATCACCCTTAGTGCTTTTATCTATTAATTTGTCTAATTACTTCTGAACCCATGCACAATATTTTTCAACAAGGAGTTTAATACTCATTTACCATCTGTGTGAAGAACTATCTGTCCTTGTTTGATTTGAACCTGGCACTTCCCGATTTCATCTGATGCCCCCTACATGCATTTTCAACAGACCACTGCGCATATATTGCAAACGTATGCACAGTTTGGTTGTGGTTATCTATAACTTAAACATCAAAATGTTGTCAAAACACATGAAGCTGAATTTACTTAATCTTTAATAATAATGGAACAGAAATATATTTTCCCTTTGTTGTAAATATTTGGGCCAAACATGATTTCAAAAGTAGCCAGCAAATGCCGAGAGCCTTGTCTTTACAGTACCTGCTAAAATTACCCAAGAATAACTGTGAAGTGGAAATTCTGATCAGATCTGATAGGAATTTTTGTGCTCAAGACATTTCAAAATAAAACCTTCAACTGAATATTTCAAAGACTGATGAGTCAAAACAGCAGGCTCTTTGTTACAGAAAGCAGACCAGAGGATCATTTTCAAAACAGGATATTAAGTGTGCTGCTAGCGGTCTTCTACAACTTAAGCACTAAAACCAGAACCTGGTTTGTTTTGTAAGTTCTCAAAAGGTGCACACACGTTCTCTGTAACCTCACAAGAAATGTGGCTAACTCATGATATGCAAACATTTTGCCCCTTCATCCTGAATCTGTCAATCATTGATTCTACATAAAATTTTGCAGAAAAACAAAAGAAATATTTAAAAACATAACCAAAGGGCCAATAACTCTCACAGTTGATATTCTTTCCATTAGCACTGGGATTAAATTTAATTTAGTTTAATTTCCCAAAGTATCAAAGAAACTAGCATTACTTACTTCAAGTTGTTCAAGAAGGATGTTTGTTCGTTTATTGATTTCATTCATCAGAACCACCTTGGCCATTTTTATTTGATTTTCAACCTTTTTGTATAAGTGTTTTACTTCAAGTAACCTGGGGGTGAGAGACACACATCCTTGGATGAGCCTACTGATATGTCATTTATCCAGGGCTTAGTAGTTATTTGTTACATGAACAGATCTAATGATCGACAGAGAACTTCAATGACAGTTGTACCTTTTCCCACAAGTTCTCCCACACTTGTCTTCAGACACAGTCTTATGGACCGGTTTGGGTTGGAAGGGACCTTTAAATGTCCTCTAGTTCCTACTCTCATGCAACAAGCAGATACCTTTAACCCTATCAGGTTGCTCAGAGCCCTGATCCAACTTGACCTTGAATGTTTCCAGGGATGGTGCACCTACCACCTCTGTGCAACCTGTTCCAATGTTTCACCAACTTCTTTTCTTCCTTACACCTAATCTTAATCTACCCTCTTGTAGTTTAAAACCTTTGGTCCTTGTCCTATTGCAACAGGCTCTACTAAAATGTTTTTCCAATCTTTTTTATAAGCTCTCTTTAAGTATTGAAAGTCTGCAATAAGGTCTCCTCAGACCCTTCTCTTCTTCAGGCTGAACAACTCCTGGTTTTCCAGCCTGTCATCAGAGTAAAGGGGCATAATCACCTCCCTCAACCTGCTAGCCATGCTTCTCTCAATGCAGCCCAGCATACATTTGGCTTTCTGGGCTGCAACTGCCTCTGCTGGCAACCTATCCCTCTGGCATGTCAGCTACACCACTCAGCTTGGTGTGATCTGCAAACTTCCTGGGGGTGCACTCATTACACTGTCATTGATGAAGATATTAAGATGCACTGGTCACAGTACAGGCCCCTGAGGAACACCAGTCATCACTGATCTCCACCTGGACATTTTGCTGTTGACCACTAGCCTGTGGATGTGACATGCTAATGCTGATTGAATTACTCAAACACTATGCCAATCTTAAGTTCTTGGTCAACATACATATACAGAAGCCATATAAAAAAGAAACAAAAAACTTTCCTTTGATACTAAAGTCAAGTAGGTTCATACTCTTTCAAGGCTTTTGAAATGGATTCATTAACGCAGAAGAGACCCTAGAGCTAACAAATTCATAAGCAGTAGCCAATATCCAGTTAATATAATGAAACATTTTCATTTTTATATGAGTCTCAACTGAAATTGCAGCTTGTTTTAAGGTTTATTGAAGAAATAAGGCCTTTTAAAATAGTCTTTATTTCTAATATTTTAAAATTCTACTTCAGAAGCAGATTATAGAAAGAAATCTTAACTCTGAAGGCAGCTGTCACATGCCTTAAAAGGACTATGGAATCATGTATTACAATGCCGTGAGTTGTCAGTACCATTTAAATGCGAATTTCTTATTCTTAATCTTCCTGTTATTTCCTACCCTCCAAGGAAAAAAAAAAGCATCTGCATTTACTTCTATTAATCTACATTTAGTGAAAGTAATATATTTACTGATCACACAATTTCATGGAAAAAAGAAAAAAGTACAGCAATTACCTGTCTTCAATCTGTTTAGCTGAAACCTGAATCCCATTTTTTTTCTCTTTCACTTTAGTTATGACATTTTCCAGGATAACTCTCTGGTTCTGCAAAGCTTCATCAAGATGTCTGAACCTGTGAAAGAAACAGTGTGAGAATTTCTCCCCTTTTGTTTTGGTATATAAGTAGTCAACTTTTATCAGTTGACAAGCTTAGGGGCCCAGCTGCCTTAATACCTGTTTGGACATGGCCCCCTGCTTCTTTCCTACTACAAGTGCTCTCCATGACAGAAATACCTTATTTCCCCTCATACAGGCAGGCTCATCTCATAAAAACAATTCCTGTGTATAGACAATGCCTTACATGGCTCACACACTTCTACTGGCAAGCAGAATGCATCAGAATTGGCTACTCCAGTTTCCTACAGCCTTTATCAAAGACAAACAAAAGTATTTGAACCTTGTTAAGTACTGAGTTCAACTTGTGCTTTTGAGCACAGTCATAGGAACTATATGCTACATACATAATATCTGGGTAGGCATTACAATTGGGAAGGTACACGCTGATGGGAGCAGTGATTGATTCTGTGAGGGCAGTATGTTATACTGCTTGGGCAGTGGAACAGGCTGCCGAGTCTCCTCTGGAGACATTCAAAACCCACCTGTAGTCACACGTTCCTGTGTGACAGGATCTAGGTGATCCTGTTCTGGCGGGGAGGTTGGACTAGAGGATCTTTTGAGGTCCCTTCCAAATCCTAACATTCTGTGATCCTGTGATAAGACTACTAAGATGGCCGTGGCTATCAATACTGGACTAGGCTGCAACTTCAACTGTCAGGAATTGCAGATGAATAGCCTTCAATCTAACTTGGCTAGCACATTAGACAGGGTTACGATTAAGCAGTCGATGTGCGGTACCTGTGTTCCTTATGCTCTGTCAAAAGGCAGCTGCGGCACATAAGGGTATCACAGGTCTCACAAAACAGCTTGAGTGGCTCTGGAGTGTGCACTGGACAAAATAAGGAAAACTCTCTTGCTTCATCTTCAGTTGCTGAGGAATATAAAGCAACTGTGTCACTGATAAGGATTACTATTATCGTTAAGAAAAAAAGTTTCTAAACTCTCACAATTTTATTGAAAGTCTTGATGTTATTTTTTAAAGACCCACTCCCTGGAAACATCCAATTACACAAAGTGGGGTTTGATTGCTTATATTTTCTGGTCTTATGACAAGGTGAGCACATCAAAGGTGTTCAGAAAGAAGTCAGCAAACCAAGTTCATATTGTCTCCTAAGCTCTCATGGGTTTAAAATATCTCTTATGATTTTGGGCAGCAGCCTTGCGATTTTGAATGCCCTGGTCTGGAGAGCCAGTCAGCAAAACCATATTGTATAAAGTAGAAAAGCAAATATATTAATCCTGAAGTCACAGACAAATATTTTGTTCTTAAACAGTCACAGAGGAAAATGTTTCTCAAACTTGTATTTGTTGTAAATGCAGTACATAAACTTCAGCAGCTGGGGGGTATTGATATTAGGCACTATAATTTGTTCTTAAAAGGATTTTTTGAGGAGTAATGTGATGAAAGTAAGACTGGGCAGTGGATATGTAAAGCGGAAGTGTTGCTCCTGTACAATCTATTCTTGCTTTCTTTTCTGGATACAGTAGAATTTTTTAGAAGTAACACTGTCAAGGAAAGAACACAAAAACCCCTGCTAAACCATAACCCCTTCCACTGAAGCTAGACATTCACAAATACCTCCACATTAACAACTAAAGCAGGGAGGAAAAACCTCTTTCATGGATACCAAAACACAGAGACCCCAGAGCCTGATTTTATTAAGCAGTGTAAGGACCATCTATCTTAATTACTAGCAAAAAACATTACTTTGCCAAAATCATCAAGCAATGCTAAAGGACAGTGAGAGATCTATGCAGGTCAGTGCTCAAACCCTCTGTCTGTGGAACCATCGACATTACCAACACATAGGGACACATACAAGAAAAGCACATAATTGCATCTTCACGGCATTCCTACAAAGACATTCTCCCATTACTCTTTAAAAACACACAAGAAATTGCACAAAAACATTGTTAGGTAGCACTTGTTGATACGAACTTTAAATAACAGAAAAATCTTACTCATTTACATATCATTATTTGCTCACGTAAAATGAAAAAAATGTTTCCATTTTTCCACGCCATACCCTTCATACTTATCTAAACATTTAACAAAATCAGCGTGTGGCAGGACCATGCTCTTTTGCTCTGTAGCAAAAGAACGCTTTACAGAGCCAAGCCTCTGAAATGACACTATTGCAGTTACAGACACACACTGGACAGCAATCTATCCTAATTTTGTTGCTTTACTTTCGAATTGGAAAATGCACAACACAGAAGTAAAAAAGCTAAGAAAATTTGATGGCTGATTAAAGGAATGAAAATATGGAGAAAATGCATGACATGCTCTGAACAAAATATGTCAAATTTCTTACTTTTCAGGTTCCTATCTAAATATTTCTGAGATGGTCAATTTACTTCCTCTAGTTCAATCACTTTCTGAACAGAATGTGTTAGATAAGTTGTGATGCATGAGGCAAAGATTTTTATGTAACCACACTCCATAGTTTATATTGTTATGAATTATTTACTACAGTATCATGTTTTATTCTTCAAGCTTATTGTTTAACTTTATTATTGAACCACATGCTATTAGATAGCATTATTAAAAAGAGGAAATTGGATTAGAGGGGATTTTAGCCTACTCCAATGTTTTTTTCTATCAAGGTACAATTAACTCACCTATTCAGCAAGTTGTGCAAATACATATTTTGCATTAAAAACAGCAGCTGACAATGCAAATAACATGTAACCAAGTAGGTTGTATAACAAATATATAACCAAGGTGGATGTTAAGATCATATTTTCTTCCCCATGGGGTCAGATATTATATCTTAAAGAAAAATAAAATAACTATAACAACTATCTCAATTTTCATGAGTTGGAAAAACCCTCTAAAAGTTCAGCATTGGCAAGGATGCAAGCTATTTTTCTTAAAACTCAGGATCAAATTAACTATATTAAACTGTGACTTGTAATGAGTCTTGTAATGCAGTCTTCAAGATCCAAGTATAATGAAGCCTAGTAACAATCTCATATAATGGTTTCTCCATTTTTCTCTCTCTGAAGGGTTCTTCAGCCTTTGGGTGATTGTAATCATTCCAGGGAAATCAGTGGGCTTTTTAGTAATGTGTGAGGTTTAAGAGACAAGCAGATTTCAAATGCAAACTAAAGAAAATAATTTTATCTAATTACAACACAGTCTCACAGCCTCTGCCACTAGTAATTCCCTGATTCAACTGTCACATCAGTGAGAACTGACACTGAGCCATGGTATTCTCAGCCCGCTTTATACTCAGCTCAGAGCTACACTCTTCAGTTTTAAAATACATTTCTAACAGATCAGATGCAAAACAGGGTCGGTCACAAGACTGGTTTGTAGGAGTGGACACCTTGACCACAACTGTCCATGTTAGCTTCTTTAGAAGAACCTCAGCTGAGGCACATGGAAAGATCAGCTGCCCTAAATTTCTAATTAACATCATTTAAGTCACCATTTTCTACAGCCTATATTTTTATTTATCTCAGGTGGATCTCTTGAATAATTAACAGAAAGTTTTAAATATCTATTCCAGTTGATATCAACTTTGGAAAGGCAAGAACAATGGGTTAGAGAGTCCCTTAATGGATACAAGGGCCTACAAAGAAGGTGGCTGTGGTTTGGAAGCACCATACACAGACTGAAGGCATCTACTGAATCTGAAAAGAGAGGATGCTTTATTTCCAGAAAAAAACACACAAACAACAACAACAAAAAAAAAATCACCCTGAGTTCTAGTATATCCTAGTATTTGCTTTCTTTGAAATATCCTGAGGGGATATCTATGTCCTAAATAAATAATATGTCAATAAATAATAATAATTTAAAAGCATAGATTACATACCAAATAGCTTTTAGATTAATTAGCCTATATATACACTACCAAGCTCCTTGCTCATTGTTTTTTTCATCACACAGAGTTTAGGACTAAAAAGATGAGGAAGTGTTTTAGTTTATGTGTTTGTATCTTTTTATTCTTATAGCACATACAAAACCACAACTAAGCCACAGGTATATTTTCTTACCACTATTTGTCAACAATATGAGCTGGTAATCTTACTCAAAGTGAAATGAAATTATAAACAGTTGGAGTCTCATAAACCACAGTCCTTATCTTCCCATCAGCTTAAGAAGAAAAACATAATGCCTGTCCAATCAGGGCAATTGAGGGGGGCTGGGGATACTTCAGTTTATATTATTCTCTAGGAAAAAAAAAAACCCAGAACACATTTACGCGTTATCTGTGCTTTTTTATTATTATGATTCTTACAGGTTATGCTTTTTTGTTTGTTTACACTATATTTTGCAAATCAATGAACATCCAGGACTTAAAGAACTCCATCTTTAGCAAGTACAAAGTATAAGTTTCTACAAACAAAGTCCTAAAGAAAAAAAAAAGTATGATGTGGGCTTCACCTATATTTGTTCCTTGTTTTGTCCTTTGTCTTTCTTATGGACAAGAATGGCAGTGCAGCACAAACTCTCTAGCACAAACAATATGAGAGTAAAATGTTAACATTGCATTAAATTGCAAAACTCTTATTTTAGGTTATAAATTGCTTACATAAGTTTTCTGGCATATAAGCATGGAAAATAATGAGCAGCACCTAAAGAATGCTTTCTGTGGATCATCCCTGCATATGGATGACAAATTTGCCAGTGGGCTTCATTTGTGCTTGCTGATGGCAATATAGGGATTACACTCAGGAAACATGTTTTTCATTTCAGGCTTAGGGAAGGAACATCCTACAGCGATCACATCTTTCAGCTGTCCACGACTTGCCCTCACACAACTTGCTGACAAGCATGGGAATTGCTTTATGGTATTTTTCAGAAGGCAATTATGCAAAAGAGGATGGAAATACTGAAAAGGTAAGGCCTGCTGCTGCTGTAGCCTACCAAACCCATTCTTCAGACTGAACATGCAGAAAAGATCATCTTTATGAAACACAAATATCCAAAATCTTTCAAATACCGTGGAAAGTTGATTGTGGCAATGGACCTAAAGTTACAGAAAAATCACAAAATCTTTCACTGGCACATAGATATCATTCTTAAGTCCCCCACACAAAGCATGGTGTCTGTGGCACAGAGCCTGCAACTACTCCTTTACAACTGAGTAATTCATATAAGAAAAAAAAAAAGTAATTTCAAAGTGCATCTTTGGTACCTGTACAGCCCTTCAGGGATACAGAGAAGAAGCGGTCCCCAGTTTCCTTGTCATGTCTGTGTTCCTCTGTACATGGGCTGCACAGCCACTTATTGCAGCTTGTACACAGACTGTGAGCAGGTCTCTTCTCTTTACATGTGGAGCAACTCTAGGAACAAAAAGTGCAATTATGTGCACGGATAAGAAATTAGCCATACAAACTGTTATCTTCAATAGACTATGAGTCAGATTTGCAAGCTTAATATTTTTCTTCCACAGACTAGTGCAATTCAAGTTTGGGAGTTTGCTTATTGCTCTAAAAGACAACAGAATAAAATGAAGATTTGAAGCTCTTAAACTAAATGTGTTGTCTTTCTGTGCTCTAGAACAATCATGACAGGAAGCAAGAATTATTCAGCATAATCCTAGGGTGTTACACATGAGCTCAAAACCCAATCATGACAGCTTGTTTCTTGTGAACTGAAAAGCCATAGCAGTATGAAACCAGACGTGACAAATTTCAGTTAAAGAGGCTTAAGATTAAAATTTACTTTAGACAATGAGTGGTGGTCTTTGTAATCTCTTTCTGTTAGTCTGGTAGTACTTCCTGATGGCTTTAAGACATCAAGTGAGTGAGTGTCCACCTTACACACATATATATTTAGATAGACAGACATTTTCTACCACAGAAAAAATAGTCTAGGTTGCCAAGTAAATATATGAAATGTTTCAGACTCAAACATTGCCCATGAGAAAGTTTTTAATCTACCATTTTA
Organism: Heliornis fulica; assembly: GCA_013399135.1. Taxonomy (NCBI): domain Eukaryota; kingdom Metazoa; phylum Chordata; class Aves; order Gruiformes; family Heliornithidae; genus Heliornis; species Heliornis fulica. The sequence continues at coordinate 749,655 of VXBZ01012526.1, read as the reverse complement.
TTTCTAATAACATTATGCAGAAGCATTTTACCATATCATTTCTATGTCATTCGTTAATTTCTGCCTGTTGCTAATTATTTGTTAACAAGCTAAAAAAGAACCATAGGCTACAATCCAACTCTGTTTTCATGTAAATGAATGTAAATAGCAACCACTTCAGCAGAGCTACTCTAGATATAAATTACTTTGTTTAAAGTTGGATCTTTCTCAGTTTGCTTTGACATTGTATGATCCTCTGTGATACAGCATAACTGTCAGAAAAACACATAAAACCATACCAATGCTATTTCCTATTCCTTAAAGAGCTGACTAGAAATGAGCTCATATTTAATAACAAAAATATGGCAAACTGGAAACTTAAGCCACAGGCATATGAGAAGAACTGAAAACCTTAACTGGTGATCATCTCCATTGATTCAACAAATTAGGAAGTGCCCTTTGTTATACAGGCCCTGCTGTCTGGAGGTGTCACTAAAATGAATATAGCAGCATGTAAATGAAGTGGGCATTTTGATATTTACTATCTGGAATGAACTCAAGAATGAACTCAATATTTCTAAAACTGATTTGCATTAAGCAGAAGATACTTTTTTTGAAAACTCTTAATATTGCCACCAATAGGTACCAATGGGCTGAGTGAAGATACTGATGTATAGGCATAATGGTTTTGCTACGAGTGTATCAAACTCAAACATTTTGTTACAATATATTGCCTGCACTTATGCATAGTTCCCAAATATCGCTCCTAGTCAGGGCTACACAAGCAACTAACAATAGATGGTAAAATTACTTCCTATGTTGTCCTTTCTGTTGGTCATCAGCTTATCTTCAATTGACTTACAACTGCTTCCTAACTATTGTGATAGGAAACGTGAAGAGAAGGACATACCAGCACGCGCCCAGCATATAAACCCTGATGCAAACCCTGGTTAATTTCATAGGAGAGTTTCTCTTTGTGGCAGCTCAGGATAGAAAGAGTGAAGGAAGAATAATCACAGCTCTATGCTGGTCCTATTAATGTAAAGCCATGATTTAAAATTAAGTGGAACTTACATTTTCACCTAAATTTTGAGATGCAACTGAGTCCATTTCTGATTTACTTCAGCACAAGAAGAAAAGGTTTTGTTCTGCTGAAACTGATTTAAATTTTATCATTTCCTCAGCTGGAATGAACTTTCATGACAGGTCTCTTATCACTTTATTGTTCAAGAGTTTCTAAGAATTCCTAATCTTTTTCAAATAGAGTGGCCAATTCTTGAAAATAAGACAGCAAAGCAACCTTTTAAATGTGTGTGTTTGTCTGGGTAGCGAAGTACTTGTGCAAGCCATTCTGCTCTTTCAGCTATGGATTTATCAGCAGTCTTTTCCAAAAGGTACATCTAATACTTTAAACCAAAAAGCCTAACAAAAGTTATATAATCAAAATGGAAGGGCATTTATTCTGGGAAACAAAGCTTGTTATATAAAGAGGTGTCTAATTTAAAAAGTACTCATGAAGGGCCAGCTTAGGGAACAGTTCAGAAGTTGAGGGATGCTCTGCCTCCTCTTCAATAGCCAGAGCTGCTTAATCACAAGTTTACCTGCAACTGTTCAGCTGTCAGTCAGACTAGAGTTTATATTAACACTGTACTGTGTTAACATTATTTTTAAGTTGCAAAGCACTTAGAGTGTTCCCAGAGTTACATTTTTTATTACATGGAAATGGGCTTTTGGCAAAATATACTGAATTGCATGTTTTTCAAACTCCTGCTGCAGATATATATAGTACGTTTTATCATTTATGCTTCACTATCTCACACACTGAGAAACATCTTGTTTCCAAACACATCGTTACAAGACTTGAAAGAATCCCATTTGAACATATTAGTTAAATTAAAAAAACAATGGCAGTGCAGTTGTAGATGAACAGTTGGATGAGCTGGTGCTTTTCCTTTTGGTATCACTGATAGTGAAACTGTTGCTTTACTTGGGGACAAAGGGGTAGACAAAAGACAGTAAGCAAGCTTCAACAATACATGACTTGACTGCTAAATAGGAAGTAAGCTAAAACCTATTAAGAAAGTTTGCAAGTCCCTCTAGGGCACTCCTATGCTCCAGTGAGAAATCAGATTTACTGAACAGCTCTTAGGACTCCTAAGAGAATACAGAAAAGAAAAACCTTCTTTTAAAAGTTCGAATAAATAATCTAGTGCTTTTGAAGTTATTAGAGATTCTTATTTTATTTCCTTTCTACAGAAATTCTCACTGGAAGGTAAATTATGTGACTCATGGTAATTTAGAAATCCCAGTAGAGTAAGTGCATTCAAAACATTCAGCAACATCTTAGGAATTTACTTTTTCTCTTTGAAGAGTGCATGTGCAAACCTCTTCCTGTTTTATATAAAGTTATTATGGTGGGTTGACCTTGGCTGGACACCAAGTGACCACCAAGGTGCTCTATTGCTCCCCTCCTCAGCAGGACAGGTGGGGAGAAAATAAGATGGAAATACCAGGAAAACTTTTTTCACTGTGAGGGTGATGAAGCACTGGAACAGGCTGCCCAGAGTTGTGGAGTCTCCTTCTCTGGAGAGATTCAAGACCAATCATGTTCCTGTGTGATTTAATCTAGGTCATTCTACTCAGGCAGGGGAGGGTTTCCTTATATTTACTTATATATNTGCACTGGACTCTTTCAAGGAGTTGTATGTCCTTCTGGAACTGAGGGGCCCAGAACTGGACACAATACTCCAGGTGAGGGCTCACCAGGGCAGAATAGAGAGGGAGGAGGATTCCTCTTGACCTTCTAGCCAACCCCCTTCTAATACACCCCAGGATGCCATTGTGCCTCTTGGCTGCAAGGGCACGTTGCTGGCTCATGGTTGTCTTGCTGTCCACCAGGACTCTCAGGTCCCTCTCACCTACACTGCTCTCCAATAGGCCAGTTCCCAACCTGTACTGGTACCTGGGGTTGTTCCTCCCCAGATGTAATACCCTACACTTGCCCCTGTTCAATCTCATTCAATTTCTCCCTGCCCAGTTCTCCAGCCTGTCTAAATCCTGTTGAATGGCAGCACAACCTCCTGATGTGTCAGCCACCCCTCCTAGCTTTGTGTCATCAGTAAACTTGCTGACTGTGCACTCTATTCCCTCATCCAGGTCATCAATGAATACATTGAACAGTACTGGTCCCAGTACTGACCACTGAGGGACTCCACTAGTTACAGGCCTCCAGCCAGACTCTGTCCCAATGATCACAACTCACTGGCTTCTTCCCTTCAACCAGCTCTCAATCCACCTCACTAATATATAATATCTATGTACAGTATCAGTAGAAGTTTAACGTAGCAAACCTATGCCTTCCAATTACCTTTTGCATCCATTATCCAACAGGAAACTGAAATATGTTGTGGATTTTTATCATTAAAACATGAAATCAGAAAACACTAATTGCCCACAGAATCTAATGGGTTGTCTTGGTGTAAACCATTCAGCCAGCAGTCTGCTTATGTTTGTTTTGTATTGCAAGCAGACAGGGGACAGTGAGGAATCCAAGAGATTCTGTACCTTCCTATTATATTGTCACAGATCCTACAAGCCCTATACCACTACTGTCAATATTTTTAACCAATTCTATTTTAAGAATGTAGAGTCAAACTTATTCTTCAGATGAAGTGAAAGATGAAGGCAGTACCTCCATCTTTAGGAATGAAGTAATTGCAATGCTGCATAAACAAACTGTGAGAATGTTGTTCAATATAAACTTTGTTCTGTTTCCAAACTGTTCATCTGGTCATGTTTCACACTCACAACTTAGTGGTCTTCACTTACCTTTGCCATAGCTGAATGACCAGTGGGAAGGTCCTTGAGAAAGAAATTTTCAACTACATCCCTTGCAAAGCAGGTCCGTTTGCACACAGGGCAGATGAGGATACCTGAGTTTTAAAACAAAAACAAAAACATAAACAAAACCAAACCACCACAAATAAAGCAATGCACACCAGCCATGCGAACCAGGAAGTTGTATAAACCACACTTCAGTATTGTTGGCTTTTTTACATCACACTGACACACTTAGTTCCAGGAAACTAAGACATTCTTCAAGCCATAAGTTACTTGTGGTTAGACCTAGTTTAATACATAGGAAAGAAAAACAAAGCAACAAAATGCCTAGAAACACTATAGTTCAGTTGACTTATTTCAGTATTATCAATGATATCTGTATGTCCAAATTTCTGTGAATTCATCAGGTATTACAGCTTTAAAAAAAAACCAAATCCAACAACCTGCACTTTAAACTGTATTCCCTCATTATACATATGCATTCTGGAAGGATACTGGTGTACTGGTTACCCAGGACATGGAGAAGGCTGAGGTACTCAATGACGTTTTTGCCTCAGTCTTCACCAAAAAAGCCTCTTGTCTCACCACCCAAGTTGTGGAAGGAACGAGCAGGGACTGTGAGGATAAACCACCGCCCACTGTACTTGAAGAGCAGGTTAGAGAACATTTGAGGAACTTGAAGGTGCACAAGTCCATGGGACCTGATGAAATCCACCTGCAGGTCCTGATGGAACTGGCGGATGTAGTTGCCAAGCCACTTGCCATTGTATTTGAAAAGTCGTGGCGATCTGGTGAGGTCTCCAATGACTGGAAGAAAGGGAACATAACCCCCAGTTTTAAAAAGGGGAACAATGAGGACCCAGGCAACTACAGGCTGGTCAGCCTCACCTCTGTGCCTGGCAAGGTCATGGAG
>VXBZ01012526.1:709491-744228 GCA_013399135.1 Heliornis fulica | reverse complement strand
TGTTCGGCCTGGAGAAGAGGAGGTTCCGGGGAGACCTTAGTGCGGTCTTCCAGTACCTCAAGGGGGCCTACAAGAAAGATGGGGAGAGGCTGTTCAGTAGGGCCTGTTGTGACAGGACAAGGGGTAATGGTTTCAAAATAGAGGGAGGTAGATTTAGATTGGATATTAGAAAAAAGTTATTTACTGTGAGAGTGGTGGAGCACTGGAACAAGTTGCCCAGGGAGGTGGTGGATGCCCCATCCCTGGAGAAGTTCAAGGCCAGGTTGGATGAGGTCCTGAGCGACCTGATCTAGTTGGGGGTGTCCCTGCTTCTTGCAGGGGGGTTGGACTAGATGACCTCTGGGAGTCCCTTCCAACTCTAATCATTCTATGATTCTATGATTCTGACACTTGTTACAATACTTCCAGAGCAACTTTAGATTACCAAAGGTATACAAAGCATAGAACATATGTTGCCTAATACTAGTTTTACAGTGCAGCACACTATCCAAGTGAAGTAAAAGAGGAGTAACAGGCAGAAGAAACAAGGCAGAATAAAAGTAAAGGATTAAAAAAGTTTCATAAATAGAAGTCAGAATTGCAAACCATCTATTATAACAAATCCACAGGTGGCAAAATGTGATCACATCCAAATCAAAGCAATCAGCATGAGCTGCAAAACCTGGCTCCACCTTGAGCTACTGAGCTCAACTGGGATGACACTTAGTGTCTGCCGGGGCTGAGAACTAACAGTTCAAGAAGGTGTCCACAACTTTATATTTGCACCTCTGCTATTTCATCCCTAGACTTCTTGGGCTAGGGTTTACATTTTTCTAGCAGGACTAGTGCACTGAGGGGGGTGGGGTTGTTTGGGGTTGGTTTTTTTTTTTTGCTTTTCTAAAGGAGCGTGCATCTTTCTGACTACATTTCTGTAAACTACAGTAGATGTGAATCCAGACCTTTAGCGATGGTGACGGTGTGTCAGTCTATTTATACCTTATCTTCTCAATCTTTTTTTATCTAAGTTTTTCCACTCTGTTGAGAATAGAATTTCAGTGCTGCGCTCACCTTGCCAAGTGATCTGTTTATGATAGCTAACAACAGTATTTTCCATGACCAAATTATGCAAACTCACTTAAAGCAAGATGGCAACTCATTTAAAGCAAGATCAGTGGCAACTTTCTTCTGCATTGCCAGAATCAGTTCATTGTAGTCTTTTCCCTAAAAGTAATTCAATATTATTTTTAATAAGGACAGTGGCCTGTAATTAAAGCTTAAGATGTTTATTAATTTTTGCATCAGTTATCAGAGACTCTCATGTTTTCCAGGTGCATAGCACTACCTTCCCTTGGGAAGTGGCTCCTGCAGTGCACAGCTCTAGCCCTGAACGTGGCCCATTTTCAGGACTGGGCTGCTGTTATTTTAACAGCAGCACTTCACATTCAGAGAGACACAAACCCCAAACTCTTCCTATGTTACCACTTCTGACAAAAAAACGGTATGCAGTCAGATGTCTGACTATGTTTGCTTTGGTTCATAAATGTTTTGAAGAAACTTTGAGTTCTGTTACATCTCCTTTGAAGAGGAAATCTCAGTAAGAACCACTTCCATGAGATTTAGGTCTTTTTTTAGTCCAAAGTTTGTTATAAAAGCAAAAGTATATTGTTTACTATTTTCCCAGGTTACCCTTAGCTCAGAACTGTGCTTTGGAGGCCCAAGGGGCAGGCTATGGTCCACTCCACACTTGCTCAACTACGCATTTCATACAACAGTGAGCATTCACACAGACGTGAGAAGGAGCAGGCAGTATCCACCAGGGCCTGTTTTACTCAGCTACAGTCACCCAGGGGAAGGGGCAGTGCAAGTAATAGCCAACACTCTGCTCATCTTGGCATGTAACTCGAGTCTTGTTTACATGTGTTCTGGTGACACGGTTTACAAATAGGCTAAAAAATTGTCTGCTAAAGATGCCTGTGAAGCCAGAAAGTTGTAGAAGTCTTTTAAACTCTTTGCATCCCTTATATTAAGTAGCAGAGCTGAAAGGTATCTTATACTATACTATTTGTAGCTAATGACCTTCATAAGTTACACCCTAGGACAAGAGAATGTTTTTATATTAATCACACTGAAACCTCTCCACACTTCCCCAAATTATGGTTGTGTGTATCTTAAATATTTGTTAACAGCTCGGTTCTCTTGAGAAACATAAAAACAGTAGGAGCTGTACCTAAGGCAAGATGTGTTATAGAGACAGTGCCCTCCTGACACATTATAAATGGTGCTTACTACAAGCACCGATGAATTGCAGTGCTAATTCCTAGAAGGTAAAACAGTTTTCAAATTTTCCTGTGAGCCCCTTGCAGAGGTATAACAGCAGCACTAATAAAAATACAGATACATTGTGATTGAAAAGCTAGGAAGCAAAATGCCTTTTGCAAGCAGCTTCTCAAACAAGTCTCCTGGGATACGCTCTAATTCTCGGCGCAGTTGATAGGAAACCATCCACTCACTGTCTTTGCAGGGAATTGCCTCTAAGCCCTTGGAGGCAGTGATCCAGTTTGTCACTCCTTTAAGAGCATTGCCCAAGAAGTGCCAGCTCTTGATCTGGCTGTTGTTACAGAGAGAAAACCTCTGTACTGAGACTATGCAATATGCTGTAAATTGACCAAAGGAGAGATTATCAACAGGTTATTTTCTGAAGTAAAACATGCATGACTCTCACAGTTATTCCTTCAGCTATATACCATGTGGGCGAGCATGCATGCCACACAAAACATTTCTAGGAACAGCCGCTTATCGGGAAATAAAAGCAGTGCTCAGGACCTTCCTGTAGCACAGGCAACTTCTGCCCACACATCACATAAGGTAAAAAAGTTAATATTGAACTTACTGGTTTATTACATTCCAACACTACTGAGTTACTACAGAATATTAAATCAAATTATACCAACTGAATGGTATTTAATGGGATGCTCACGGCCTCAGGCACCTTTGTGAAATTCTGCTAATTTGTTACAAATCAGTGAAGCATGAAATACATTGTATAAAGAATGTGTTGTCTTGACAAAGGCAAGACTGTCTTTTTAGTGCTTTAAACTATCTTTAAAGAAAATGTCAATAATTTTCACCCTAAGAAAATATATATTATGCACGGATTTCAGTTCTGCACAAAAGCCTCAGAGAGAGAGAGAGAGAGAGAGAGAGAGAGAGATGCAGTGGAATTAAGAAAGATGGAAGAGCCATGGTTTTGGACATAGACGACATTACAGCTGATCAATATTATTGGATATCTAGAAAGTCACATCCTAGATACTATGGGGCAATTATTTTCCAGGTTTCAGATCCGAGTTATGCTACTGAAACCTGTGCCGTTTCAGCAATACACATGGAGTGAGTCACACACACACACAGATCAGAACTTTGTATTAGACTCACTATAACTGACCTCCAAGTACAGCTTTCATTGTCTAATTGTCAAAATGTCTGAAATATCCAAGCAACCATGAATTATGATTTCAAACCTAAAAATCCCTTGAGATGCACACAAGAAACATATAACCCTCAGATTAATAAAAAGAAGAGCATAACAGTTCATGGGAAATATAATAGGGATACAATGGCAGTACTGTGTTGAAAGTAGTTGCCTGCTCATAGGAGGACTAATCAGTAAGCATCTTCTCACCTGTCCTAATACTGAATTCTATATTTAAGGCACAGGAGATGGATTTACATCTTCAACTCATTTGATTCTTTCTCCATTTAATGAAAGCCTGAGCTCCCTAGAAATGCCCATCCTTTTCAAATTTAAATTCCCAAAAGAATCTAATGATAGATTGGCAGAATAAATACACTACAGAATGGTTTGTGAAGAAAGGACCCTGAAATTAAGCAATCTTTGTGTCCATATTTACAAATAGTCACAAGCATCAGCTACTTCAACAAAGAAAGAGACCGCAGTGTTCTGTGCTCGTGCTCAGAGTCCACATCACAAGCACAATTTTCTAGAAACTCCTTACCTGTCCCCTGGATAAACAGTCACTTAGAGAGCTACATACAAAGTCACTTCTGTCAGAGAGCGAGTAGTTATTAAGCAGAACTGCACACACAGTGCTCTCCCTTGAATCAGTCTTTTGCGTACCAAAGACTGAAGTCACTACACCTCTCATGGACTATCTGGGACTGCTCTCCCTTCTTCAGCCAGAAATGCTGACAAACCAGCTGAGCAGAAAGATGTACTGGGCGACTACAAGGCACATATTTTTTTCCTCTGGCCTCTTTTCTTGCCCTTGCCCCTCAGATTCATTCAGATCTCTTTTAACTTGCCTTAGTTGTGATTTTCCTGTAGTGGTGGAACAAAAATCCCATAGTGAGAATGAACAGCATCATCCTACTTCCTTTCTTTCCTGGGTCTTCTCTCAGTCCTCAGAGTAACCTGGAACAAGCATGCAGAACGAAAGAGAAGAGCTTTTCCAAATCCAGGTAGCAGCAGGTCTTACACCACCATTCACTCCCACAGCACATTTTGCAGACCATTCCCTATATACTTTTCTTGCCTTGCTACCTTACCATTGCCTCTAAGCAACACTGTTCATTTGTTCCAGTAACCTGTTCTTTGCAGACAGCTTATTTAAATATATCATTATCATAGCACTGTGGGTGAAGGGAAGAAGTCAGAAGCCCTGGAGACTCACTGTTTGTACGTATGAGAATGATGCAATTTCTGGATCTAAATAGCAATTCAACATGGAATTACAGGATTCAAACAACAGTTTATATATTAAGAGATTAGGAGCCAAATTCAGATATGGTGCAACTGTGATATTCAAATTAAGTCCACTATTGATAATGAAACCTCTAGAAGTAGAAAAAAGCTGAGACAGCAGTTGACATGCTCTATTTTTGTATGGAAATTATATTGGTAGGAAGGAGGTAGTAATGTTTGCATAAATTATTTTTAGGAGTTCATTACCTCCTGCTGTTTATCATTTGAAATCATTATTTATGACACCACATTTCACTGAATGCATTTAGAAAGGCTATCAAGGATCCTAATGCTGCCTTTAAGCCCTGTTTCATTGTGATATGCAGAAAAAAAAACTATTTCAGAATTGCAGGATAAACCATATATACACTATTCTCGGTGTATTTGTGTTATCAGCTAGTACTGAACCACAGCAACAGAGACCACAATGTGTTAAACACACTCAGCAAAGTTTCATTACATGAGGAATGTGGAGGAATACTGTTATACTTACACCCTTCCAGGGCTCTACTACTCCTTTAGCTACCATTCATAGTAGGCTTGAACACCACCACAGAAAACACACCAGCACTACAAAGTGACACGCATACAGACATACATGCCAGAACCAGGACAGTATGCGTGTTATATTTATATACGGACATCTCAGCCCTGAAAAGCTTCAGCAGCAGATGTTTACTTAGCTGAATTGGTTTCTAGCCCTCTTTTTTCTTTTTTTTAAAGCCATGTGTTTATTTCCACTCTCAAACTCTCATCAGCAATAGTAACCAGACTGTGATTTGGGGAGAGTAAAATGGAAATGAAAAGGCAGTGGATCCAGTAGTTGGGTACAGATACCCAGTCTGGACACTCCAACTCCACACCTCAGATATCTAAAATCAGCTTTGAGGAAAATAACAAGGTTCCACCATAGTGGAACTGTTCCTAGTTCCCCACCAGTCAGATCTCTTACATCCCACAACACTTTTCTTACTGCTTATGAAGTCTGCCACACTGCATTGGATACAGGGAATAGTAAGCAGACATCAAAGTAGAAACCCTCAGAGAAAGCTGAAGCACAAAGAACAAACCAAAATTTCTGAATACTCTCAAGTCTTTACACCTAAGTTTTTTACACCTCTATTGTAGTAATCTAATTTGTAAGTGACAGAGCTGTAGATAATTTGCAGACATCACCTCTGAAAGTGCAAACTGTAACCTCTGCACAACCTATGGAAACTGAGTACAAAGACCTTTTGAACATCAAAAGCCGCAGCTCGCAGTTTTGTTTCAAGGTCTTCTAGTCTGATCAGATTTAAATAGAAAGAACCCTCAAACTGGTTGCCTCAGAAATAAATCAATACAGATAATTAACCTATTATTATCATGAAAATTGATTAGCATAAAGAAACAAACAGTGGAGCTATCATACACACCAAATGCATACTTGCTGCCCACATGTTGCACCTATTCCTCCACTCTTTTTCCTCCAACAACCATCAGAATAATTATTCTCAGAGAGCATTAGCTACAGCTCAAGCTGCAGGCATAATTTACACTTCCTTGGAGACCCAATTATAGGTTACAGGAAACAGTTCTGAAGACAACCTCCCACTCTACAGTTTCATATTTATATAGCTACACCCCCACACACACTCACATTGTTTCACTTGCCTTTTGGATCTAGCAGCTGAACAATAGTGAGAAGGGCTGAGTAACTTTAAATCTATTTGAAGATTACTAAATATATACATTATGAGCAGTTTTCCCTCTTCAGAATTACCTTTCAGCTTCCCTTTTTAGAAATAAAACATGTACTTGGTGTTAAGTGGATCTAATTAAAGCAAATGGGTATTCTCCTGCAGAATTAATACATGTGACGCATTGCATCACTTGCCTTACAGGATTGCATCAAAGCAAGGTTATTTACTTGGGTCCTGGAGATCTAACAGCTCTAACACCAAGGTGGCCAAACTGTACTCTGCTGTGAGCCTAAATATGATTATACAGTTTTAAATAACTCTGTGACTTTTCATTTTTTATTATTTATTTACACATACAGACTTAGTACAAGATAAGGCACTGCATGTTGACACCTGGAGTCTCCTTAACTCAGTACAGACTCCTTCTTGTGCCAAGGCATCATACTGAAAATGAGCCTTGAGCCAGAAGATTCCTAGAGCTCTATCTTTTTTCTTGAAATAAACCCCTTGAAGATACCTCTGAACACATTAAATGCAAGTGTGACCAACACTTGGATGAGTTTTAGACGTACCCTGCTAACAAGCTTTCACCATTAAGGATCCATGGTTACATGTAGCACCTACATTACAAGCTAAAGAAAACTATTTTAGCTGGAATTAATAAAGTTCAGCAACTGAACAGTTGAAATCCCATTTGTTCTCTTTAATAGTCTGGTTTCTCTTAGTTTTGTCTGATCAGTTTGCCTTTCTTTAACGCGTAAAACTGATATTTCTTGGCCTTTAAGTAGGGATCCCAGACTTGCATATGGAAGTTAACATCACGCAAGTGGGGACAGTTTTTGACATACACAGGATATGGATAGAAATTATGCAGTAATTTTCCATTATTTTTATTATCCCACCTAAAGAAACACAAAAGACTGGAACAATTTTTTTAAACAATTTCAGAGAAAATAGCTCAATACAAAAAATGATGCAATTAAAATCTATTGCTTCCCAAAGCAATTTACAAAGCTAGGCAACTACTAGTCTCATTTTGCATACATGAAGTGTAACTTGCAGGTCAGATGAATTACCCAATTTCAGTCACAAAATGTAAGCAATGCTATGGTTTGAGATCAGTTAGCAGAAATCTGCAAGGTGTTGCAGTGTATTTTTCCTGATCTGCCTTGTTCTCAGAGGTCTGAGATTGAGCAGCAATGAGCTGTGATTTTTTTTTAAAGAATAAACCCACAAAAAACTCCAACGCCTGAGCTGAGATAGTCTTGCAGAAACATTAACTTCTCCAAAAAACGCCCCTTTACACTAGCACCCATTTAGCTACTTTTGAAATGAGCATGTTGGTGATATTTCAAGCACTGAAACAGTGTAAATCATTCAACATCTTATGAAGAGGAAGATTTGCAGGCAAGGGTAATTTATTTTGGTACCCATCTCCAATTCAGAAATGAGCAGTAAGCACAGGAACCTGGATGAAGCTGGGTTTGAATGTATTCAGAACTCAGAAAGAGTCAGACGCAAAAAGCCAAAGCAGCATGCCAGAACCAGTTTACTACCTATTCATGTTGCACTGTTAGTGGCAATTCACACAGGTAGAAGCTAAGGAAAGTCTTCATCTGAGAAATTTCCTTCTCTGGAGATGGGTATATATACAGAAACAACCTAGTATTTATTACAATTTACTACATACAAGCAATTATTCCCAGATCATCCAGGAGCTTGAAGGAGACATCTAATCTTTTAACTCAGGAGAACCTCTAGTTGAACATCATCTAAGATCACCAAGTGGTATAAATTCACTTTTCCACTCAGCAAACAGAAAAAGAGAGGGGAGAGAAATGGCTTAGACATCAAATGAGGATATGTAAAAAGTAACGGAGTGGTGGTTTTCAACAGTACTTTACTATAAAGTAAGCCACTCAGACTTCAAGCCCATTATGATTGGGCTTTTAAAATTTTAAGGAGACATTTACTTGAAATGACTGCTTTGCTCTCTTTGTTGTCTTCTCCTACCTTCATATCTTTTTCTCTATATACCCTATGCATGAATGGCTTTCCTCCTGTGCCATTAAGCTATTCCTTTTCCTGTATCTTTTGTGTTTTGCTAGCCTTTCAACAGCAATCTCCTCACACAGCTTCCATTTGTTCTCAAACCTGAACTTGTCTAGTTTATGTTACCTTGTCAATTCAGATTACCATCACCTCACGGAATATACCTTCTCTTCCTATGCATTTCTATAATCTGCTACAGAAGAAATAATAAACAATGTCCCTAAAATAATAAACAATATTCATCTAAAGTTTAAAGCCTGTGAAAATACAAGTAATCTATGTGCCTTTGCTCTTATAAATTAGCAATGAGTCTGGAATGCTTCCCCATAGCCATTAAGACTCATTCAGTTACAATGACTGTATCCTGCAGTCTAAGTCCCATCTTATTCAAAGAAAAAGCCTTGTATTTTCTGTTAACATCACTACCAAACACAGAACAAACAGGTTCTAAAGCCACATTCAGAAAATGCTTCTCGTCCTCACTAGTTTACTCAGCTTGTTTGGGTGAACTACAGTATGTTGTACAGTCGGAAGAGTTCAGAGAGAAACCACAGTTATGATGAGAGAGAAGAGTTTCAGCACTCTACAATACTAGTAGACTAGTTACAATTCTAGTAACAATTATTATGACCTCTGTTAGGAATAAAGAATGGGATGGGTTAGTGTTGGGGTTGGGAAGGGGAAGAGGGAGTGTGGAAGGAGGAAAGAAGGAAAAATATACCTATCACCACAACTGGTACCATAAAAAAGTCCAACATGTCCAAAAGATTCAGTAAAAAGTTAGCCTAGAAACGACCTTTTAGCATTTATTCAGTTGTTGAGATAAAAAAATATTCATAATGTCATACCTATTAACTGAAACATAGTCCACCCTGGAAAAAGTTAAATGTTGCCTGTGTCATTTCTCTTCAAAACATTGCTGTTACATGAGAAACATCATGAAGGAGGCTTGTCCCCAATCCACCCTCTGCTCATAGAAATCTTGAGTCTGTTCTTTCAAACCAATTAACTTTCTAACCACTACACTGCAAAGGAACAGGCTACACAAAGTACTTCTCAATCCCTCTATAATACTGTAACACAAAGAGCACAAGCCAGAGATTCTTAAATATTACCTTCATACAGAACTTCATACTCAGTGGGAATACAGCTATAGCCTTGAATTAAATCCGGAAGACAGTCCTTACAGAAGGAATGCAGGCAAGGCAGGATTCGGGGCTCTCTCCTCCGCAGGTCCCATTTGCACACCAAACAATTCCTCAACAGATCCATGGTCTCCATTTGTGCTGGCTGAAGTTTAACATCGAAAACATGAAGAGTCACAAAATGGCTCATGACAACCCCTCAGTGAAGAAAACACTTGATCACTCAAGTGCAAACTAGAAGGCAACAGCAGGATGCGCATTCTCAGAAACAACATTTATTTAGTCCTTGTGAGGAAAGAGGAAGTTCTGTGCAGCTCAAAATCTCATACCTGCTTTACAAAAAAGAATACCTTTGCAGATTGTTGTGCAGGAAAGTGTGGTTTAAGGTTCACAAACCATGATCCCACTATCGCTCTACAGTATTTGCAACTTCTGTAAAAACTGAAGTAATCTGTCCTATTGATCTACTTACAAAGCTGTTACCAGGATGAATTGTCACACACTGTACATTTCCTGCTAGAAGCACTGAAACTGTGTAATAAAAGTGATGATATGCTCCAACTGCTTTTACAACCTCACCTTAATATTTTATAATGTAAAACAAATAATAAACATAACTGACCATACATCCATCATTTCAGCAAGGCATGTTAGAAATCTGCCTTGATAAATATACAGAATCTTCTGCCAATCTTCTTTATGGAAATTTAATAAAATGCACTTTGCAGCAATCAAATTTCAGTTGTCGAGATGACCACATATTAAATTACAGACCAAACAAGCTCCTTCCGCCTACCTACGCTGACCAAGATACATTGAGAGTTTTGCCATTCATGTTCCATCCTTGATTTTGAGAGATGTTGATCAGATACAGCCTGCAAAGGGAAACATTTGCAAGTTGCATCAGAGGTGAAAAATCAAATACAGTCTCATCTCACCTGGAATCAGCCTTCCAGTTGACCAAACCTCCTGGGGCCAGAGCCCCAGGGAGATGCCTGTTGCCTTGGCATGGTGGCCCTGCTACCAGCAGTACATAACTTCCAGTTAGAACCAGCAGCTCTAATCTTACAGCTATGTATTCTCTTGAGGGATTCTGTCTTGGGGCAGATTCCAGGGGAAATTGATAGTAAGTAGGTCTTTCTTATTTTTTTCTCCAATGAAAAAGAAATTAATAATGTCTGATATTTACAAACAGGAATTTTATAAGTGTTGCATCCTAAACTCCTTGCTCTTTAAAATATTATAGAAAAAAATATATTAAAGTCTGTATCAGATATCATACTTAAGACCCGTTCTAGGATCGAGTCCATCAACTTCACTGAATTCACTTGCAACAAACTCAAACCTATCTCAAAAACTTACAACTGTAACTTCAAAACTAGAAGTCCTTTAGAAATGAGCTGTGGTAAATTCATCTGTGGTTTAACTACTAAACATCGTTATCAGTACTCGTTATATGAGTTCACTTTACACTGTGCAGCTTCATCAAGCATCTTTCAGAGGCAAATGTCATTAGAGCAGCACAGCTTTTCAATTCACTCCATCTCTATTGTTTCTTGTAACTACTGTTGCTAAGACCTACAAAAACATAGTTTCTGCAGTAGGAAGTTGAGGTCTTAGACTACCGCAGAGAAACCACAGCCCAGGTCCCAAGCATCCATACACAGAATCAGTGCAAACAAAGCCCAGCCCTGGGAAATGCTGTATCACCAGAGGCCAAACCTGTGGCAGATTGAGAAGCTGGTTATCATAACATATAAAACTAGGTACAAGGTTTTTGGTAGGAGGGGAACAGACGAGGATGAAAAAAAATCTTTAAATTGCTGCTGAGACCGGTATGCAAATCAGCACTCAGGCAGCTGCAATAGTAGAGGCTCAGCTACGCCAATGGGAAACACCAAGTCCAGCAGCAGTGATTACAAAGAAAACAATGTCATCTGGAGATGTGCAGTGAGGGTGAGGAGGCAGGACAGAGGGCAGAAACGGGTGAAGGTGAGCAAAGCTGGGCAGCAGCCCGTAGGCTGTGCCACATCTGCAACAGGAAGAAAGGTTGAGGCTCTGGGCAGTCTGGTCTAGCGGAGAGTGCCCCTGCCTGTGGCATGGGGGTTGGAATGAGATGATCTCTCAGGTCCCTTCCACCCCAACACCCTCTGTGAATCTATGGAAAGTGCTGAGCCTTCAGTGTGTGAGTGTGGGCAAAGGAAAGGCTGGGGGCAGCTTCAGGACTGACAGGCTTCCCCCTGGCCTGGGGAAGGCAATGACCACCCCAACACAGACAGAAGGGAAGCATCCAGGTACCGCAGAGGGAATGTCCAGTAAAGCATTAACATATTTCATATAAGAGAAGTTTGCAGTCATGCTACTCTTGGACCTTTATAATTTCTGTATTTTATGGATAAACTTTCTATGCAAGTTTTTCCAGTTTCCTATATTCCTTCTCCTCAGATTTAATCAGATTTTTTTTTATCTTCTTCCCTCCATTAAACGTGGATGTTGCTACACGAGGCTCATTACAGCATTTTATAACATTGCAACATCAACTTTTATAGTTTTGCCTATAATTGCTTCATTAGCAGTATTGTAAGTTGCCAAGAATTTGGAAAACATGGACTGAAAATAAAAATATCCCCATCTACAAAAGCATAATGTTTATCAGTTTTGAAAAAACAAAACCGAAGACCCCAAACAAACAGAAAGGAAGTGGTTTTACATTAAAGAAGTTAGTTGGTCTTTATTTATCTACATTTTTCCTGGTTTTATACAGGAAAATCCCTTATTTGGGCAGTGTAGGCAGCCACCCTGGGGGACTCCTATCAGCCCACACAGGAGCTTCTTAAGTCGGTAAATGCAGTTTGCCTGTTTGCGATTACTCTTAAACCTCGGAAATACTCCGCGGCAGTATTTTACCCCAAGAACCGGGAGGCTGCCACTGGGCAGCAGAGCTCGGGCCTCTCAATACCCCTGCGGCGCGTCGGGCGTACTCTCAGGCAGCCCCGGGGCGCTACCGGCGCTCTGAGGCGACGGGAAGGTAGCGCGGCGCGCTCACCAACGGCCGCCCTAGCCACCGCTTCAGCAACCGGCGCCCCCGCGCGCCCAACGGACGCCTTGCCCAGTCATGAGTGACAGCTGGAGAGGGCGGGACTAAGGCGGGACCCGCCGGCCAGATTCCTCATGGCGCCGCCTGCGTCAGCAGACACTGTTACCATGGCGAGGGGCGGCCGGCTCCGCACCACCCCCAAAAACTTCTCAATCACAGCCCGCCGGCACCCAATCCAGCCGTCTCTTCTCCCGCGGCCGCTCAGCGCTGGCCGCCGCTCCATCCCCGGGCCACGGCAGTCGCCGGCCTAAGGTGGGTCCTCAGGTGCCAAAATTGAGACTCCTGAAAGGGTACGGTCAGCCACTGCTCCCCGGCAGCCCCGAAAAGCCACACGGGTCGGCCGCAGAGAGCAGTCCCATGTCTGGGCGCCCCCACCAGAGACCAAACCGCACGGGACTGGCACAGGGTACTGGACATGGAAACCAAACCACTCATCTGAAAGCGCCAGAAATAACTGAGCATACAGGGCCCGAGTGTGACCACTGTATGCACAGGTGAGGGAACCCAGGAACAACAGGAAGCCAGCACATTCTTACACTGACTGTCTTTATTCAGATGTTTTGAACAAGCCAAAGGCCATCATGCCACAAGCACACAAGCACCACCAACTTCTTTGATCTTCTCCTCTGCTCTTCTGCTGAAGAACTTCGCTTTCACAATTACAGGCTGCTTGGGCAGTTTCCCCTTGCCCAGGACTTTGTAGTAGCCCTAAAAAGGTTAAAACACCCGTTAAGTGTTGGCAATCAGCTTGCAGGCTCCTACACTCATACCCATCTTTTAGAATGCACCAGTCAAAAGCAAAACCATGATCACCATGGCCTCATTATTTACTGGAGCCAGGTTTGTTCAGAGAAAAGGTAGTAACTGCAATCTGAATTTTTCCTGCCATTTAGAAATGGCACTCTTCATTTAGAAGTCACCAACCTGTCCCGACTGCTACAAAGGAAGAGCAGCTGGCCACATTTCCAAGACTACTGACTACCCAAGGACTTCTGCTAGGTGCCTGTTAGCTGCACAGCATTGTGGTACTGCTGACAGAGCAGAGCTCTTCTGCACATCTTCATGTACAATGGCAGTGGTTGCAAAGCCTTGCAGCAATAGCTGCTCCCTACCACTGGAATCCTCTTCTCATTCCTGACATTTACATTAAAAGGACAATTGTGGCACACAGTCCCTTAATACTACTCTTAAGCCATCGCTTTCTAGAGCGGCATAAGTGCCCAACATGAGCATCTTAATTTGGGACAGTAACCATACTCATATGGCAACTAGTTCATGTCTCTGATTCGGTGGCTGGCTGAGACACATGACATCACAGCCAGTGAATAGGGATCAGATGGTTATGTCCGAGAACTATAGCACACCAAGACAACCAAACATGTGAAGATGTGACTCTAGTCTCAGTATCAGAGAAGTGACTTCACATAACTGATAATACTTCTGCCACGCCTTCATACATGCTTCCAGTAGCCTTTTAAACCAGCCATCTTTCACTGCTTCCAACATCAGGCCAGTCCTTGTCCTCAACCACACACAACGAGAAGAAAAAGTTCTGACAGGAAAAACAGTAACTGCCTGAGAACCTACATAACCACTTCTATGCCAAGACACCAGTTCTGGTAAGTTTACAGACATTTAAGCACTGCGGTTTATTTGCAGTTACTTGGATACACAAAGCTAAGTTACATGGGAAGTGACCAGGAACTACAGGCTTGAATATAAGCAGACACTTACTGAGCGCACAACATCAATGACGGGGGCCAGTCCAGCCTCATTCTTTGCATAATTGAGCCTTGTCTGTTCACTGACAAGCGTCCATAGTTTGTCTAAATTGACAGTAGGACAGAACTTCTGGTTCCTCTTCAAGTGATAGTGTCTCATGCCTACTTTTCCAAAGTAGCCAGGGTGACTGTGAAAGAAACACATTCCTTGTTAGAACACATCTTTCCATTCCTCCTGCTCTGGTGGGACTATGAACTAACATCAAAACAAGCACCATACTTTATTAAAAGTACAATGTGACATTTTGAATTCTTTTATTTGTACAAACATGCATACAGTGTTTTAGTGTCCCAAAAAAACAAAAGAGTATCCAAACCAAAGGCAACTTATTTTCTCTTGAAGCATTTGTTCTCCCTTGAACTCACAACTTGATCCCCTCACCAGTGAGGGTGGGCCAGCTCTGTGTTTCCAGGGCAAGCCCAAGCCCCTATATTAAGGGAGGGCTGCACTGTCTGATGAGCTCCAGTGCTCCTGTCACTAACCTGGTGACTGACTGAATCAAGAAAGGTCACAGCCAGTGAATATAGATTAGTGGTTACTGTTCGAGTACTCTAGCACACCAGGACAACAGGCAGTGTCCAGGCGTGACTCTAGTCTCGGCATTTAGTAAGATACCATCCTTTGCTTTACAGTATGCTGCTAAATAGTATGTAGGTTGGATTTAACATAAAATTTTTAATTTACATAACGTTCTGCTTGTGTCATTTGGCAGGGAAACAGGCAGCTTTGGTCAACTACCAAATGCTGCACTGAAGACATCTGGTTTAAGTGAAAAGGTCTTTGGTTTTAGGGTAAATAGGGACACAAGTTGACTGCAGCTGTAATGCCACACTCCACATCAGAGGAAAAAATACTAGAATAGTAGGGAGTTTTGTTTATTCAACTATAAGTTAGTAATTTCTACTTCAAAAACCTTTTGTTTGAATATATGAAAATATATTTAAAACTTTCAGCTTACTATTTGTCAAAATTAATCCTGTGATGGTGCATACCACCAGCATTACCACGCCCTCCAGGATGTTTCCTATGTTTGCCTGAAAAGAAAAGTTGAGTTTGTTACACCAAGAACTTCATACAATATACTTAAGCTCAGAGATGCATTCAATGTCAGTTCAGACTAACTATTCTGATTCTATCCCCCCCTTCTGCAAATATATCAAGTCAGCGAGATGAGCCAACTAAAAGCTATGTCTATGAGAGGCAAAAAATAACCACAGCCTGCCTCTGTCTGGTTTACAGGAGTGCAAGACACAAGTGCCAGCACAAGTGGGTCGACAAAACAGGCAGCATGAGAACAGAGAGCACTCCATCCCACAGGCTGACCCCATCACACAACTAGCACCTACTGCCCAAGCACGACTTTAAATACAAATCCAGTGAAGTCTAAAATAACAAGCCAGGCTTCAGATCAGCTCATCACTATGGCACCTGCCCCCCAGAGCCGCATTTTACCGTGACCCCAGAAGACAGGCAGCACCCCCTCAGTGTTGGGTAAGTCCGGGCGGGGCCGCAACCCACCAGCGGCCACTTCACTCACCAACGCGGCCGTGGCCGTGGCTAACGTGTCCTCTCAGCTTCCGGGTCTTCCTTAGTCTGGAAGGCTGCGGGAGAAGGAGGCGGTAAGAATGACGGGCAGCAAGCGGCAGTCCCACCGCCCCCCGGCCACGCAGCGAGGGGCCATGGCGGCGCGGCCCAGCCCGGCCCACCGAGGGAAGGCCCGAGCGGTCTCACCGCACCGCGAGCAGGCTGCGGGATCAGAAAAGCGGCTCCCATCCACTTCCCACCACGGAAACGAGAGGCAGCGCCCGCGGGGACCCTCGCCCGGATCGGATCGGCCCGGCCCGGCGCAACCCACCAGCAGTACCCACCATCTTGCCGGCGTGCGCGAGGGAAGAGAAAGAGCGCGGTGCTCGCGAGAGCGGGGCAAGGCAACGCGAGGGCGGAAGTGCTGTCCGGGCGGGGCGGGGAGGGGCGGCGCGGAGCTCTCGCGANGGTGCCTCAGCCGATGGCGGCCGTTACGGGCTGAGGAGCTGGGCGCGGCGGTGTTGAGCGGCAGCGAGTAGCGTCGCTCTGGTGAGGCGGGCAGCGGCAGCTAGCCAGGACGAGTCGACTTGCGCTCGGGCGGCGTTTCAGGCGGTTTCCGAAGCGTGGGCAGCACGGAAGCGCGGCGCCGTGCCCCGCCGTCTCTCACCGCTGCATTCGCACGGCTCGCCGGTCACCCGCGGCCGCAGGCACAACCGTCATTATGCCTGCTGCGGCTTACGGCCGGGACCTCCCGCGCCAGCGGCACAAGAGCGGCTCTGATGAGCTGCCCTTCCCTGGGGGTAACTTTGGCGAGTAGCCAGCGCCTAGTGCTGCCCCGTCTTAACGACAGAGGTTGCCTTTCCTTCCGCCTACGGGCTGTAGCAAAAGCGGGGTTTGAGGTGAAATCCCGCAAATGTCTGATCACTATTAAACACGAGTACAACGGGAAAATACTGTGTGCTTGAGCACAACTATCTGTCTGCCACACGACAGTAACAGTTCTCAAGAGCTTACTGTTCACTCAAGCTTGTTTCTTCATGTCTTTTATACCAGAGGATTGTAATCAAATCTTTACCAGTTTAAAATACGGGTCTCTGCTAGCCTGGTATCCTTCAAGATTTCCTTCTCGGTTGAGTGGAGCACCCAGAACATCCATGCTCAGGAACATTAGTTCTAACAATAATACAAAGGCAAAACAACACACTCCCCATTACTGGTTCATCTAATGCCTTGAAAGACAGGCTGCCAGGTAACAGGACCGTTAGGCAGCCCTAGTTTGAGAATCAAGGCAGCTACAGAATTTAATTACCTCACCACGTCCAGTATTCTCTGATTCACATCATAAAAACTGGAACATGTTGATATGTAATACAATGTTTAAAAGCTCTCTATTTAGATTTTTAAAGTGCAGATGGAGGAAAACAGCTTTGATGTGGGAGATGGGGTTTACAGCACCATTTTGTACGTTGGCATTCCATGGCTCTTTCTTGCCTTTGTCGCAACTCCTCTCTGCAGCTGTCCCTTCAGTCAATGATGTTTTTTCCATAATTTTAAGTGAAATATATGTACCTCATATATTTACTAGCAGTTGTTTTTATAACCCAAATCCACCTGTACATGTGAAGTTACTCCTTCGACTCTGAAGGATATCTACAACTCATTATGGAATTTAAGAGATTATTACGGAGGAATACGAATGGAAATTAACATCTGTGATTATATTTCCATTGAATCAAAAGCACTTGGTATTTTACAGACATTTCATGTACACTTAGCAAGCATTTGTATATACACAAGTGTGAGGGAAGTGAGCAAAAAGGAAACGACTTCACCTTTTTTTAGTGAATAATCCCTCCATTTTGTTCTATGAGGCTGATAGCAAACCAAAACCACTGTCAGGTTAGGAATTGCGCAAGCCTCAGAGCCATTCTAACTAAAGGAATCACCCTGCAAATTAAGAAAAGTAGTGTTGTTTTTCTAAAAGTAAGAAGCTTTAGCTAATTGTCATCTGATGGATTTGCAAATACATTCAAGTACCTCATACTTTCTTCTACAGACTAAGGAAAACCTTATATACAACACAAGCTACATCAGAAATGAGTGTTAATTCACTGCTCTACAGAAAGCCAGTGGCCAGCTAGTCATTCCTGCCCTGCCAAACAGACTTCACTGAAATGCAACCACCATCCTAACCAACTGCAGCTGATGGAAAAGCAAAATCTCATGTAACGGTTCATTAGAAATTTAGGCAAAGGCTCTGTCTTATATGAGCTGCTCATATTCTGCTCTGATCAAACCAAGGTAGCACAAAATCAACCTGAAAATACTGCAGTCTGGGAGCAGGATCTACGATACGATATGATGACAAGAAACAATTTGATTATAACCCATGCAAAGGGGAAAGAAAATGTTTTAAGAAATGCTTCTGCTAGAGTAAGATTAGCAGACCAGGGATATAAAATGCCTTGTCTCAACCCTGATGAAAAACACTTGATGAAAAAAAGTCAAACTGCACGCCATGAAACAGCAAGCCTACTAAAAGACAGGTTCATAATAACCATTTTGTAATTTAATTACAAATTCATTGAAAATCACAGGAAACTTACTTTGGTTTTATACCTACTCCATATCAGAAACTGCAGAGGTCTGCAATGAATATAAACAAACAGGTATATTTACAGAGTTTATTAGGAACCATACATACATTAGGAAAGGATGCACTGTACCTACTCATTGTAGCTGGCATGTCAGAACGGTGATCTCAGGTTTAGCAGTCTTAGTGCAGAAAGTATTACAAGTAGTTTACTGACCAGAGTTCAAAACAACTGCAAGTTCTGTATTGTGAACCAAGTACCTTATTATCAAGTTACTTTATTTCCTTCTTTTAAAATTAATTAAAAAAAAAAAACAAACCCAAACCAAACTCTGCCACATGAAAGCAGCGGCCGTGCATACAACCTCTCCCACATACCCCAGTTCATTCATCCCCACGGTATCCAGGCATCAGCGTAGCTCACAAACATCCTGAAGTCAGTGGTTCTGCTGAGACAGCCAGCTGCATACAGTCAGCTGCTCAGTTTTGCATCAAGCATAACTCAACTCATACTAAAAAAAAAAAAAAAAAAAAAAGCACCTGTTGCTCTCAGGAATATACAAATATTTACCACAGTTTTCATCGCTGTTACAAAAATCAGTTACAAAAGCTTACAGCACACTATGTACAAATTCTACCCAAATACATAAAGAAGCCATCGCCTGGCACGCTAACAGCATTGGTCATCACTGAAAGCTGCAGTCAGCTTGCCCCGCTCTGCTCCTGTGCCAAGCTCTGGAATGCCGCAGCGTCATAAATAGTCTTTGGGTTGATATTTCAGCAGGAAGGCATTAGTTCTTCTTGTGAAGGAACTTCATTTTGTTTCCTAAAGAAAGCACACTGTCAGTATCTAGGGCACAGGGAAAGTCAAGGGCAGCAAACAGTCACTTGGCACACGGGTCAGATTTATGGTGTATTTGCTGCAGCGTAACCCCTAATTAATACCAGTGTTACCGGGCTACTCACAGCACCCGAGTGGTCACCCACCCCCGTCTGTTCTCCACTGCTGTTGGCGTCCCCTCCAAAAGAAAACCGAAGTGTAACAGGGTTTTGTCAGCTTTAACTGTGCTTTCACTGTTTTCATGTACCGCGTACCCAAACTGACCCACTACCCTACTTCACTTTAGAGATGCTTTCTTTAGGTTTAAACATCCTCCCACTCCCAACTCAATTAAAAGACCCGATAATTCCAGAAACGCGGCTGAAGATTCTCCTCACCAAGGCCCCGCAAGAACTTGTTTACTCCGCTTTGTTCTGTGTCTGGCAGCTCTTCCAAATACTGCTCAACCCTCTGCTCGAAGAGACCTGCGGAATCGGAGGGAAGGCGGCCGCGGTGAGCTGGGTCGCCCCCACAGCGCTCCCAGCCCTCCGCCTCAGTGCTGTTACACAGCGGCACCGCCTGTAACGGGCTCCTCAAGCGGCACCGGACCCCCAGACGGAGATCCGTGGGGGATAGCGGATTCGGGGCCCGCCCGGGGCTGAAGGCGGCCGAGCGAGACGGGACCGCTAAGTGCGCGGCTCTGCTCAGCGGCTGCAACCCGGGAAGCGGGCCCGCCGCCGTCCCAGCGAGACCGGAACGCCTCGAGCTCCACGCCCTCGCCAGACGCAGCCATGGCTGCAAACCCGCCCTGCGGCACCGGACAGTGCGGCGGGTGAAGGCCGCGGCCCGGGCCGGGAACCGGAAGCGACCCCTGCCGGTCCCCGCCTCTTCCCTGCAGGCGGCGCTACAGCGCCACACGCGGCCAACCGGCCGGCCGGGGAAGGCGCGGAGGGACCCCCAGAAGCCCCCACTTCCGCTGATAGTCAGCAGCCCCCAGAGCCGCAGGACCCAGTGCTGCGTCCCCCACTGCCGCTGCCCTCCTGCTGGCAGAGCTTTATCTGGCGAATGCCCGCAGTCTTTTCTCGGGAGCCGCGGCCAGTGGGTTCCAGTCTTTCACAGGCCCGCTCCCGGTTTTGCCTTTCAGTGATTTAAGGCGCGCAGATGTGAATGTTCTGGTCACAGCCTTGGCGTTACCATCCCCACAGCTGACAGTGGGGCCGGCGTGTTTCGGGTGATCCACCAGCTGTCTGGCATTGCTTGGCCGGTGCCAAACCTGTGTGGCAGGGAAGAAAACCGCCCTTACCTTTAGCCCTGCATTTCCTCAGCTCTCTGTCCTGGATGAAGCCAGCAAACATTTGGGATTCCATGAAAACTTCCAAGAAGCGACGGATGCTCTTGGAGGCCACAGATTTGCGGAAAGCCTCCCTTTGGAAGGCACGCTCTCCTTTTTCATTCTGGGTTAGGAACAGGGAATAATGGCCAACTGTCTCCACAAAGAAGCGGATAAAAACCTCAGACACTAATCCGTTCAGGGTGTTACATTCTGCAAAATAAGGTGGCAAGACACCAAAATCAGCTGCTACCGGAGCTCTCAGCATTGCCATCCGCATTGCCATCCGCACAGGGCCACACCTCTCAGTTTGGTGATGCCATGCCAGTCGCTGAAAGAAGGGGTACTGGCTCCTTGCAGCCCTGGACATACGTCAGATTGGGCAACAGCTTTATAACTGAGAGTGCCAGTCTGCACAACTGGTGTTCCGTAACCAAAAGTCAATGAGAAATACAGATCCTCAGGAAGCAGCGCAGAAAATAAAAACCTTTTGCGTGTGCTTCATTAAAAATATATATATATATATATACCTCGTTTTTTATACTCTTCAGTAAGTTTTCTTGAGAATGGCTCAGAATTAAAATGTTTACTCTGGGTATAATAAGCCTTTACCAAGAACTGATAAAAAAATGGTATGTTGTAGAACTCAGGTTCTTGTCATTTCTGAGATGTTGAAACAGTTTTACAAACGTACAGACAAGTAGAAATAAATTTTAAAAACTGAATAGAGGCCTGTTTCATACCTTTTAACCACAGGCATTTAAATTCACCCTGGGCTGTTTTTATAATTGCTGGAGAGAAATATGAACCTTAAGAGGCAACACAGCCTCTCTTGCACTGAAATTATTTCCTGGAGGTACCTGCTTCTCCTTCCTGAATATACCGAGCGCCAAGAGCAACTCCGACCTCAGACACACCCCTGCGCACGTATATCTGGAGCACAGTTACCTGGATTGAACGAAGGCCAAGTTAACTGCGAGCCTCTGTTTGAATAAAGGTTTAGAGGTACTCATGGGAGTGCTTGTCATTTACAAAGAAATTAAAAAAGATCGCTGACAGCGTTTTACTGTGGGCTGATCTGTCAGCCCCCACTCCCTGTGTGTTCAGAGACTATCTTTGATGTCACAAAAGCTATTTGAGTACTAAAATCCTATCTTTCTTTCTCCTTGATGGAAAGTCACAACACTACCTACATGTTGTTTATATAAATCCCCGTTTCCAAATGAACTTACCATCATCCGAATCACTGTCTGAATCCTGATTTATCAGTTCATTCTTTCTCTCTAGAGCCTGCTCCAGAGCAGCTTGCAATTTCCTAGGTAATAGTGTGTCTTCATCATCCATCTGACAGAGGGAAAAAAAAATAAATCTTTAGATTGCATTAATCTATGCACCAACTACAGTGAATACTTTTGCAAGGCTTAAAATCCAGAAGAAAAGCATTTTTGTATCTGCTACTGTCATTCCTACATAAACAAAATAACGAAAATCTGTGTACAACTATCATGTATCTCTAAACAAAATTTCTCGTCACTCAATAAGGTTAAAGTCAGGAACAATAATCTAAAGAGGACATATAGAAACTTGGAATCAGCTCTTTACATGACAGAGTCCTCATAGTTGTCTTTAACTAAATATACATCCTGCAAAGCATGTACACACAGCTGCCTTAGTTGGTTTTAGGCAGCTTCTCTGGTTTTTGAGGGTTGTTTTTACTTAGATTGTAGTATATCTTGTTCTCTGGGTTTTCCCCCATTGCTCTCTTCATCTTATTTACTGCTTGTTCAGCAAAAGCAAGTAGACACAAGAATCTTAGATCTGCAACCAGCTATATCTCCCAGGGAATCATACAAGAAAGGGTATTCATCTAACCTGCAGATTATTATTTTCAAAATTATTTACTGCCACATTACTATCAGGAGATGGGGGTCCTTCCTCTCCCCGTTTACAAGGCTTCTGTTTTTCCTACGACGTTAAACCATACTTTACCTTTCCTCTCTCACTAAAACATTTTGTTTCAATTTTTGTCCTTTTAACCTCCAAGATACAAGTTTTCTTGCTAACATGATGTTGTTATCTTTTGATGTTTTCCTTCCACTGTGAATACAGTTCTTGATTCCTTCTGACAGCCTCAATCTCTTTTGCACACCCACAGAGCAGTACTTATTTTCAGGTAAAACAGAAAGTGGCATGTTTTTTTTCTGCTCTGTTTTCCACTGCACAGTTCCTGCCAAATATCTCTAATCAAAGAAATCTTAACCATATTATAGGAGTAAACAGTCTGCCAGACCACATGACAACACTTCAAGCTATATTTTACCTGTCTGATGAATCGATCAGATCCCAGGTTAACCATCAAAGCCTAAGGAAAAGAAAACACTGGAGTGAAATGTATCTGAAGAGACAGAAAACATTTTTTGTGTCTGCCTTTTAATTGTGAAAGATCATCTGAACAGTCCCACACCTCATCATGAATCAAATTCCTACTGTGAGACAATAGGTTGTGTGCTTTATAAAGCAAGAACATGAAGTTTTTTCTGTAGAGCTTAAAGTCTAATTGAACACAGTTTTAGATACAACAGGTCTTGCATTAGGGTTGGACAGTTCTTTTTTTTTAAACCTAAGCAAGTTATTACTAGTAATTTTTGTTCACATGCAGATCAAAAGTATTCAGAGGGTATCCTTTAAACTTTAGATTATTCTTTAAGCAAAAGCAGTGGCACTTGTGGCAGCAGGACTTCTGAAGGGCAAGGTTGTGAAATATTAATGATAATGAAGCAGCAAAGCTGTGAGACAGAGCTAGGAAGATGTGGGAGAGCAATGTCAGGAAAGCAGGAGGAAAACAGCAGTTTCTCTTGGGCCAAAGGCACAGAAGGCCTTGAAAATGAGCACAAGAATAGGAAATTTCACAGAAAAAATGCCAGGAAACTAATAGGGCCAAGAGAAGAGCGTGCTCTCAAGTTTTTCTGTGGTATTTTACTGGAAGAGCTGATGAAGTTCAACTCTCATTTGATTTCCAATATAGAGGTTTGTAACAAAGTCTTAGAAGGAGAAAAAAAAATAAAAGCCTTAAAAGTTTTGTTTTCTGTGCTGGCTGCTGCTTCATGCACAACTTTCATTAGCATTAATAGGTGTCACAGCAAATGGCAGCTCATGTCTTCTTCTTCATGTTCCAAGTATGAGAAATCAGACCAAATCAGCACATTTACACTGTACTTACTGGTTGGCCAGGCTAACACTCACTTCTGCCAAGGTGCCAGGTATGGGAAAGGGGCAGAATAAAGAGAACACTAAACCTATTACTGCAATTTTACCAAGAGGCAATTTGGGGCAGAGAAGAAACAGGTGGATTAAGAATCAAACGTGAATATTGATGTGTGAATGGCAAGCCCTCTCCAGGGTGCAGCCAGCTTTATTCCAGGCAAACAACTGTGGTGGTGGCTCCTACCTCCTCTACAGGTAGCTCCTTCAGTTTGGGCAGAGAGCTGGAGAGCAGTCCCACCAGGAAGGGGGTAGGGCAGCACACGATGTCAATCATGGACGAGGGCAGAACAGGAATGAAGGTGTGTTGCCAGGAGAAGGGGTATAGCAAGGCCACCACGGCGTGTGAGCAGCTTGAGAGGGTGCTGGAGAGAGAGGAACAACCATGTTAGTAGAGGTTCTCCATCCAGCACACTTACCGCCAGCTGATAACCTCAGTGTGTTAAAATGCAAGTGCCCAAGGGCTGCCCTTCTGTCTTCTGACTTTATCTGGGCCAGGTCCCTTCCAGTCCTACGCTTCTGTACTGTGTGTGCAGTGAGGTGGTTACTCCCATGTGCTGCTCTAGGTGATGACACCAAAGGTAAAAAGACTAGAATCTGTTTGTTTCATTATAGCAGTCAGGAGATGCTTTGATCTAGAAAAGGTTTAGTGTTCCCAACAGCATCTGCTTTGTACAATGCTTAAAATCCAAAAGTTACTTCAGCTCTTAGCTGTTGTAACCATGTCAGTATCAAAACATATAACTGACATTCTTAGGTCTAGCACTAATGCACAAATAAGGGAGAATGGAAATGAAAAATGAAATAAATTTTGGGGGAAAAATAATCCTCAAGAAAAACTCTTCTAAATTAAATGTACACATACCCCCTACCCCCCCCTCAATCAATACTTACTCCCAAAGAAATCCAGTAAAAGCAACACATTTTTCAAAGTACGTATATTTTTGTGACAACAGCATAGTTTTACAAGAATACATTTTAATAGGCTTATTGACCAGCTCTAGTGATATAGGTATTAACCCTTCTTGGTAGAATACTCTAAAATGCATATTGGTATGCTCTAAACATGAAGGCTTATTATAATTCAGGGAAACTGCCTTGCATAAATAGTCCTTGCATCTACTGAATCCGATTCCCTTTTACAGCCACACAGTTCCCAAACGTTTAAAGTAAAGGAACCTCATTACTGAGCTAGATTTAACATCAGGGGAGTAAAGACTCCATTTCAGAGCTTTGACTGAGTTAGGACGTCTGCTTCTCGCAGGCTGAGGCTGACAGAAGTTTGGATTCGTACCAAGCTTAGCATGACTGAGCTAGTTTTCTCTCAGCACAAACTTCTGCTATGCTTAACGTAGCACAAAGAACTATAAAAATAACCTCAGAGCTGCTGCTGCCTGGGAATGCTGGGGAGAAATGCTGGTTGCTTTCACTGCAAGACTGGTGGGAGACTTTAGGTGGCATCAAACCTCCACCAGAATAACCCTCACCAGCATCTGTAGTTGGGGATTATTCCAAGGTTTCACCTGTCAGGGATTAACCTTTGAAGTTTGCTGAAGGGGGAAAGTGATAATTAGAGGGCAAGAGAGAAAAGGTTGAGGAAAAGCAAATGCTTGTCCTTTACTGCAAACAATCTGTTGGGGTGCTTTTACTTGGCGTTTCCTTTAAGATCAATCAGTCACAGCCTGTTTTTATAACATATGTTGCCTGATGCAACAGGCACTTTTAAAACAATGTGTTTCTCTAATTTATTGTTTCCCACCGCAGGCAGTGGTGCCGCCCTTGCCTCATAGCTTGGTCTGGTGTGTCTACCATAGGAAGCACGGTGGTGTGCTCCAGAAGAGCTGTGGAGCGTGGCACAGCCTCCCAGCACTTTCTCAAGATCTTTTTAATGACTCTGGCATTTTCAACTACTACAAATTCAATCATCTTTGCCAAGCAACTAAAAAAAGAGCCACGTTGAGCTAAAAGCGGGAAGAGAAACATTCTTCTGATACTCAGTATATTTTGCTTTCTATAGAATGCCCTTTTGTAACTCGTTGTTTTACACGCAGTGCTGTGACGTAAATCAGACCCTGCATCCTCTTGTGCGTGCTATTCCCACGCTAGGACAGGCTTCGGGCTTCAGCCCAGGACACTGGTTTCTCTTCCAAAGCCTTCCCGGGAGCTGGTTTGGGCCAGGCAGCAGCTGAATGCAGCAAGCAGACATGAGGGGGATGTCCTGAAGCGGCACCCTACTCTGCTCCACCAGCGTCCCATGGGGCACACTGCTGCCCTTGCCAGCACCTCAGCCTGTGTGTTGTAAGGCTCCACACAGTTTTTCGAAGTTCAGCCTTGGAAAGCCTTCCCTCTGGCTGACCCCGTGAAACACTCGCTCCGAACGTTTGGTCCCCAGGATCACTCACTGCCTTCCATCCTGGACACTGCTTGCGCAGGGGGAGTCCCATGTGCCATTACCAAGCTCCTGCTAGTACAAAGCACTTGTGGCTCTCCCATAGCTGGAAAAAGTCATATTTAGAAAGGATACATATCTTTCACTTCAGTGTGAGCTTTTTCCATTCCATTAGGTAAAATTCAGGGATGATGGCTGTAAGGGAAGCTCCAGTTTAAATCTCAGATATATGGTTTGGATCCTTTCAAAAGGGTATTATTATTCACGAGAAGTGTGTTTGGTAAATTAAAAAATAAATCCCTACCCTGGGAAACCAAGTCTGCTCCAGTTTGTCATTTCAGGGTGTGCAATGCACACATTATCCTGCAGTTCTTTTTTTAAGTGAAATTGTCTTTCAGGTGTGTGAAGCACACAAAGTAAAGCAACAGAATACTCAAAGAAATTAGATTTTCAATATATTTTCACTTTTAGTCATCAAAGGCAGTTTTGATAATCCAGAGAGCTGGTTTTGACAGCAAGCGTTTTCATGTGTCTATGCAGTTTTACAGGAGCGCTGCCTAATGCGCTAGCTGTCGTCCTACTGGAAAATACTCCTTATATTACACATACACATGTAATTTTATACACAGGCACAAGAAACCAAACCATTATATGGGTAACGCTCTAACAAGGAACGGAAACCATCACCTACTCCAGAGGTGAAGCACCGGAGTGGAGCACAAGCAGGAGACATGCTGCTGACCCCAGGGCTTAAGCCATCCCCACATAGCATGGAGCCCCCCTTCCTTCCAGCACACAGGTCGTGCCACTGCCCTGTTTTAACTCCAAGGTCACATCTTGCCCTGGAGATGTGGCCTATTCCGCTGCGATGCTCTGGCTCTGCAGAGCTGCTCAGGGGAAGAGGCAGCCTTCTGCTTAAAGCCACCACATCTCTGCACGCAGAGTAAATCTACTAACAGCAATTGACTGTGTAAGGTGACTCAGTGTGACAGTGTTGTAGGTTAAGGGGATTTTCTTCTGTTGCCTAGCCATACTACACAGCCTGCGCCACTGAACTCGCCCCAGTACCTGTACCCATCCCAACAATTTGCACTCCTCTAAAGCAAAACTAGTCAACAATTTCTAGAAGAACACCCAGTTTCAATTGATGTTAAAAAACAAACAATCCACTACTACTTCTTCCAGACTTTTTTTCTGTGGTTATCACATTGTTGAAAATTATTTGGAATTTTCCCAGGTTTTGTTTATTTCTGTGCCTTTTATTCACTAGATTAAAAAAAAACCAAAAAACTTAGTGTTTGATCTTCTCCTCATAAAAGTATTAATATGAAATTATAAAATCTTATTGACACATTCTTAATCACAACTTTCTTAACAAAAAGATCTTTTATCACTTTACAGAAAAAAAGATGACAATACGTCTTTGCCACTCAAAGTTGATTTATCCTCCTCTGGGCTGTTTTGTTTCCCAAATCATTTTCTCGTGATAGCACACAGACTTTTCCTTGTTGTGTGCTTGGCTGTGGAAATGCAAGGCTCAGACAAAGAACTTCTGACATTACCGTGACTCAATTGAACTGTAGAGATTCCTTGTGAACATGGGTTAGGCCCATGTCTAAAGCAAACTAATGTGACTTAACTAGAACATTCACTGTCCTTTAGATAGGAGATCTCTGCTATGAATTTCTGGGTCAGTCAACCAACAAGTAACCTCAAGTCTGGGCTATATTAATGCCTAACCACAGCACAATTACCATACTTTGAGAAATGCATGTTGTCTGCTGGCAATCAGTGAATGGACAGTGCCCTGGCTGCAGGGAGCACTGCCAATGCACATACTCGATGTGTCTGCTCCAGAAGACCATGGCTTGTTGTCTACCACAAGTCACCAATGCTCATGAAATCTTAAAGCTGTATTCAGTTACACATACAACTCACATTGAAAATATTCCACAGAATACATTTGATAACTCTCTATTTTTTTATTCACTGTAACAACAACCAAAAGTTATACTCCTTTTCACTTCCCCCTCTGCCACCTACAATTCCTCCCAGACCCAATGGAGCCTCACACACTGAACATCTACTAAGTCCCAGACTAAACCTCTATCACAGACAAGCACTTTCTGGCAGGTCTCCCTGATCCGACCTTGCTACTCTCATGCAGTTCCATGGTCATTTTGGTATTTGTATTGAAGGAGGGGAAGGTGAAAACATCCCTTCCTCCTCCTCTCCCAAGGGACACATGAGCTTACTCAGACAGGAGAGGAGGCAGGACCACCCCTTTCATTCTGGGTCATGCCACACACCAGCTTCGTCACCCCAGGGCTGGTGCCAGCTCTGTGCTATGCCAATGTGCAGGACTGGCACTGATTGTCAGAACCTGGTCCCTCTGCTTCCTCAGATGGGAAACATAGCAAAACATGTACATTCAAAAGAAGAGTTTCCACCACCCATGTTTACTTTTCCACAACCTTTTCATGTTTTTCATTTTTCCCTGCTGATTTAATTATGTTACTCTGCCCACATTTGCTGAACTCTTCAATCTGCTGTGTTAACACACACGTGCTCCAGCCCACAGCTGCTC
This sequence comes from Heliornis fulica, assembly GCA_013399135.1. NCBI lineage: Eukaryota > Metazoa > Chordata > Aves > Gruiformes > Heliornithidae > Heliornis > Heliornis fulica. Next base: position 715,225 of record VXBZ01012526.1, on the reverse strand, counting down.
TGTGACCAATTTACCTCCCTGACCTGCACCCTCTCCTCTGCTCAGGAGAGCTTCCTCCAGCTTGTGGTTGGACTCTGGAGTCTCTGTCCTACCCAGGTGCAACGCCTTGACCCAGTTGGGTATTACACACCCCTGTGCCCCGGCACAGGCCACGGCCATGCTTTTCTGGGATAGCTCCTACTCTTGTGACAGGGAAGAACTGCACAGGGAAAAACAGATGCTGAACACTTCCTACACCCTTCATGGCCTCCCCAGATAGTGGACTAACTCGTCTCTGACAGAGACGGCGAGACAGACAGTCTGTGACAACTCTGCAAGATAAAATGGTCTGAAAGGTTTGCAGAGGAATCTAAAAAAGTCTGGGAAGAGGCTACAGGGCCAAGGATTCAGCTCACCTTCCCTCCAACACACAGACCACAGAGATAGAAGGGATCAGAGCAGAAAACTTGAAAAGTAAAAGCTCTCAGGTAAAGAGGAAACAGAAGTAAAAATTGTAACAGATTGCTATGGCTTGGGTGGGAGATGGAGGGCATATAGAATTGCTGTTACTTTGCAGGCGGTAATTCAGAGCAGAACTGTACTGTGCCACATACAACACACCTGAGCTCTGAATAAAAGATTTCTCTGGTTGCATTAGAATAAATAATAGCAGCACCTTTATCCATGTGGATGAGGCTAAGTAATAGTGTTAGAGACAAGATATATATGAAAACCTATCAGTATTAGAAGTGACAGTGTCCATACTGGCCCACTGTAATCAGCACCTACAGCGTTCCTGCAGATCAGCTTTTACAGGGAGACTCAGAGGATCCCTGGCCTGTTGGAAGAGCTGGGTGATAGTACCACTTTCAGTAGTGGTAGACAGGGTGATAGTACCACTTTCGCCCTGCTCCACAGTGTGGGTGCTCAGGTCCAGCAGCTCACTTCACCCCAGGCACTCTTCTTCTGAGGCTATGTGTCCCCAGAGCCCCTCAGATCAATGGCTTGTGCTTTACTCCCAGGGCTGTGAGGACATAGCTCTCCTTAACCCAGACACCACCAGCTACTCACCGAATAGTGTGAGGAGGAATAAAATGAGAATCCAAGGAAGTGTTTGTTACAGTAATGCAGGACATCTCCAGTTTTCTAGCTGGTGTTGCCAGACAGGGCAACATTTCTTTCTATGTAAAATTATTGCTGATTGTTTCTCTGTTACCTCTTTAGGACATTTAAAAGGGAAAAAAAATAACCTTCAGTTCCTGTCTTTTGACCCAAACCAAAGAAATGACATGGCTTTGCAGCTTTTTAGTAAGACCACCTACCCTGTGAACGTTTCAAAATAAAAACACGTGAGTCATTGTTGCTGGAGAAGAGTGCATGGCAATGGAGCCATCTGACTGCGCAGCTGTGGCCCCAGGTTCAGGAATGTACAAGCGCAGGCGATCAGGAACAAGAGGCACATTCAAAGGCACAGCATCCGATGCTGAGTGGGTGGGGAGGGAGCTGTGGCAGATAACCTTCTCACCAGGAACATGAAGCAATAAATACCTTTGTGCTTGTAAACTAATACTGAAGAGAAGCTGAAATGTCAATTATTCTTTTTTTTTTTTTTGAGAAGCAAAGCTGTCCCAGGTAGGACGCCAGCTGATGAGGGACTGAAGGAGAGATACCTCTGTGTGTTCATATAGCTGGCATTTACTGATGAGTCTGGGAAACCTCCTTATTTGTAAGGCACCGTCTTCACATGATCAGGGTTCAAACTTAGAATCACAGACTGGTTTGTGTTATAAGGGACCTTAAGGATCATCTAGTTCCAACTCCCTGCCATGGGCAGGGTCACCTTCCACTAGACCAGGATGCTCAAAGCCCCATCCAACCTGGCCTTGGACACTGCCAGGGAGGGAGCAGCCACAGCTTCTGGACAGCCTGTGTCAGGGCCTCACCACCCTCATGGTGAAGAATTTCTTCCTTGTATCTAATCTAAATCTTCCCTCCTTCAAGCTTAAAGCCATTGCTCCTTGTTCTATCTCTACTTGCCCTTGTAAGTCTCTCTGCAGCTTTCCTGCAGGTCCCATTCAGGTACTGGAAGGGCTTGGTTTTGCCTAAGTTTTTAAGCTTGCGTGTCTACCTCTGGATAGCTATTTTGTTTTCCGATTTCAGGCAAAATTACATAGAATCCTAATTCAGGTAGGAAGAGACCTGAGGAGGTCAGCTGACCCAATCCCATTGTTTGACATCAGATCGATTTGCTTCCAGAGCCAGATAAAATAAGTTGTTTTGTTATGCAAACCATTTTTGCTGCCCTTTTTTAACTTCCATTGTTCTAAAATACTTTACTGAAATGAAAACTCAAAGACCTTTTCTTTTTCCACTTCTATTTTAACTGGATCAGACCTCAAGTACACCCATGAGACGTGACAGCCCCTTCTGACCCGAGAGTACCCTGACTGCTGCGGAAGCACATGCTGTCTGAATGGCTGCAGAGTCAGCCTCAGTGGAGTGAGCCAAGGCATGGCTCAGCTGCTGAAGTTTGAATAGTTTTTTACTTTTCTAGATACCCTTCAGGGGCAGGGCAAACTACAGAGAATCACAGTTATAAGGTGATTTGGAAGTAGAGACAATAATTCTTTGAGCTATTAAATTACTTTTAATATACTAACAATATATTTATTAACTTTTATTAACTTTTAATAATGTAATTTAATTTTAAAATGCATAATTATATTTCAACCTGCTGGATGGAGAATTCCCTGTGGCACAAACCTTCTGTAAAGGGCCCACCCCAGTGTAGAGGCAGACAGGGAAGAGGACTCACCTGCCACAGCCAAGGCATCATTCCTCACCTGACCTCCGGGTAAATCTGTGCAGGTCTGGATAGCTGCAGGAAGTTCAAGATGGTGTCATTGCGTTTGGGACTTGAGAGAGGATTCTGGACTTTGTGGATTTCCTGTTACTAAATCTGACCTGTCTCTAGAATGATCAATTGGATGTTTACAATCAAAGTAGCAGGTGCATATTACATGGAAAACCAAGTCATTTTAAGCTGTAAAAGCCAGAGTAATATTTCACATTGTGATTTATTTTTTAAAGCAAACATCTAACTAAGAGGTAAACAAGTCCTGACATGATGTCTTTAGTAGCTGACTAAAATATGCAGCTAATACTACACCTCTGATCAATACCTGATATCATTCTTTTCAGGAAATGTGGACAAAACTGTATGTATATAATTTAGATTACTTATTCTCTTGATGCCAGGGGAGATCTAATAGAAAGTTCTGCTCCTAGTGTCCTAAATAAAATAGGGAATTCCCTATTGTAAATGCAATCATGACAGAGGGGAATGAACGTGTATAATTCACATGAGATTCACGGTGAGCCACATCCATTCGGGCCAATGCAAACACAGCTGCCAGTTTTGAGCTTTTCATACTTAATCATTACTCAGGCCACAACAACCACTGCTGTAGTTGATCTGCACAACTGGCAAAGGGCTCTCTAAAGCACAAACGACAAATCTCCCCTGTCTATTATGGACTGTAACACATGTTGCTCGGTATTAGCAGGCAGCTAACGACTCGCTCTTAGTTCAGAAGCAGGTAAAATCCCTCACTCTGTACAGGAGCTTGACAAAAAAGTACTATTCAGGAGTGGAATGCTCCCCAGGGTGGGTGACTGATTTACCAAACCTGGAGCTCTGCTGCTGCCCTGTGTCTGCCAGACTCCAGGGTCCATCCAGTGCTTCTGAGCCAGGCTTCCCCACGCGGCAGCAGCAGCCTGGCACAGAAGCAAGAACCTTGTGGCCAAGGGTGAAAGGCAGGGTCAAGTCATGGTGGCTTCCCTAATTCATCTGCTGACACATTTGCTAAAAGTGACCTTTGTGATATCTCACCAAGTGCAAACAATGCCTTAGGAATAACACTGTCAGGGAGAGAGTGGCACAGACTGAGGAGGAAACATATTTTCCACATCACATCATCCCAATTATGTTATAGCCCTTTGCAGAATCTTTTAAACTATGCTTACAAGGCAAAGAGCATAGCTGCTTAACCCTCACACCTCTCAAATCTTTTTTCCCCCATGAAAACAACGCTAAACACAAGCCTTGTTTTATAAGAAATGAATCAGACTTAAGGTTCCTTACCTGTGAGGCATCAGTGATGCAGTTAATTTTGGGACAAACTCTGGTGACTGCTGAGGGCGAGTGCTGAGGGCACCACTTCCTCTGTGCTACTGATAGTCACAGTGGTTACTCCCCAGTTTTAGGGCTTGTTTTCTCTGACTAATTCCCAGAGCCATGGTTTGCTGTGCTGCCATGTCAACAAGTAAAATTCACAAAGCAGACTTTCCCAGTGGTTTGCATCATCATCTTTGTCCCATTTCTGGTCATATTTTGCAGGAAACTGAGTGGACAACACTTCATCCATGAACTCTTATCTAAGACTATCCCCTTCAGCGAAGGCTTGCAAAATCCTCTCCTGTGCTATCTTACCCTATCAGTATGGTTGCACCAGCAGCCTCACTGTAACTACCCAGACACGTCCCCACAGTGCCTTCCAAGAGCACCAGGCGATGTGGAGCAGAAGTGATGAGAGTCCGTCACAACCCTTGTCTATCCTTTCATTGCTCCCCCATCACAGTCTGTTCAGAAGCACATGGACAGAAAAGCTGTTCTGTCATCATAAACGCCCCATTGTACAAGAACAGACAACTGCACATAACTGCAGGTAATACTCTGATACACTAGGCACATCGCTAAGATACATGCTAAGAGCAAGGAACTTAAATTTTAGTATTTTGTAAGATGACAACAGAGACCAAAAATTCCACCTGTGATGCTCCTGGCAGCCCATGTTTTGCAGAAGACTGCAGCAGTCTTTGCCCAACTGCATTTTCCAGTCAATGGCTGAAGGACTGATACATTACATGGCTTGCCACAGTGCAGCCAGGGTATGAATACATCACGAACAGCCAGCATCCAGTAGTTGTCAACCCTGTCTCCTAGCTGAACAGAGATGGACAGAGATATGAGGTTCTGACAGGGTTTCCTTTTTAAAAGCCACTGAATTTGTCAATCAGTTCAAGTAATTCAGATTTTCAATGTTTTATAATCACACAACTCATTAGGGAGTAGCAAAAATGCAGGCTTCATGTTGAGTATACAGAAGGCTTTCTTTTTGGTTTTCATCCAAATATTGGGAGACAGATATTTAATGAAAAATTTCCAAAACTTACCATAACTTTACACAGATTAGTGAATTGTTTTACTTCATCGAGAGATGAGTTTTCAGAATCCAGCTCCCACCCACCTGGAACACCTGAGTGACCTGCATCGCACAACTCTGGCTCATAGAATCATAGAATCATAGAATTTTAAGGTTGGAAATGACCCCTAAGATCATCTGGTCCAACCATTAACCCACCGTCACCAAGTCTACCCTTAGACCATATCCTCAAGCACTGCATCTATCCGTCTTTTAAACACCTCCAGGGATGGGGACTCAACCACCTCCCTGGGTAGAATGTTCCAGTGCTTGATGACTCTCTCAGTAAAGAAGTTCTTTCTAATATCTAACCTAAATTTTCCCTGGCGCAGCTTGAGGCCATTACCTCGAGTTCTGTCGCCTGTTACTGGGGAGAAGAGACCAACCCCCACCTCACTGCAACCTCCTTTCAGGTAGTTGTAGAGAGCAATAAGGTCTCCCCTCAGTCTCCTCTTTTCCAAACTAAACAACCCCAGCTCCCTCAGCCGCTC
>VXBZ01012526.1:559484-708663 GCA_013399135.1 Heliornis fulica | reverse complement strand
GCAAGCTCCTCCGCCAGCTCCCGTAGTATCCTCGGGTGGATCCCGTCTGGCCCCATAGACTTGTGGGCTTCCAAATGAAGGAGCAGGTCAGTGACAGCCCCTTCTTTGACTGCTGGGACTTCGTACTGTGTCCTATCTCCATCTCCCAGTTCAGGGGCATGAAAACCTTGATGATGATGGTTGAAGACTGAGGCAAAGAAGACATTAAGTACCTCAGCCTTCTCCTCATCCTTAGTGGCCAAATTTCCTTCCGTATCCAACAAAGGAGGGAGATTTTCCTTGGCCCTCCTTTTGCTGCCTATATATTTATAAAAGCCTTTTTTGTTATCCCTGACAGAGGTGGCCAGTTTAAGTTCTAGTTGGGCCTTCGCCTTTCTGATCTTCATCCTACATAACCTCATGACACAGAGGAAGGTTGCATCACATGGAGCTAAGAGCTGCAGACCAGAAAATACACTGTCAGGAGATAATCTCCCTCTCTCTCTCTCTGAGAGTAGCTTTGAAGTACTTAATTTAATAGAAAGGAGAATGTGGTTTTAATGAAGACATAATTTTTTCTCCTGCAATATTTGTGCATGAGAAAAGAGGCACATAAAAAACCCTGGAGAAAGAGACATGCAAAGTGCCCTTCAGAACAAGGATTTGTCTTTTCAAGCAACCAGTGTTCAACCATGCTTTCCACAAAGGTCAAGCAATTGAGATTTTCTGGGGGGGAAAAAAAAAAACCCAACCCCAAAACATTGCTTTGATGATTCAACCACATGCCCAAGCTTTATCAGGTGCTTAGAGAAAAAAAAAACAACCCAACATTTTAAAGTGGAAAGTTATCCTTAGTGCCCATGGAGTGATCCACTCCCTTCCTGCAGGACAGTTTCTTAGCATAAATCAGTAACAGAAGTGGTTCTGCCCCAGGTGCTGCAAAAGAGTGTTAACTGCTTCTGTCTACACTGGGGCTTTTGCTTCCACCAGTCCTTATTAATGTTCACATCAGGGGGTTCAGATCCACAGGCAATCATTACGCTATTAACAGTTATAAGGTAGGATGAGGAATTTTTCCTGGTAATAACAAAGGAGGAGAAAGCCAACCCCAACTCTCTAATCCTACTCATTCGAAAGCAAAAAAGGGGGAATTTATCTAAATCCCCTTTTTGGGAGCCAGAGGCCAAGTTGGGAAAATGTTGCAACTTATGACCATACAGTTACAGCACCAATAAGCAGCACAGGAGAGAATTACCAAATGACAAGGTAGTCATCTTATCCCATTCCCTTTCATAGGGAAGAAGAAAGAAGATTTTGTTGCACAAATCCTAAAAGTAAGAATGATGATGTTTTCCCACCATAAAATTTTGGGCAAAGCCTGAAGCACATGAAAAAAATACCACTTTGAAGGAGGACATGAGGAAAAGGAAAATCATAAGATCTACCCTTGTTGTGATATGGTATATTAAAAATGCCATCAAAGTTTACTGCATATTAAAAATATCATTGTTAGATTGCTTTTCTCTAGGAATGCGGAATTATAAAGAAGACAGAGACTTAGAAAGTTTATTTTGTTTCTCAGGCTGTGTCTTTTGCCTGACACATTTTCCTGCTGTCCACATACAGCTCCTCTGTTGGCACCAGTCACCACTGAATCTGCGTGCCAGAGAAATGTAATCCAAGTGGTACAAAATGTAAGTATGTCTTGAGAGGGGGGAATAATTGGCAAAATTTCTCCCCCAAAAATCTTGAGACAGGTCTGCTGGTTATCTTAAACCACCAATCTCACGTTACATTGAAAACCTTCAATTCTAGCAGTGAGACTGTAAGACTCAGCTTCTTACAGGTTCAGCTTGTTACAGGATTGGGCTATATCCAAATATCCTCTCAAAGAAGACAACTATATTTAGAAGGAAAGAATGAAGTAGAATGTCAAGAAATTGCAGCTATATTAGGCCAAATAATCACACTTGATACAGAATGCCTAAGGTTTTTCAAAGTATCTATGTTTCTACTTAGTGACACTTTATAGTGCAAGCAGATTGAGAAAAACCCAAGTCTCACAGAAGGAAAGCAATGGGCGGATAGGTAACAGAGACTCAGACATACTCCAGAGGATGCTTCTTTTAGAAAAGATGAAGGGAGCTGCAAGTTGTTGTCCCTAAGTTAAAAGCAGGGGTGGTCTACAGGTTCTAAATCACTCCCCAGCAGGGGCTGATCTGGCAATCACTGGAGGAAATGGAAACTCTCTGGTTACATGAGAAATGGATGTTTTTGCTGTAGAATAAATTCTGTCTACTGGGCATGATAACTTATTGGGTAATTATATGAACATGCATTCCTTCCACTACAGAAGAAATGGAAAAGTGGAAGAAATTCTCTAGCTTGTTTTCAGCATGTCAAAACAGACAAGAAGAGTAATCCCTATAGTTTTAGCACTTCAAGACCTTTGGATAAAATATCCCAGAAGAAATGTCAGCCATCCACACTTCTCCTGGGGTTAGATGTAAGACCTGGGAGGTATTACACATTGGACAGGTTCAGCAGTTTGCATCTCTAAACATCTCTTCTGCAGGGCACAGCTGATGACAGGAAAGCAAGTTTTCTCTGAGGCAGAGAACTGAACCAATACAGGGCTGTGCCAGGTGAAGACATATTTGTGTCTCCTGTAGCCAGTGCTCACAAATGGTCCAGACCAGTTAAAGACTAACAGTAAATTCTCCCTCACAAGCTGTTTTCTGGCATGTTTGTTGTCAAATTTATCTCACCTTTTTGTGTGTTTATAGGTTTTTGTGACAAGAGAAAATGAAGGAAACCTTTATTACTGCTGAAAGATCACCGTCTGTTTACTGAGTACACTTGCTCTCTGTCCTAACATGGGTTTTCACCTTTTAACCTGCAGCTCAGCAGACTTTACAAGCTATACGATATGGAGAACTACTGGAAAGGAGCATTCCTGGGCAGCATGTGAGCCAGGTCACACCTATCATTGCCATGATTAGCTTGTGAGATTTATATCCTACTTTTGTTAATAAAAAATAAACAATAGGGAAATAGGGAATGAGCTTTCATTTTAGTAACCTGCCTGAAAGTCTAGCTACTCTTGCTTTTTCCACTCTCGCTTGCCACAATATTGAGGTACAATAGTTTTACCACTAAAAAGCTGTCACTTTTCTCCTATTTAAAATTTGCGTACTTTAACTTGAGCTAAAGGATCACACAATGGTTCTGTCTGCTGGATTAAAGGATCCCCAATGCTGCTTTCTAGCGAGGCCTCACAACTCCCAAAACAACAGACTCAAATATGAGGACAAGTGTCAGCGTTCCCGGAACATCCCAAGCTAACTCGGATGGCTCTAAACTGTCTCTGTCCATGAGATTAGGGAAATGCCGTTGTTTGCTCTGAAAGCCTTTGCCCTTGTACACAAGCACACTGAGCTCCCCTTTTGCTCCACAAGGTTAACAGAGACATGCCTGTGGGATGACTTCCCCCAGTATTTACATATTTATGTTTCTGTCCTGTATTAGTCAGTGTTTCTGTCTGGTGCCCATAACCTTTGGTCAGGTCTGGGATATGCCTGGACTTTCTGCAGTTGTGCAGGAAGACAGATACCTCCTGTCAATTCGTAATACTTTGGGGGTGGGCAGGAGGCTTTTATCCTCAACAGTGCAAAGCCTTTGCACATCATAGGGGCCTAGCTTCTGTTTGCAACAGCACCTCTTGACTTCATGGGGTGAGCACTGCTGAGGAGCATTTCAAGGACTGCAAACTGCTGGTCCGTGCTGGGCCAGGAGATGTGGGCTGGCAGAGAAACACATAGGGGAAAAATCTCTCCTCCGGAAGGCTAAGTAATCTGTGGCCATCCCTGAGGGAGGAAGACATTAATGTGCAGGAGCTTTAGCTGCACCAAAGTTCAATGTCATTCAACATTTCCTCAGCCTCATTCCCACAGATCTCCCTTGGAAATAGGTAAAGATTTGTAGATTTATTCAGAAATTTCCAGTATCTAATTTCCAGTATCTAATGAATGTAATTTCTGATGGCTCACACCTAAGGACAGTGCACGATAGACCCTGTTCAGTAGCAACACCATCCTGAAGTGTGCCTATGCCAGGGCTTATGCTCCAGCCCCCTGCTCTGACCCTCTCCCAGTACAGCAGCTCTGGTGCAATCTGGCCAAGGAGCCTGTCTTGTTTGGAGAAACTCTGCTAAATTACTAATCCATACTGCAGCTGGGCTGGCACAGCCTCCTGGGTGAGGGAGAGTGTGGCACAGGGCAGGAGCAAACATGGGGAGTTGGGAGAGAAAGGGTGGCACTTTTGATCTGTCATTGCTAATTAGAGAAACACCTGGCTCACCTTCTCCTCAAGGTGCATTTCCAAGTTCACCCATGTGGTTTAGGAGCATAAAATCCATTGCTGTCAACAGGGATTTTTTTTTTAACTTGAGGCCCATGCTCCTGCTTCGGTGAGAAGTAGCTGAAATACCTCTCATAAAACAAAATTCACAGCAATGAGAAGTTATTTTGCCTTTTACAAGAGCAAGGACTCTATAGAAGCCTTTCAGAGCCCCTAAGCTTCAGAAAGGCCACTGAAAGGAATATTCTTGGATTTATAGCCACAGCAAAGACGAGCCTCATCCAAACACCCCCACTGATCACTGATTCTGGGCACCATTCAACTGGACCCACATGCGAAATGTAAGCAAAATACACTCAGAGTCCTTCACAATATAGTGGATTACAGCAAGACTGGGTTTTATTTACGAAAAATGGGGTTATAACAAAGGAACATTGAGATGCCCAAGGCCTTACTTTCCTCCTCTCCAAACATTCAGGGGAAAAGGCAGAGACTGTTCTCACAAGCAGATACACACCTCCTCGGCAAACATGTCCTTGGGGCTTTTTTTTTACCCAGCACTAAACTAAAACAACCAGAGAAATATTTTTCTTCCAGTGTTTGTTTTCTGTTTATTTTCTGTTGCTACCTTTGTGCCTGCAGCAACGCCAATGTTTCCCGAGCCCCAGAACCCACTAATTTTGCATCTGCTCCCACTGAAACTGCGCTAGAGCAACTCTTCCTTTGCAGCTGGCAGAACTGTGGGAGGCTTTCAGAACTGGGGTGAACAAGCAGAATGCCGTGAACATCGACAGGGGCTCCCATCAGAACTGGGGTGAACAAGCAGAATGCCGTGAACATCGACAGGGGCTCCCATCAGAGCTGGGGTGACCAGGCAGAATGCCGAGAACATCGACAGGGGCTCCCAGCTGGGACAGAGATTGAACGGAGATGAGACCTACCAACTCAGTCGTGCTTTCAGCAGATGCTTAAGGAATGGAAGCTTTAAGTTACTTCTGTATGAGTTGTTATTGTTATTCCAAGTTTCTGTATTGTTATCTTTATCCCTCTGTTGCCTTCTTGATAAAATACAGAAATGTCAGTGGCAGATTCAAATTAATTTTTAGAGGTGAACAAATAGCTGCAGGGATTTATTCACACAATTTCAAGCAGAAAAAAATATATAAGCAACTTAGGGTGGGGGACGGATGGACACAGCCCCCCCAACCAAACTGCACATAACTAATCAAGGCAACCTCACAGTCCTGTCATTCAAAATTTACTATTGTTTCCTCATTGCTAGTAGCATCCCTTTTTGTGTTGAAAAATGGCAACTTCTGTGCTAAGATCAAGGACTATAAATTTTCACATTCTGGGCACTATATAAGAGCCATAAATAACAATTTATTGAATGAATCTCGCTTCACTAGGCATGACTTTCCTTAACTTGTATAATGTGTGAAATCATTTATTGCTTGGAGACCTATTAAACAGGCAGCCACAAAAGCCCATTGCATCTCATTGAAGCCTAAACCTCAACATCTTTTATTTCTAAGCTATTTTTTTTTTTGTGTACATGCAGAAATCAAACCCTTGTAAAATCTTTTTAATTTCCTGCTCTCATTCTTTGGGCCCACAGACTGGACCTGTAAGATATTTCACTATTTTTTTTTAAACCACATTACTAGTAAACTCCTTCAGTTTCAGCCATAATACCCATAAACAAAATTCACGTCAGACAAAGCAAAGGTTCCAAGACAGACAGTTATTAGCTCAAAGCCAGAGTGTTTCATTTTAGACTTCATCCCCATTTAAACCATGAAAACCTCAGTAAGGATTGAATTTAAATCCACTGTCACTTTCTCCCAGCCTCTGTCAAAGGACTCATTATTAGGTTCTATTTTACAAAACCTCCTAGATCCCCATGCTGAGAGGGGCCACGCTGTATCAAGCTGAGCTGCATACACACACAGAGCAAGAAGCAGTCTCCGTCCTGGAGAGTTCAGAATCCCAGACAGACCAGACAACAGCTAAGAACAGGGAGCTGTGTTTCCAGCATGTGTCACAGAGCAGGTCGGAGGGGTCAGGAGAGCTCAGGATTCACAAGTCTTAGCCCAGGGCCTTATCAACCACATCAGATTTTGCCATGCTCTTTTTAAACAAAACAAGGTACATGTACATATTAAAGGCTACATGCAGATATAATGAAGTATATTAATAATTTTTTTCTGTAAGAAGAGTTCTGTCTGTCCCTTCTTACAGGAGCAACCACAAATCCTCATAAGCCTCTTGGCTTATTTCTCAAAGTACATGCTAATTGATGGCCCTTAACCCAGTGGCTTGCTCTCACAACAGAAACAGTTTGCTGGAGAACAGTTCTTTCAGAAAAGCACAACATTTGGATATGTGTTTACCAAAAGGGACCTTTCTTGTTTCTGGTCCCTGTTGGTCCTGGTGCCCTATTTCCATGTCCCTAAAGGGAGAGCAGCAGCATCTTGTCTGTAAGCAGGACTCATTTATCCTGCTGCTCTGGGGCCCATAGGCACTGGGCAGCTATCAGGAGACAGGCCATTGCACACCCAAGCCCAAGCTGTTACCTCCCAGTCAATGTGTATAAAATCCTGGTTGCCTGATGAAGTCTGGGGTACCATGAGCCCTCAGCACTGGCAAAGTGACCATCTCCTAAGCTAAGCTGCCTTCAGCCTCTCAGACTAGGTTTAATCACTGCTTCCTTTCTCTGAACAGTGCCCAGAAACGTTATATGGCATTGGGGAGGACAGCTGTCCCAGAACACTCCAGGGACCATCAGCTTTCTGTCCCAGCCCTCGTGCCTGAATGTGCCTCCCGCATCAAGCCATCCCCACAGCACTGTGCCTGCAGCCAATGGATGGAGACTCAGGATACGTGGGCAAATCAGGACAACATTGCAAAGAGTGACTGGGAACTCTGAAGCAGAGCAACATTTGGTAGCAGCACAGCATGGCCCTCATTTTCTCTGTCCCACTTTTGTGATTTTTCCTCCCAAATCACTGTACTATTTGAAGCACGTTTGAATGCAGACTTCTGTTGTTCTGAGTTACAAACTTGTGGGTGCCACTAATTCTGCGAAATGAACAGTGAAGTAGAAACAAGAATTATGTAATTAAGCATGCTGTAAAAAAAGTCAGAAGGAAGACACCAGCAGTATTTTCAAAAGCCACCTGCCCCAGTATTACTGGTATGACTCACGTTATCTACTTAAGCACTGCAGAAAACCTGGACTAGCTGCACAATTCTCACCAGGAGTTTGAGTGAAATTAAGCTATCCCAAATGGTCATTCAAACTAAGGGTTACTGACAGGGTAAGGGCTCAAATAAAATGTTCCTGTTGTTCTAGACAACAAAAAAGACTGCAAAGGAAGTAACTTTATAACCTGAGAAGGGTCTGCAGCTTTAAGAAGTTCTCCCATAAAGGTTGTAAAGCTTTTACTATGCAAAGTATTTTTGCTATTATATACACTGGCAGCCACTAAGTGCAGCTATTATTTCTGGCGGTCATTCAGAGAAGGTCAGAGCTGATAAAGTGTTTAACAGAGTTTGTTTGGGTAGATCCATCTGTGTTTTTAACCACCCATACAGTCTTCTGTGTCCTTCTGAAAGATGCTGGAAGTTCCCGAGTCTAATAAACTATGGTCTTTATTTTTATTTGCCATCGTTTTTATATATCACACCGCAGCAAAGAAAGTCTTCTTTACAATGTCTATGCTTGTCTGTATGTATTAAGCCAGCATCCAAAAAAGGGATGATTCTTTGCGCAGGCCAGGGGTGCAGCCTACGCAGAGCCTCCATGTCCTTGGTAAAGGTCATGTGGAGTTGTCGCTCTCACTCTTTACACCTTGGGGTGTGTTGGTGCCTCAGAGTAGCCAAAGAGGGGAGACTGCAATCAAAGGGCAGGGGCGTAAGAGGCATGTTGAAAGGATGTATCAAGGAGTCCAAGATGGAACTTTGGAAAGGAAATGTTTTCAGGTCATGTGAGCACCAGAAACAGCATTCTTATCATGCCCTCTGGATGGGTTATGAATGCTTTGTCCCAAAACCTGGAATTAAATACTGCTAAGATTATATTACTTCAAAATGTGGTGCAAACATTTGCTGTCTATAAAGCAGATGATTGTCGATATCCCCATTTTACAGGCAGGGAAGACAGAAAAACTGGCTAGTGATAGCTAGTGAATGTGTATCCTATCTTCCATTATGTAAAAATTATTTCAATCCTGCAGTGAAAAGATTCTGACAAACTTAGAACCATTCTGGGCAGTTCATAAAACTTTTTTATCAGGTGACATTACCCACCCAAACCATGGGTGGTTCAGGTCCCTTTGCCACTTACCTGAGCTTATCTGCCACAAAAATCACACGCCGCTCCAACAGGAGAGAAGCAAAGATCCGGATGATCTGACGAACGCTGAGGCATTTGAAAAGGCATTCAAAGTCCACATGTTCCAGGCGTGAGTCCATTGGCCGTCGCAGCTCAATGACCTGAACACATCCAACAAACTTCCATGAGCATCACCAGCCAGGTCTGACAGCCTCAGGGCCCCCCAGCACCCCAGCCTGGGCCCTCCAGCACAATTCTATGCTTGACTGTTGTCTCTTGACACACAGAATGACACCCATCCTCTTTTGGAAACTGAGACTGGAGGCACAGCACCCCAGAGAAATGGTCTCTTACACAATTCACTATCAAGTAATTCTTCCCAGAATACAGTTGTGGGCATCAAACATGCCCTCAATTTCTGAGGGGAGCATAATTCTGCCTTCTAAACATCCTGTTTGAGATGCAAAGCTTGGCTGAGTCAACAGTATAAAGCAAGTAATAAACTGGAAACACTGGAGCTGGAACTTTATGGGGTTAAAACAGCCATAACAAGGTAAATTTGGTTATAAACTTGGCTAGTGATTCAAATTCACATCTAGATAGGAGCCAGGGACTGAACTTAAAGGTCAGGCAAAATTTAAGCCAAATTGACTTCATTTTCACTCTTTTGTGATGCATAATTTACTAGATAATGTTTCAAACTTTTTTGTCAGAAAAATATATATATATATATATATACTTAACTGGGGAGTCAGGACAAGGTCTTAGATGGTGACTTGTGACATCCCTTTAAAGTCTAATTTTCATACTTCATCCATGACCTCAGGCCCTCTCCTTCCTTTTGTTAAATGTCTTTTGCTTGATTCCTTTATTATATCTTCCTTTTACTCTGCAATTGACATGCTCAGGTGTGGAACTTGAAGGCAAAGGACAGAGAAAAGAAGAGGGAAAAATAATGTGAAGAGAGTAACAGAGGGAGAAAAATATGAAGCGCAAGACAGCAAATGATGAACTACTGAGGAATTTAAGGAAACAGAAGGGAAAGGGGAAAAGTTGGCCAACTTGAAGCTGTGTTGAAATATCTGAAGACATATTAACAAGAACATATACATCTCCTTCTTTCCGTATGCCCGAAAATCAACGCCACTTTATTGCTTTAGACCACTTTTATATCTTCATGCACATGACACCACATTCCACGAGCACAGTATAGTGGTTTTAAACTTGAGTAGCCCTCACAAAATTCCTCACAAACAAACTGCTTTGAGAAAATGCTCAGTAGCAAGGCCATGGGATACTGGAAATGAAATCAGTCCATACCAGTTTAGCTGTTAATATTATTTTTGATTGGTAACGCAAGATAGTGAAAAGAAAGTCACTATTAGAACAGTATTTGTGTACAGATCTATTTTTCTAAAGCCTGAAATGGAGAAGCTTTATGGTGGCAGAGTATCATTCACCCATCACCCAGCTCTTGCCCCACAAAGCAACAAGAATCAAATTATGGAGTGATGGTATAATTTCCCTGGGAACTGCTGCCTGTCAACCCTTTTCTCCTGTTCAGTAAAGATGCCACCTCCATTCTTTAGCACTGGGATTGCAAGCTCAAATCACGTTTATGTGCCAAATTACAAGGAGTTGGTTTTACTGCAGAACTTCCAAAGCTAAAATGTTGCTGCAGGGTAGGGTGCGATGCAAGTTACAGCAGCTTTTACAAATGCCACGGATGTTTTCTGTTGCCTGGCAAAGCTTTCTGCTTTAGTCTGCTCATCACAAAGAACTATACTGTCTACTTCCCAATTAATCATCATCTTTGTTTAAGCCAGAGGAGCCACAATGGAAGGACAAGATTCTGTTCCTAATTAAGCCAGCACATTCCATTTGAATAACAAGTTTGTACTAGCATAACAGACAGCAAAACTCAGCCAAAAGAGAGTTGTTTGTTTGTTTGGAATTATCTCAGTGTTTTTCTCTGGGAGAGTTCAGAAGCTTGAGTGGAGGATGGAGAAGTTGCAGATCCACAGTTCCCAGATATATTCACAACCAAAAAGCATTATCAGATCTTAGCACTGTCATGCCAATCAGCCTATTAATTTTCCATTGCTTCTCCAGAAGAAAATGCTTGTGACTTACACATGCTTTGCAAGTCACTTACACAAGGAACCCTTTACATTTCCTACTGTGTGATGTTACAGGCCTGCTCCATTGAAGGCAACAGCATTACACTTGGAGAAAACCTGATTCCGTGTAAAAACAGTAATAGCACTGTAAAACTAACCCTGTGGAGGGTAAAACAACCCTAGAGGGGACTTTTTTTCCCCTGCTTTCAGTAACAGGGAGGCATTCTGTTCCTATCTGCAGTAATGTATTTCCTCTGTACACCTGCCCATCTGAGTGGAGCTACTGTATGCTTACAGAGGGACATGCAGAGAGGAGGATGTGGCACGGTGAATGGCTAGCAAGCCTCAAGTTACAAAAAACTTCCTAAGCAAGGCACTGACACTGCCATTTTTCACTAAGGTCTATGTTGTATAATGCTAGGCTTCTAGTTACTTGTGTCAGTAATAAAAGGAAATTAAATCTATTACATATGCATGTGCACACACACACATAAAACCTTTCATGTGACATGCTTTTCCAAATACAAACTCTTTCTTTAAGGGTCAGTTAAAGGATATTTATTGCCAAAAAGAGACTGTTAAATGCTGCTGGTCACTCCTACCCAGGCCAGGCCAGGCAGTAATGAGGTTTGCAGTAACAGCCAGCTGCTAAACTGTTTGAGTACAGTCAGCATGGGAAAACTGCACTCACCCATTATCACTGTGATATAGCCCAGCAATGATGTAGAGTTCTGTTAAATACACTGGGCCAGGCATACTGGGGCATTTGTGGCTTTTCCTTAAACACAAGTTATTAATAAACTTAAAATAACAGGTACATAACAATAAATTGGTTTATAATCATCAGTGAGAACTAGCATTAGCACATCAACATTCAGTTCACTGCTCTTTTGGAGGGTGTGAAACCTCACATGCCTGTTTTCTTTTTGCTCTTTGGTATCAGAGTGGTGAGGGGGTAGGATTTGACTTCTAGCGTTTGCAGTTGGTTTTTACCTCGTTTCCAGCTCCAGGCAGAAAGGTTTTGACTTTGATTGTCTTTCCAGGTGCAGGAAAAGGAGATTCCATAAGACTCCTCATAAATGGATAAACTAAGGCAGCAGATATTCCCCTTCTCCTTTCAACTTCATCCAGGATCTGATCCATTAGTAAGGCATAAGAGAGAAAAAGACAGCATGTCAGTACCACATACACTTCTGAAGCATCTTTTGACCCAGATGTGCCTAAAAACATGGCAGATTAAGTTTAATTCTCCTCTGCTACGCATTTCTTCACTGCCATTAAAGCCACAAGATTCAACCATACTCTAAAAATGAGATGTTTTCCAGCTACAAAAGGGAGCTTGTTTGTGAATGCAGTTGACATTCACAAGGAAGAAATTAAAAATTTGGAGAAATAACAAATCTGGAAAGGTGAAAGAAGACTCAGTGTGGCAAAAAGGATCTATATCATTGGGATTTTGCCTGAACAACAGAGTAAGCTGAAGTAGAGAAAGACTAAGGTAAATCCCATTGTCTCAGGCCAGGTCAGTATGGCATCTCAGTGGTACTTCTTGAAATATGTATTAAGGAGAAACACTTTTTTTTTCCACCTCTTCTGTTTCAACCGAGAGGGCAGAAAAAAGCCAGACCAGCAAGGAAAGCAATGCTGCCACACTACCATCAGAGGTCCACCAGCAAAGAGATCCTGGGAGAGTCCCAGCTGTGGCGGCAGCAATCATGTCACAGTCCACGCTGAGCTGGAGCCAGCCGTGAGCAGCCTCATCAGGCGTGCCCAGCTGTTTATTTACACTGGGTGTCTGCATTGAGGTCATTTTCTGTTTGACATGACGCAGAGCAGGCAATCTAGTTATAAATAAGCAGATGGAACTTTTTACAGATAGAGAGGATTATTATTTTCTTTTCTCTCTGGCCACATGGGCCAACATAAATTAGATCACAGCTAAGTTTTCCCACATTAGACAGACCGTATAGATGATGAACCTAAAGAAGATGAGAAAGCAAGCTTCAAAGCAGTTAGTGGTTTGACCTGAAACAGTGATCTTTCAACCACCACTCAAGAGCGAAAGGCCGTATAAGAGTTAGTAGGTCTCAGCCAGGCATTTTCCCTTGTTTCTCTTGGAAATGCTTTTCACTAAAACTGAACATTAAAAGATACTTAAACACAAGCTGGTGCCTTACGATGATGGCTAGCAACACCAGTGCCAGCAGATACATACACTGGTGTAGTTTCCCCTTCCTCCTTGAAACACAGCACATCTAACTAAAGCAAAACTGACCTTATAGATATAGCTTGCATTCCAGCCCATGGAGGGAGCAGATTACCATAAATGACGAGATCAATTTAATTCTTGATGTAATTTGCAGCACAACAACTATTCTCACCAAACACCAGCCACCCAAATGGGAAGCAGCAATGAACTAAGGCTATGCCTCAGGTCTCTGGTGCTCCTGCACACTGCCAGCACACAGTTGAAATATGCCCAACACCTATCTCCTTTCCTGCAGTCACTATTAGATGCTTTATGTTGCTGGAGTTGGGGGCCATGTGTATCATATCCCTGTCTCAACAACCTTCATAACACAAACAAAAAGGGGCATTTAAACCAAATGGAAGTTGAACAGAGATCTCGGGAGATAAAATGGTCTAAAACATCTGTTGAAACCATGACCAAATGAACTGTATGTCTGTGATTCTCAAGTCTGGCTTAGCAGTGAGCATAAAAGGCTTTGAGGAAGATGAAAATAATGCTGGCTATCAGAAACAGGATGATAAACATTTTAAAACAGAGGACTTCTTTTGCTTTTCTGATAAATAATATCCAAGCTTTAATGTCTCATGCTCTTTCATCACTCACATTTTTCTGTAAAGACAACTGTTCCTTGTTTTGACTAATTTGGCAAAGAGCACCATTGTGATCATTTTCCTCTTTCACTGGATTTGACAATTCGGACAGCCTGGGTTCCCCTTAATAGGCTGGAAAAAGAGACTCACTTTTCAAGAACTTCTGTTTCCATCTACACCACATCTATCTTCAAAAACAGCAGTAATGCCGAGACTCAAACTCTTCCTCCTCCATTTACGAGCTGTTTCATCCAAACCCTTTCCAGATGCAGTGCCTGGGTTGCGTGCTGTAGAGCTGTGCTAAATCCAGCCCTGCATGCTGCCCACCACACCGCTCCCACTCCAGCACTGTTATGGTCAGGAGGTGACCAGCCCTTTGTAAGACAGTACCGCTGTGTCCAGACTCCCATGAGGATAGGGTCCTTTTGTGGCCCAACCCCTCCATGAGTCCAATAGTTGAAAAAAAGCAGTGGTGTATTTCACACCCACTCAGGGCTCGATGGAGTGCAATGGAGTGAGAACCTGCCTTCCTGCACAGACCAAGAATTTGAGGCCTGTAGAGCCGTGCCCTGCCTGCCATAATGCCTGAAACAGCCCCCGCTGATGCCGGTGAATTAGACTCACCCATCAGCCTTGGGTTTGCTTTGGCTGGGTGATCAGACACTTTTTTTCAAGTTACAGTCTGTACTGGGAGATCAGATTAATTGCATTTTTGGTGTGGCCTTCCTTGTCTCCTCCAGTTTATATCTTGGCTGGAAGAAGGATACTCAATTTATATTTTTTCCCCATTTTTCTTTTGAATATTAACACACTATCACAATTAGATAAAAGCATAAAAACAAACAAAGAGACTTCTCTCCACACCATGAGTTTGGTGAGCTGTGCTATCCTCCCAGAACAATGCATTCTGTTTCGCTCACAGATATCTCTGTTTAGATATTATGTCTAAGAGACACTGTTATAAACCCTTGATTTCAGAGCTTTATGAAAGACGTCAGAGGCAGAGTTGCAATTAACCGTTGCAACCCAATTGCTTTTCTTCACACAAGATTTGTGTTAAAATTTTGTCTAGAAGAGTTTGAAACCTGCTTTGAAAATAATGTTCTGTGTGATTATTAGATCTTATGAGCAATATAAATATGACAATTTTTATTAATGTGATTCAAAAGTTCAACTTTATTCCTATAAAATTAAAAAAGGAAAATCTGTGTAAATTCCATGAGATTTCCCACATCAGAAGTGAAAATCTCTGGCAAATTAAAACAACGTTCCTATGAACACTATCAAAATTGGAACAGGTGAAGGCAGCCATTTGACATTAGATGTGTCATTGTGCTCCACAGATCACCAGCAAACCCTACACAATATCCTGAGGTATAACTCCCTATAGCAGGAGAGTTATAGGCCTGCTAGAGCAGGACATGCTCTCAGAGGTCTAGTTATTTCAAATGTTAATCAATCACAAAAGTTATAAAGAGTTAACTTGAATAACCTTTTGTCTTACAACAGAAGAATGCTGACTGGCAATTCGTTTTATCTATGGCTATTCGATCCCTCGGTTTAGCTGCAGTTCCCTGCTTGTTGTCTCAAAACTCTTGCGTCAGGAAGTGTTGTTAGCTAGGTAAACCTCATCAGCATGCGATGGAACTCTGAATTCATTAATGTGGAGGCCAACAAAAAGCTTATCTGTGCTTTCCTAGACTTCTAGGATTAAAAAACCATGTCAATAGAGTTAAGCATATAGAGTTCACTTATCTAATCATCTTTTCACTTAACCTCATCATTCCATGGGGTGTTGGAGTAAAAGTGGTACTGGCCCATCATTCAAACCATGGATGCCAAGAATTACAGCTCAGCACAGAACAGCTTTAGAAAACAACGGAAAAAACTTCAGTCAGCCAGATCATACAGACACACAGATGTTTTTTGAATCAAGTGCTGCCTCAGTCACAGAAGTAATAAGACATTCTTTGATAAGCCCAATAATAGGGATGGAATATCCAAGACAACAACCGTAAAATACAGTTATCTCCCATCAAAGGAAGAAATTCTTCTTGCCTGGTTCATTGCTGCAGATGCATCTCAGTAAACAACCAAATTAAGAAGCAATACTGAAAAAACCCTTCTTACCTTGGAAAACAAGTCAAAGCACCCCAGCCGGCTGATGACACAATAAACTTCAGGCAGGCGTGGGCCTTTTCCACTTGGCTGATAACCGTAAAAAAGAGATTGAAATTAAATATTAATTTGGAGTCATAAGGAAATACGCTTCTCTGATCACACAGTTGGCCATCATGTGACATCTTCCTCTGTCCATTTTTCCTCCTGGAAAAGCATCATATTTCTTCCATAAGACAGGAAACTAGAAATCATAAATAGCGCTTATCCACTTTGGAACTCATAGCGCACTGGAGCTGTATTCCAATATCGCTCAAGCTCACAGCCATAAAAGCACATATAACTATGACTGTAACTCATGAACTCACGCCTGTGCTATCACTGTCCTCTGCTCTTGCTGCAGCATGAAGAATATGGCCATGCCGGGGTCATGTGCTGGGGGACGAGAACTACAACATTGAGGGTGGTTATGATGGCTTCAGTTCTCTGCTCATTCCATGATGTTCAAAGAGAGCTCAACATACAGAAAGTAAGCTTATAGACCTAAACGAAGGTGAGCTGCATGAGCTAAATTATTAACTTCCCTTAAATATCTTAAGCAGTGGCAAGTATGAACAAATGGTGTGCATCCCTTCACCCCTCTCAAAAAATCCCACACTATAAAAACCACCACAGAATGCTTGGAGTTGGAAGGGACCTCAAAAGATCACCTAGTCCAACCCCCCTGCCTGAGTAGGATCACCTAGATTAGATCACACAGGAACGTGTCCAGATTGGTCTTGAATGTCTCCAGAGAAGGAGACTCCACAACCTCTCTGAGCAGCCTGTTCCAGCGCTCTGTCATCCTCACAGTGAAAAAGTTCCTCCTTATATTCAGATAAAACTTTCTATGTTCCCGCTTGGAACCATTTCCCCTTGTCCTATCACTGACCAACACCGAGAAGAGCCTGGCTTCATCCTCCTGACACTCACCCTTAACATATTTATAAACATTAATGAGGTCACCCCTCAGTCTCCTCTTCTCCAAGCTGAAGAGACCCAGCTCCCTCAGCCTGTCCGCATAAGGAAGATGTTCCACTCCCTTATTCATCTTGGTGGCCCTGCACTGGACTCTCTCAAGGAGTTGTATGTCCTTCTTGAACTGAGGGGCCCAAAAGTGGGCACAATACTCCAGGTCCGGTCTCATCAGGGCATCCTCTATAACCACCCTGCTGAAGACATTTCCTAGAGAAGCAAATGGTTTAAACTGCCATGACTGACATGTGCTCTCCCTCAGCACACGGAGCTCTGCAAACTTGCCCATACCACTGTCCAGAAGGGCCTGGCAGCACCGTGTGTGAAAGAAGGGTACAACCACATGCTGGATGCAGTCTGTTTTCTGGAACTGAAGCAGAATTAGGCCAGTACTGATAACTTCAGAACAACCATTCTCACTGTTAGGGCCCTCAGAGCACAGAACTGGTCTGCATGTGTCCTGTACATGTATGCAGATGGCAGTGACATCCATGCAGATGTAGCATTCCTCTTCTGTGTAGTGGCAGCTGGTTTTCAGTAAATCAGCAGGCACACACTTCCCAGGACCTGTTATTTTAACAAGGCAATTTGCTGACTTCACACGCTATCACATGTAGTCCCAAAATACAGTGCAAGGAATGCTGCCTTGTCTAGGACCTATGTCCCTCATTGTGCAGAATGGCCACAGTGACACTTGCACATCCCAGTAGACCAGCAGCAAAAATCTTAAAGCAGGGACTGGGGCAACAGGCAAGGCTGCCTGCTTCCTTGCATCTCATGGAGTCAGCTGTGCTTGTGCCACATGTAGTGAAAGGGGGCTGTAAAACTATCACTTGACATCTTTGCACAGCCATAAATTATTGATACACAGCAGTGACAGAATCATCTCCATTAATAACAGCTCTGAGATAAAGGAGCTCAGTCACTGTTTCCATCAGCTTCTGCCCACTTGTACGTTTAGCCAAAGTGGCTGATCATGTCCTCTTTATCCACATATTTTTATCTTTGTCTCATCATTAGACTCTGGTGATATAGAGATTAACTCCCCCATGGTGTGTTTAACATTTACACGCCACACAGATGCCAATCAAGAGAAACCGAGAGGTAGCTGTGCTTTTCAAATCTGAATATTCCAATCTAGACTTGGACAGTCAGCAGGTGCCTGCCTGTTACAATAAAGACCACAAAAAAATACCAAAGCTAAGTGAACACAGATGAGTCTATTTCTGGATCCAAACCTGCTTGCTACACGTCACATCTCTGAAAAAGCAGAGCCCTTTTTTGTCCATATTAGGTATAAAATCCTTTCTAAAGGCACTGAGTGATTATATCAAGCATGTGGGATTTTGGTTAAAATCATTGTGTCAAATCTGCAGGAATGCCGAAGCCATGCCAGGAGCCTTGGATAGCTCCCAACCAAGAGCTGTCTCACTGAGTGCCAGTAAAAACATCACATTCCTGGGTCATCTATAAGACCAGAAACAATAACTGCTTAGCGCTTACTCCTTTAGAAAATATCATTGCTTTCATACATCTTAAAGGCTACATGTCTCTCAGAGGTGGGATTCTTCCCTCCTTGCACTTATTGTATAGAACATCCTTTTTTTCCTTTTTTTTTTTCCTGTTTCTTGCAAACAGCTCAGCCTCCCAGATGCACACAAATCATCTGTAAGAGGCAGCAAGCAATAACCTCGGGCAGAGCCAATCCAAGGGGCAGGACTTCTCAAATTTCTGTCACTGGAAACTATTCACTTAGCCTTCTCTCTCAGCTCTAAGTTTACACCTCAAAGATGGATCTAAACCACCTGTTTGTTGTTCTTTAGCTTGCTTCGTTCCCAGAAAAACATTGTATGGGACATGACACTCCTCCTCTCTGCCTGGACTCATCTCTTTTCACTAGACCTGTGCACTGGGTCTGGCCAACAGTACTGGTTCAACTCTCTTTCCCAGAAGAGAGTGCTTCCAAGTTGCAGGCTGTGCTCTACAAGGTATCTACAAAGCCTTGGAGTCATGCCCTCTGAGGCTCACTCTTCCACCCAATGAATAGGTCCAGTTCAGGGAAG
The DNA here is from genome assembly GCA_013399135.1 of Heliornis fulica. Taxonomy (NCBI): domain Eukaryota; kingdom Metazoa; phylum Chordata; class Aves; order Gruiformes; family Heliornithidae; genus Heliornis; species Heliornis fulica. The sequence goes on along the minus strand of VXBZ01012526.1, from coordinate 689,833 downwards.
CTGCATGGTAAGTACAGCTGAGAGGCATCGGAGTGACTCTGCCTTGATACACTGCACTCCTCCTAAAAGAAGAGGGATGGAAGGAATGATGTTTTGGTTTTGATTTGTTTTCAATTTGTTTTCTTGGAGCCCAGGATATTTTCAGCCTTATTCCAGTATCAAGAATGAAAATGATAATGAATTTTGTTGATAACAAGAGTTTCCCAAGAGGATGAACATGAGCTGACAAGAACTTGGCTATGAGATGGAGGAACTGAGATCTGCACCAGGGCTGGTCTGCAAGTGGCTCAAGACAGTTGTTTTTTTACAGTGAGTTTAAGCTGAAGTTTACTGACTAAAGCCCACTCCAGAACCTGTTTTGGCAGGAGAATTGGGAGGCTTTTGCTCCAATAAATAATTCTGTCATTTTTCTCTTTCAAATCACACCTCCCTGCCATTGTGCTTGAAATCTAGGGGAGCCTTTGGAGATCTCCTCCCTGTCCAGCACAGCTCTGAGAGTCTCTCACACCCTGCATGTGCCTTCCAAAGCAAGGCAGGCTCTCCCTGCAGCCTGCGTACTTGCCAGCCATTGAAGACATACTACTCAGTTGTTTGGGGATTTTAAGACACTGGGAAGGTTGTGGCATGTCAGGAAAGCTCACAATTACTATGGGTGTTTTAAATCCAAAAGATTGTCTTCTTGTTATATGGGAAACATGAATTTTTAATGCCAGAGAACCCAATTTGCACAGGGGTGTCAAAGTTGCTTGGGTGAGGACAGGACAGAGGGAGGAATGCAAAGGTTTTCCAGTGAGGTTCTTTTTTTGTTCCATAAACATTAGTTTGCACCCCATAAAAGTTGCTTTCACAGTGCAACAAATTCCCATGTCCTGCCCTAGCAAATGCAGGATGAACCAGTCCCACCTAACAACTGGTTTTCATGTTTTGATATACACACTTCATGTTCAGGCACCCACTCCTACACTCATTCCTGGGGCTGCCTCATGTTAGCCTAGAAAAGTGCTGGAGAAGAAATTTTTATGTAATGGGGAAAAGAGAGGTAGGATAGTGTGAAACAGACCCTACAGCTTTTCACCTTATTTCTGCAAGTACAAAGTTACCAGCCAAGAAAACCTGACATTGTCTGGCTTTCTGCTCTGAGCACTGGGTCTTCTCAGCTGTCTGCCCTATATGATATCAATGTGTGTCTCCTGCTGTTCCCAGGAACCAGTTGCCAGCTGTGAGAATGAACTGCAGGGCATTGTTTTGAGGATGCAGTATCTTATACTCCAGTATTACCCCATTAGCTAGAATTAGCACCCCTCAACATCCATAGCAGCTCCCATGGCAGTAAAGCCTGAGATGCTTGTGAAGATCCTATACAACAGCAACTTACATGCCATGACTGTCCCTGGGGACAGGGGCTGGCACAGCTGTGGATCCCTGCCATAAGGCCACTGACAGCCGAGGCTGCCGAGAAGCTGCACTGGATCCAAGCATCTCCTAAAGGATACAAGCCTGGTTTCTCTCTGTCTGTCTACACCCTTTTTGCTGGGCATTCATGGCCTCCCAGTAAGGGAAGTTTTTCAGATTGTCCAGTACTGTTGAGTCTTGCAGCTGAGGCTCTGACAGAAGAAACCCACTGAGAAGGTCCCTGCTTTCACCACTGTGATTCTTGTATATTCACCATGCTCTTACTGGGCACAAGCTATGGGGTTGCACGAATAGAGAAGAGCCAGGACTTCAGTCACTCCCTTTAGAAGCCATTTTTAACATATTAAATCAAAATAATTGGTAAAATGAACTTATACATACAATAAACCAAATTTTGAAATTATTTTACAAGGTACACTCCAAACCATGTGGCAGCATGTTCACCCTTTGTTCCTTTCCCACGTCATGGTCCTGCTGCCCCTGTGCTCCTGCCCCTGCCCAGGTCACTGCACCACAGCTCCAGTGCTCTTTGGAGAGGGCTCTGACCGGCTGTGTGAGGCTGAGCCCTCAGCAGGAACCGTGCAAACCATCTTTGCTGATGACATGCACACCCACAGCCCAAGAACAGATCTAGAAAAGAAATTAGGAAGTCGATGGATTTATTAGCAGGGAAAAGGAAGCAAAATTAATAGGTGTTATTAAAGAAAATTGTCGTATTTACTGTAAAATGGCATGGTAGCAAGAGCTAGTATCCCTGCTAGTATCTCATTTCCTTTTATATGAAGATGCATACTTCTCACACCAAGTCACCAGGAAAGCTGTTACATGACTGTCTCAGAGGTATCAAGATACAACTGGAAAACTTCACGCTATCTATGGAAGTGCAGACTGTTTGCTGTGGTACAATAGGTTACATTCCATTCTAATCCTGTTCCAAAATGAAACAAAACAATATAAATACATTTAAAGGGGATACTGTACAGGATTTGTAGTAAAAACAGAACATAATTGTCATTGTATCCCTTGAGGTAGTTTTGGCAGGGTTTTAGCACACACTCCCCAAACAGAGGGTCTGAAAGAATCTGAAATCCAAGGGCAGACAAGAAAAAGCGGAGCAGTCTGCTCGTATCACTTCATGCCAAAGGAGAACAGGGCTGACCTTCATAAAAAAAGGAATGGGAACACCAGCCTCTGCAGAAGACCCAGCCAGCCATGCCCAAAGGACCATCCAGACATGGAGGCTGCTGCCGAGGACTGACAAACACCCTCGAAGGTGTGAGACACTTCTCCATGGGTTTTACAAGAACATCTCCCCCCAGGATGGCTGTGGAATATTTTCTAAGGAGTTAGAAATTGGGCACCCAAATACAAAAAGTCTGCTTTAAAGCCCAAGACTCTGGCACATAAGCAATGCCTGCAGAATTTACTTTCCTCTTGTTGCCTGTACAAACTCTGTATTTGCACATATAAAAAAAGAAAATGTGCACATGAGTGTAAACAGAAATATCCCTGCAAGTCACACACTGGTGAGGCTGCTCCACCAACGTTTGCAGGGGACAAGAAATTGTTGCTCTTCATGTGCACAGCTGAACCCAATAGAGGAAGCACTTCAGGTAACAACCCAGATTCCACCTTTTCTCCCAACAGAACAGAAAGACATTGTAATATCCAAGTAACAGCAGATCTCTGCTTCTTTTGCCATCTCCCCAGACAGAGAATCACAGAATGCTTTGGGTTGGAAGGGACCTCAAAGATCATATAGTTCCATCCCTCGTGCCATGGACTGGGACACCCTCTACTATATTAGAAATGCTGGGATGTTTCTCTGTAGGTCCCCAAATCCTCTTTCTTTCTAAGCACCAGACTTACCCAGTTTTGCTCTCAGAAGACATTACAGAATCTGACCCAGAACAATATGGTAAAATACAGTGGTATCATTCTGCTTTCATCTGCTGGGTAGGCTGTACCTGTGAGATGAGTCACGCCAGCTTCTGCATGTCAAGTTTGGAAGCCAGATGAAACATTTTGAATTAAATGGTCTCCCAGGGAAGCAGCAGATCAGCTTTATAACTGGCTTTGTAATTTTTAAGATAGGTTTAGCAAGACAGCATTTATTCTTCCCTTTTAAAAATATTTTTTTCTAACTAGATGACTGATTTTTGCCACAGCCAATGGAGGATAAAAACAATCTCCAATGCTATGTCAAAATACAAATCATATAGAAATGTGTAGTACTGATTTAATTTTGTTCTGTATGTTTCCTACTATGCTAATCTATCTTTTACAATACCTGAAATTCCACATTCTATTTTTATTTTGCTTTTATTGTAGGGTGGACTTGACCGAGCCTTAAGAGAGTGAAAAAAAAGCCCATGTTAATCCTTCACTGACAAACTAATTCAGCATTTCTGCATATACATCTTTTGTTTTATTGCAGCTGATTAGTTCAGTCATCCTGGTCTAGGATCAACTGTTGTACATTTCTGTAAGCTCTGTGCGTGGTTCCAAACTTGCTAACACATGGAGAAACAGAAGTCTTACATCACCCTTTACCTGTAGGGTGAAAACACTCCAGAATTTAATTCTAGGCAATGTTTTCTAAGGTTTTGCTGAGTTTTTTTTCCAAATTTACCTTATTAACCTTTTAAATGACTGCACATTAAAAAGTAATTTAATTGTAGTGCTGCCCTACATCTTGTTATGTTTAATTACACCAGCAAGGATACCTTCTGGGTGCTCCTCTCATTTATCTCTGAATTGCCTATGACCAGCCCTAGATTTACTGCCACACAAGCCTCCGTTGACATTTCCTTTCCACATATAAACCTCATCGTGGCCCACGCTTACACACTGTGTTGTAGAGAGTAAGCAGGTCTCTGTGTTGCTACCTATGGCAAATACCGCCCACAGAACTGATAAACAAGTTTTCTGTTATGTTAGTTTAAACGAAACTTCTTACAAATAGAGGAACCACACACAGTAATATCTCCCAGACAGAGCATCTGCTGTCTGCACGACATGGAGCTTTGCCACAGGCAATGAGCAAGGTGCAAGCAGGGTCAGTGCAGGCAGGTGGAGGGTGCTGCTCTGTCTACTGGAAGCCACTGAAAGCTATGGGAGGCAGGTTCTCCCTGCTTGGAAAGAGGGAAATGATGCCAGAGAAGGAAGGAAGGAAGAGGAAAGTGCCAGTACCCCTTTCTCTTAGGCTGGTGATGCTGTATGCTTCACTGCTATCCAGTTAGATCTGCAGGATGGACAGCAAAATCCCTGTTCACACTGTGCTTCATGTGTCCTAATACACTTTACAAACATTTGTGCAGTTTCCTTCCCAGTCCCCTGCCCTGACACATACACACCACACTGCCATGCTCTCAGCGTATCAGGTAACTGGTGATTTTCCAGGTGATGTGACAAACCTGTTCAGTAGGCTGAGTCAGGTCCCTGCACCACCAGTTGACAACCCCCAGTTGTAAGAACTGAAAAGGAGCCTGAGAACCCAGATGTGCCAGCATAGGCACAAGCTTAGTGTCTGGTCCTGAGCAAATGGTGATGGTGGCTCACTCTCCACCACTGTTGCCCTCCTACTTGATGGGGTGGCTTATTTACCTACATCATGACCTGCTGCAGACTGATTAGGCAGTGCTGGGAGAGTACTTTAGAGATGTAAGCATCTGTCCAGGAGACAAATGCTACTCACAAATGTTTAGAAATACCACATTTGTCTTTGTTTGCAGTGTTGTAGTACATCTGATTCTGCTTGAAAGCATGTAATATAAAGAATTTTAAAAGTAAGTGCTCACACAAGAAACTTTCCGCATTCTTATGATTTTCCTACAAAGCTCAGATTCCATTTGATTCAGACAAACATTACAAATTCTTATTTCACTTGAGTTCCTTACATTTCAAATTTCAGAGTGACTAACTCTGCTTTCTTTTAAAGCCACGAGAGGCACCCCCAAAATTCAGTCTATAGTTTTGACATATTTTTAAACAGAATCTGCATTTTGAGGTGAGGGTGATATACTTACCAACAGCCTTCTGCAATAACCAAACCGGCGGCTCCCATCTTCCCCAGTCAGCATGAAAGAGAAGGTCTCACTAGAAGAAAAGAAATTGCCCAGATCTTACTACCAGAACTATATCATAACTATGAGGCATATCATTTAGAAAGATACTGCCTTTGCAGACAGAGATTCTATCCATTGGAGGGTCTTCTCTTCCTTTGCCCATCATCCGGGCATACTCTGAACAAATTCCACCAGCAGTAGAGCAAAAATATCTGCATGGTTGCAGATAACTTGGCTGTCTTCCTATAAGAAGAGACAGGGACTGAATTTCAGCAACATGGTAGTCCACACTTGGAATACTGTGTCCAGCTCTGGAGTCCTTAGCACAAGACAGTCATGGACCTTTGTAGCTTGTCCAGAGGAGGGACACAGAAATGATCAGAGGGCTGAGGCACCTCTCACCATTGTGAGAACAATCCAGGACAGTAGGGCTTGTTCAGCCTGAAGAAGAGAAGGCTTTGGGGAGGCCTTGTTGTGGTAGATGCCCCATCCCTGGAAACATTCAAGGTCAGGTTGGACCAGAGCTCTAAGAAACCTGCGCCTGTCAAAGATATCCCTGCTCATTGCATGGAAGTTGGACTAGACGACCTTTAAAGATTCAAACCATTCACTGATTTTATCTCTTCTGCCTATTCTACTGCTTCTACACATACGGATCGACATGTTCTGACACAATGCAGGGTGAAAAAAGCAGGGGCGGGTATTTTTCTTTTTCATTTAAAAGAAACTTTAAGCTGGGCTCTACCTTGACTTGCCCTTCTCCTGTAGTCATTCATCTTTGAGGGAAGGAAGAGAAGGCTCCTCTGGTGGCACAGAGCACAGCTCCAAACAAGTTCTCACAACTGCTTTGAGTCAAATGGAGAGATGTCTTGCAATGTCAGACAAGCACTCTGAGGTAAATGACTAAGACAGGTGGTAGGCAAGGCCTTATCTGGTTTAAGATTTATTTTAAATACTTCTATGTATGCTTTTGGATTCAGCACTGAGAGGAAACTTCAAACCTCTTCCCCTCAGCCACACAGGCCTGTAAGACAGGCAGACCAAGGAAGAAAAATAATACTGAACTTTAAAAAAATTAAATACAGCTGCTTGAGCTTGAAGTGGCCAAGACTCCAACTGCTGCTTCCTTAATTGGGCATCAGCAAGCCTGTGGCTGCTCCAGATGCACTCCATCAACACGGAGCAGTAGGGCAGCACTGGAGGATTTACCTGTTGTACTCAGAGACAGGGAGCCAGTCCTTGGCATCAGGAAAGCAGAACTGAGGGATAGCCTTGAGACGCTCCTCTGCTTCACGCATCTGCTTGGTTGGTCTTTCTAGCTGCGGGGGAGAAAATTGAGGTTCAGTCAGTTACTGTTAGTGCCAGCTTCACAGCACCTCTCTGGAAGGGGAGTTGAGTTCTGAAAAGCAAGCTTTATTTGTGCTTGGCAGAATGAGACATGACCCCAGGACAGGCTTATAGATGCTAACACAACAGAAATAATCACTGCTGATTTTTTAAAATTTTTTTTCAATTGTCCAAAACTTCCTTGTTTCACAATGGCCCCTTAAAACACAGTCCTAACTCAAATTCCTTTCTGCTGCAAGAACACAAGAGAAATGCCATAGATCAGCAAAAGTCTTTCCATTGACTTCAGTGAGTTTTGGAACAAATCCTAATATAGCCAAAATGAGTTAGAAGTGAAATATTTAGAAACTGAATTTAAACACAGTCTTTAAAGCATGTACCCTCAAGCCAAACTCTCCAACACTGGAAAAAATAGATTTGTAAACAGGGAAAGCTTTCAGTTACCTCATCCGTGCCATTCACTTTGTAACTGATTGCTTTGGAAAAATTATGAAAGCTGAATGATTAACTCCACTTAAAAAACAGATTTCTCTTCTCTTTCCCACCTATTCAATGTATTGATCTTAGTATGAACTGTACACAAGAACTTGTCTTTTACCTTGGGAAACTGATATGTCACTTCTGGGAGGTAAGTGTTTTTAGATGGCTTCTTTTTCAGTGACACTACAACAAAATACTCAAATAGCTCCCGTTCCTGCCATTCTATCAGCTCCAGTTCCAGGGTTCGATAACTTGGAGCCCTCTTCAGCATTGACTGGATGTGCACTAGACGCTGGGTATGAGCTGGCATTTAAGGGAAAAAAAAAAAAAGAAAACAAAAAAAGAGAAAAAGACAGTTACCTGGGACTGTAGTGTGTATGTGCAAGCCACAGCCATTCACAAAGGACTTCCAATTTGCCAGCGTATTATTCCAAGCATGTTCTCCTTTCAAAACCAAACCTTCATACTGTAGTCTCCCCCACTAATTGCACCCATAAATCAAAACTCTCTCCAAGCACTGAAGTGATGCAGCACTAAGTCAGTGAAATAATTTGCAGTTCATAACTGTTACCCTGCCAAAGGTCTGCTTTTATTCCCACAGAAGACTAGATTATAAACCACTATGTGGGTGTGCAAATGCAGTAAGGCCTCCAGGGCAACACATCTCAGGATTGTGTCACTTGGACCTGGTTTACATCGGTGAAAAATTGTTCTGTGGCTTGTCCCTACATAGCACAGCTTTATGCTAAGAACCACTGAAGATGTATTCTCTGCATTTTCTTCTCTACAGCTCAGGCATGATCCATGCAAGCTGTGGAATGACCTTCAGGGAAAGGGAAAGGAAAGAGGTGTGAATTCCCTCCTGCAGGTTTGCTTTGCTTGTGCCAGTGTAACTGAGGTACAGTCTTAGATTCATGGCCATGTCCAGTCCTGATTCAAAGATGTGCCTTGATCCAGTGATCGTCACTAGACATCTGTAGTGGATCAATCAGTGACATCATTACCAGTTCTGGTAGACCACGAAGTGAAAATGACTAAGTGAAACCAGGTTCCTGCATGCTCTTCCCCACCTCCTCACACCAGGAAAATGAATTATTAGCAGCATATGTCAATCCCCTAAGGCTAATCTAATCACTCACACTGTCCACAGCTTGCAAAAGGCTGTTGCTTGTGGTGGGGAAATAAGATGTCACAAGCACTTGATCACAGCACTAATGAATTGACAGAAAGGGAAACACCTTGATGATTGGCCATCACAAAACTGCTTCAACAGAAAAATGTAAATTGGTTTTGATAAAACATTTGTGTCTTGATGTGACTGCACAGCTTGTCCATCCTTGAGATAGCCCCACACTGGTGGCCAGTGCTTTGCATTTCAAGAGGGGAAACCAAAGAGCCCACCCCAACAGATGGGGACGCAGCGAATCCTGTCCTGTTACGTGTGACAACTGGATCTTTGACTCAGGATGGACAGTGATGCCCTCATTTATCTTCATTCTGATGGCTGATTACGCCTGCATGACTTTATATTTACATGGAGGTAACATGTAAATGTTATATCTGCTCCATAGCAAAGGCAGGAAGAACTCCCCAGATTCCAGTGAAATCAGAATATCCTTCCAGTATCAAAACAGAGGCAGGACCCTGTCTTCACTCTTGGGGCTTGCACAAAAACAACCCCTATAATTTTTGACACAAAGAGAAACAGAACTGAAAGCACTTTGCGGCTGGTGCCTGTCTAAATAGGAGCAATGAGTCCTTTTCCACACATCACTACAACACTGCATACAGCCTGTTTTGGGCAGTTTTAGCATCACCTATCTGGAACAAATCTTTAAGATGATTTTTTTCCACCAAATTTTCCTGTGTGAACAGTAAGCAGGTGGCATCTGCAATAGACAGACATGAGTGCTTGACCCTTATAATGTCAGTTCCACACTCTTGGAGCTTTTTCCACCCACTTATTAACAACATGATAGGTTTCTAGTAATAAAAAATCTTGTTGCTGCCTTAAAACTCTTTATAGCGCTCTCGCTGTGTCAGGACTCTTGAAAATGAGGGACTAATTTACTGGGCTGGCTGAAGCAGAGTTTGTGCAGGTGCTGTGCACTGATAAAGGAATCTCTAAAATTTGGAGACTGCAGACTTATAAAAGAGTGTAAGAATCACTACACTGGATCAGACCCAGAATCTTGCCTCCAACAGCAGCTCACTGTAAACACTTAAAGCAGTGTATGAATAAGAAGAGAGCATATTTATCCAATCTCATCCCTCTAAGTTTGCACCCAGTAGTCAGTCTGGAAAACATCAGCATCTGTAAAGTGGCTGACAAAGCAAATCTATCAAAGGTCCTGTTCTTCATTATATGACACAGTTGCCAAATCCTTGTTAGATCCTCACAGCTCATTTTGTCCTTGCTTTCCACGTTCATGCTCCTGTGTTGGAAACTTTGTCAGCTCTGCAGTAATGGAATTAGCACAGCTCAGGAAGGAAAATATAGGCCAGGGACAGGAACCAAGTGCAGTAGCAGGAGAATTTATGTTGATAAGGTTTGTGACAGTGGCTGACTAGAAGGTATTGAAGGCTGATCCCTTACCTTTAAACCTGTCATCTGAGTCACTCTCACTCTCGCTGTTTTCATCTGCAGAGGAGGTAGATGTTCAGTTAATGCAAAACCAAAGCAAATATAAACTTGGTTTACCATGGTGAAACTAGGAAAAATCATCTCTCACACTGATCTTTGTGATCTATGCATGCTCTCTCCTCAGTTTTAAACATCTTGAAATACCTATGTTGGACTACTCTTTAGATTGTGTTTTCCTAGGATTAAGATTCATTTTTCCTTGGGAGTAAGAGCTTTGTTTTGATGGGAGTGCAAACTTTAACTTCCATTACAGCAACTGGTTGCAGTGAACCCTAATCTATGCTAAGCGACAGAGGTGAATGTGCCATTTGGAATATGGATTTTAAATTCTCCACTTCTTTTTCGGTATCTACGTTTTTGAAAGAAGTTATGCAGCATCTGAGAAGTCAAAGTAAGCTTATGGGCCTTGTCTGTCTGGGCAACATTTTCAATCACCAGTACTCACCATCTGAGAGTACATCTGACAGTGAGAGTAGCATGCAAAAGTAACCATATGACAAGTTGTATTTGCATTAAAGCTCTATTTTACTTCTGCTACAAACATGGCCTGGATTTCTTTTTGGTCCCTGCTTTTCCAGAAGCAGTCTGAAGAGCAGGGTGAGTTAGATTTGTGTGCCAGGAAAAAACATTAATTAAATACAAGGTCAAAACTGAATTCTGGACAAAACTTACAGATGCGAATTACTCAAAAAATGAACTAAAGAAGCTGTCAAAGTCTAAATGATCATGGGACTGGTGGAATAGACAATGCTGAGAGTATTGGTTATTTTGAGTTCATCTCTATTTCTCTTCTCGCAGACACAAGGTTACCATTGTTCGTAGAAGAAGTTTCTAAACAAAGTAGAGCCCATGGTAGATGTTGAAGAAAGGGAATCTGTCAATCCTGCAACATTCAAACTGAAACATTCACTGAACCTTGATGATTGTGTCATACCTCGTAGGGATGCCGTCTCAATATTGGACATAGAAAGTTTCTTCAACCGTTTCTTCCCTCTTTTTGCACTGTAGATGGAATTGATTGTTTGGACAAGCTGCAAAATAAGAAAATGAATAATCAGTGAGACCAAACACTTTCCTGCCAGGAGATTTTTAATTAATCTATCCAAACAAAGACTTTGACCATGGATGATAAGACAGCTGAAACCCCAAAGCACATTTATCTCTCGTATTTGAATCACTTATTTTGAATCTGAGTCCTTTACCTATGGATGCATTTTTTTAAAACAATAATTCAGAAATGAAATCCCAATTTCAAAAATCACAAAGATGTTTGCAATAAACGCACAATGAGCCTGAGGATTCAATGGTAGCTGTTATCCTCTGCTGCCTCATGCCCTCTACGCTATTGTTTCTCTTTACTTACACTAAGTCACAGTGATCCAATAGCCATATCCAACCTTGCCAAACTCTCATGGAGCTTGAGGTTATATTCTTATTTTGAATATGAAAGCAACACATGTTGGCACCTCCCTGAACTGAGATTTCAGTGTGTTCAAATAAGTACAGAAGAAGATAGCCCTAACTTTTTGAAGCCTTTTCAGGCACAGAGTCAGTTAGCTGCTTTGACGCAGAATTATATCAGCTGAAGGTCTGGCCCATACAGACTTCTGCCTCCCCATTCCAGCTCATGCTGTACTTACCTTAATTTGGATGTGCTGTATCTACTGTCTCCAATCTTCTCCTCATCCAAAGTATTTTGAAGTTAGCTGGCTTTAAACCAGCACTAGCCATAATTTAAACTCCTGGTAATCATCTTTCTGACTTCCCTCAAGAGGGCTAATGTAGATAATACACGTCTATACAAAAAATCCTGAGATGATGGAAAATATTAATGGGACAGTTTGTGCATGGTGTCTTAACCAAGAGGTTAGGATTACTAAGAATTTGTAATTAAACAGAATATTAAAACTTTTAGAGAGTCATAAATACATAGCTATTCCTATGTTTTTATGAGTCAGGAATAGTATATTTCATTCCATAGCAGCTTTTCTTGTTGAACTACAGTAAATTTTACAAAAATTTTTACTTCATCTTGCAGAGAGAAATAAGTCAGTGAGAGAAACCAATTTGCCATCGACACAGTAGAAAGTCAGTAGCAGAGCCTAGACTGGAACAAAACTTGTGCAATGCCTCCAGCAGAGGAAGAGGGTCTGTCCCAGAACGGACAGCCTGAAGTGCCTCACTGGTTCACCTGCTTGAAGCACTATTAGGGATTTTGTCTCTACATGCTGATTGAGTCATGTGCAAGGCTCAGCTGGAACTGCTCTGCTTGCAGCCATGCCCCTGGCTCTGCCTTCTGGGAACCTGCACAGCACCATGGCAGGATGAAATCCCACCTGGCTCCAGTGTGTGCACCAGCCCAGAAACTTCTGCATGCGAGCTCCCAGCAAGGCATCGGGAACATGGAGCGAAGGGCTTTGCTGGGATTTTTCACTACCCTCACTGTGCTGCTTGGCACTTGGTCTGCTTCAGCTACTTCACAAAGCATCACTGGGAGTGGTAAAGAAACTTTCTTAGTTTTTTTCCTCTAAAAACAAACATTTTCAAATTAAAAAAAAAAGAGAGATCCTCCAGTAATATGAGATTCTATGAGCTAGAATGGTCAAAAACACACATTATCACAAGATTTTTGATAAAACATGAACATTTGCATGCTGAAATTATAATTTAAGGAGGATGTCTGTCCCTTAAATCAAAATTAAAAACTAAAATAATAAGAAAACTTTCCAAGTTTTATTCAAAACCAGGTAGTAAGTTACTCTGTAAGTTACTCTCTTCGTTTGCAGATGTGTGCTCATTAGTGCAGTAAAATACTATATTCCAAGAAAGTACAAATATAGTGATTATTAAGGACGTAGAATTAAATTTCCTCCTTTTTGTTTCCTGCTTAGACAGGATTTCAGACTAATTGACAAGAACATAAAAACCTCCCTCTGCTCTCAGTATTTACAGCCATGCACGTTAAATACGCTCTCTAATAAGAACAGGAAAGAGATGAATATACAGTAAAAATCAACTTTGTTCGCAAGCCAAAAATAAACATTTTGGCAGTTCTCCCCCTGTTCTGTTGCTGTTGTACTAGAAAAGCTTTGGTTGGTTTGGGGGGGAGGGGGTTGTTTGTTTTTTTATTGTTATTTGATGACTTGAGGGGCTGGAGGGTTCACATCCCTTTTTGAATTGGAAAACTCCTTGAAAAATGCAAAGTTCATTTTTACTTCCAATCCATCAAGACAACAGGGTTATCAGGCTGAAGTAGGCTGTGAAGAGAAACACTGTAGGCCAATAATACTTATATTTCCAAGACCAGTAAACAAATGATGTGAAAAAACCCACTTCAGATTCTGCTGCATGTTATAAATAATAATGGCTTGGCCATCACCCATTCAAAATCATAAAGTTAGGTACAAAACAATGCTCTGGCCCACAGATCTTAAAGAAAAGTGTGGAAAGCAGAACTGGTTTAAAATCAACTCTGTGCAGAGATGGTAATCAAGATATTTGGTATTCCTGGATCAGGGCAGAGCTACCCACTTCTAGGGAAGGGATTGTCACAGCATGGCTGTATGCAAAAAAGGAGCACATCTAGGTTCCTGAGAGCTACTGTTTCTGGTTTATCTCATTCTCCTTTAGGATACAAAAGGAGCTTTCAGTGATGGCTCAACACTGGACAGAAATCTGCAAGCTCTTTGAGATCAGCATAAGCCTGATCACCCTGCCAGTACCTTTGGGATCCTCCTGGCCCGCCGTGTAGACAGCAGCTCGCTTGTGGTACTCAGGCTGTCCTCATTGAGGCTGGAAGGGGAGGAGGGAATGCCAAGCTGAGCTAGCAGCAGCATGTCATCGTGACTGTGCCGCTTGGGCAGCCGTGGTAAGCGGTGGCTCTTCCTTTCTGACCAGTTCCCGATGCGCAGAGACTGGCTGCTGGGCTTCGAAGGTAGCTGCAGGAATAAGAACAGCTTGAGCTCTTCCCTTCCTCAGCAACAGAATGCATGTGAGTGGTGCTACACAAGGACATCAGGCCAGGTGAGCCACTGCTCTGACGGATATGTGCAAAGAGAAGGCTTAAGGTCAAAAAGACAGGGGTCACTATCTAAGACTTTAGTTCAAAAGAAGCCAGTAATACTTTCAGCTTTGGTGCATTTCCATGCACCCACATCACATCATCTCTATGAGTCTTGAAACCTAACTTAAAGATTTGGCTGACATCAGAACACTGACTCAATGGGTCTTATCCATCTCTTTCACTTTCCATAGTCAAAATCAAAGGCAATTATTACACTGAAGTTGATACTCTATCCTGGAGAAAGAAAGCAGAAATCAAGCTTGCTGTGTTTCACAGAATCACAGAATATTAGGAGCTGGAAGAGACCTAGAAAGACCATCCAGTCCAACCCCCCTGCCTGAGCAGGATCATCTAGAGTATCCACGGTGTTAAGATGTTTTAAGATCTGCCAGCGTGCACAGGGGCAATTACAGCTTTGTCCTGCATTCCCAAAGGATTCCCTTTAAAACACAAAACTGTTGTCATGACAGAAGGAAGGGAAAGTCTCACTGACAGGATAAAGCATCAAGTAAGAGCTATCTTTAAGAAAATGGTGTTCTTCTGGAGCAATTCTTTGAACAGCTCTGCCCAGCTCCCAGGAAAGTTAATCGAAAGCCCCTGCCTTCTCCCAAACGCAAACACTGTAAGAAGCTTAGCCAGTACTATTACATCAAACAGCTGTCAATTGGCATTTGGTAATATTCTATTAGCAGTGTTACGAGCCATAGCAGTAATAAATGTCCCATTTGTTCTAGTTGGAGGACTTACCTATGGGAGTGCCCTACTATGTGGGATTAAGCACAGGTGCCTCCATATGGGTGTGTTTTGCATCACAAATACTATGCCATCATTAAAACATTCTTTTTATATATGATTACTTCAAAACCTGAAAATGTTGAATTGGAAAGGAGAAGACAGCAGTATTCAAAATGACCACAAGGCAGTTCTGAGGCCTCATCTTACCCCAGGTTAGCATGCCAGGAAAAATCTGCAGCCATCTATATGTTAATGAAACTTTTTTTTTTTTTGAGATGATCATTGAAAGCCTTCTGGACCTTCTGGTCTCTTCCATTTTGTTTATCATCACCCATGGCTGAAAAGTCATGTTGCTAATCCAGCTGTGTTGCTAGGCTGGAAAAAAATGAGTCATAAATCATTGCCAAAACTGCCATTCCTCAGGAAATTGAGACTTTTCTATTTCTGGTCATTGGAGAATTACCCAGGCCCATAGTTGACCTGCTCCTAGTGTCTCTTCACTTTATGTATCAGCACAATGACAGCACAATTATGGCAGGACTGAATCCTGGCAGGAAACTCATGGCAGCATTTCAAAAGGAAGCTACCAGAGTAAAGATAGCCCTCTTGCATTGATACCAGAGAGTACTTATTTATCGGGGAACATTATGGAAGTCATTTTCATCTGTATATTCTTTGGTCACCCTGGGTAAACCAGAGAACAGTGGACAATATGTTACTATGAACCCATATGGTTCCTACCTTCATGTTACACCCTGCTGAATCCTCTAGATGCTACACAATTCCTGTTAACACACACACAGCCAAAAAGAATTGTTATGCATAGTATGTCTCTCACTAAGAGGTTATCATCTTCATGGCTGCAGTTTCTGTTTTTTCCTTACTCTACCTGGTTACTACATTCCACTTGCTCCCTTTTCGGTAACTTTGTTGGAAACACTCCTGTTCTACAAATGATGTACTAGGTGCGTAGTAAGAATCCCAGTGATGCTTCCTCAGTCTCTTGGACCGCGATGCTCACATGCACACAAAATAAGCATAAGTATATTCAGTTTGGTTCTAGGTCTCTTTCCAAGCCAAAAATGTAAATCATTGTGACCTTTAGTTCAACTGCATTTTTTTTTGTTGATTCAGTGTAAAACAAAGTTCCTTTAAAGGGAATTTTGAATCTCAAAATGAAGCATGTGGTGAAATTTATATTTCCTATTATGTTTATATTTCTTCCTTATGAACATCAAATAAACAACAAAGTAACCTGGTATTTCATAGTGTTCACAAAAAAAAAAAAAAACAAAACACAAAAACTCAGACTGCTTTGGAAACATTCACCACAAAATGGAAAGACTGCAGAGTTCCTGGTCTCTTATTTATTCTGTAAACATAACTAGCACAGCCTTGTTAAATGCAGACACCCAGGTTTTTCAGACTTTTATTATTCATTTATGTACTGGGGGGCACAGTCAGCCATCCCTGTTTTGCAGTAAAGCACGCCACAGTACATACTTCACAAGAGCAAAGCCCCACACAATAGGCCTCACATAACAATGCACGGGCAAGATTAAGCAGCTGACTGAACCCACAAATGGGGAGGCAAGTCACAAAGAGGTACAGCCATACAAATAATTTAGGGCCAGATTCAGCTCACAACCAACCAGTGGAAGGATTCTGCTTAAACTCCTCGGGCTGTAGCCAGCACAAAGAGCCATCAGCTTCTGTGCTGCAGCACTGAGAAGCTGAGCAACCGCTGCCAAGAGCATTCCCAGCCACAGTTTACACACTCAATCGCACCCTTTCTCCAGACACACTTTATCACTCAGTGAGGCTGCTCTTCCTCCTATGCCATGATTCATTTTCTTGCAAAAGTTTTAAATAAGCTTCAGGCACAGAAAGACAGGCGTCATCACGCCATTACCTGGGGAGGTGATGTGTATTTCCTGTCCTGCGGCGTCCACATCCTGTGCAAAGAATCTAGGGAATTCTCCGAGTGCGGATGGGATTTTCGGCCCGCATGACGGCCTTTCAGCTCCACGTCCTCATACGGGTTTTCCTTGGGTGACTCTCCTTCATGGGTTTTTTGTTGTTTTGGTTTTAGGAGGGTTTTTTTTAAGGAAAGAAAAACAGACAGGAATGTAAAGTTAAAAAAAAATAAAAATCATGTGAACCAAGCGAAAGGCTTTTAGAAAAGCTCCTCAGCTTTCAGCATGACTCATCCCTCTAGCTGCAGCTGGAAGTATTTGGAGGAGAACTTGGCTATGAGGTCAACAAGTTTCTTGTTTTTTCTTTTTTCTTTTTTTTTTTTAATAAAATGCAAAGGTTTCACAAGATGTGCTTCTGAGCATCCACAGCTGTGGAAAGTTTATTGATATATAAAAGTCAAGGCACATAAATACTTTCAAGTGTATCAGTAGATATTATAAATCTCACAGGGAGAAATGAACAGTACTAAATAACTGTTATCAACATACCACCCTTACACACAATAAGATAATTTCTATTTGAAGCTACCTTCATATTCTCTTCCCCTGAAAGAAAGCATAGAAGGAACAAACTCTTCAGCTCAGCAGTGCCAAGAGAGAAGACTGGAAATGTAAAAGATGAGGGAAGACTTTCTTCCCCGAACATACTGCATGCTCAAAGTGTTCTTTAAAACACATCATGCCTTCTAATTAAGCACTTATTTATTTTGATTTATGTAAAATTAATATTTTCTACAAGGAAACTCATCCTGCCGGTAATAGAAGCTTGAACAGCTAGTCTCTAAATATGACATAAATGAAAAATATGTGAAAAAGCAGACTGCAATCTGGATTAAAAAATAAAAAGCCTGGATAAATACTCAGCTCATTTGTTCTAGACAGAATATTACATTTGCTCATTGTACAAAAGAAAACAAAAGTAGTTTGTGCTTTCCACTTTATTGCTAAGGCTGGAAGCGTGAGGCATTGATCTATCAATTATAGCGGTAAGAGCTTTTGCTTAGCAAATTCACTTACAATAGAAGTACAGTTTCACTTCAGTAGTACACCATACTAAGATTTCTAGTGAAATATATGGGCAAGAGTGAATGGTTTAGCTTTGTTTTAATTAGAAGCCTGAATAACTGCTGCTCTTGAAGAATGAATTGCAATTCCATCCTATTATTTCACACAGAAGGAACCTGTTCTAGAGTCCGCACTATCATCATAGTCAATCTGCACACCACATGGAAAGAACACCTTCAGGTGCATGGGGTACTTAGAAGATACTAAAACCAGGATAAATCTTAAGCAACAAATATTCCTACAAACATTTAGAGCTACAAATGTTCTGGGAGTCCTATGGAATTGATTGATTCCTTCAGCAGGAAGGAAAATAAATAGATATTGCAAACTAATTCTGTTACTTGTAAACTCTAGCTCTCTAGATACGATAATCATAACAACAATAAATAGCCAACTTTACAAAATGCTGTTAGTTACTCACAGCTAATTGGACTGCACTAGCATAATAAAATTTATTTAAAGTCCAAGTCAAGTACAGGTCAAAAAAGCATTTTAGAATGGATTAACAGATTTCAAAATACCCAGCTTCATGACACAGTGCCTAAACATAGGCTTCCTTGTGAAAACAAATGTTATTACATTAGTCTGCATAGCATCCAAACCCCTGAGAAACAATCAGCCCATCAGTTGAAAAGAAACCTTTTAAAATGTAAACCATTTACAAGTTTTAGGGTGATTCTCTTTCCAAGGCACAATGTAAAAAGGAATTGCTTGAACCCAGTTAAACTCAACATTACTAATGTTGACCTAAAATGTTAAGTATAGAAACAGGCCCAGACAAGTCTTGGATGAGAGAAGGAGGAGGAGCAAGGAACTAAGAGCAGAGACTGCTTTCTGACTCAGATTCTCTACCAAAAGAAATCTTGGGCCAAATTCCTCTTCAGTGTAATGTGAAGGTCAGTGGAGACATCACAGAGATTTTAACCCTTTCCTTAGAGCTGCAAGAGTTTCTTCAGATCATTGCTTTGCTGTTCAAGAACATTTGATTCTTTTCTCATTTGCTTAAAAATCAAGTTATTTCAGGGTGGGTTTAGTGGGGTGTTTTTTCATTTTGAAATGCCTTGAGACCACATATGCCTCACCTTTTTCTTTTTCAACAGCAACCCCCTTCCACACCAAACCTGTGAGAATGAAACAGTTTGATCATCCCAAAACAACCTGGTTTTGCTGATTTAGCAATTGAACCAAGTATTTGGTTCAGCCAGTGAACTAGAAGAGATAATTTATTTGTCAAGGTTTTAAGCAATTTTCAAAACTTAGACAACCACCATCTTTTACTGCCCATGCTCTCACTGGTAAATGAGACACAAAAGATGTCAAACAAGCAAAAACGATGTGTGAGGATACCCTGAACTACCTTAGAACAGCATTTAACCCCATCTGACTCATAGTGGCTTCCTTCCATGTTAGAAAGACCTAGGAACTGGTGGCCACCACCAGCAGGTGTGGGTCCCAGAATGCGGAGGCTCTATGGAAGAGCTGCAGTGGCAGCTGCTGCTGTTGCTACAGCAGCACAAAAATGAGGAAAGTTTCCATATAGCTGGTCTGGCTCAGAGGTTTGCAGCTTTGATCTCTGCATTTCTTCTCAACACCATTATTTCCCTTGCCCCAAGACCCAGACGAGGAACATTCACAATCTGTAAGCCACAGTACTTTTGCGTTCATTTGGATTTGCTGCAAAAGAAAAACACATTTACAGTGAAAGAGCAAGGAAACATCATTGTTCTTTCCATATGGATGTCTCTCTCAGAAGCCAAAAGTAAAAACTTTATGCATTATAGAGGCTATGCTTGTCTTAATGAGGTTCATCCTACTGCCACACAAGACAACAGCAGACTATCAGAGACTTCAAAGGAAGTGGAATCAGACCCCCAGAATACATATGGTCACATGAAATAGCAAGTCTTTGGCAAATACTGTTTCTAATCACTATCTCTGCTTCCACATCAGTTCCCTTTATAAGCATTTTTTCCAGGTTCCCATTCTCTTGAATTCTACGTACCGAATTGTGGAGTTAACACAGGACATTTATCTACACATTTATCTTCAGAAGATCTCACAGGCAAGTGAATGATTGGTCCACAGGGGAAAGAAGAAAAAAAAAAAAAAAAGAAAAAGAGGGATATAATAACAAGTGATCTTCAGGAAAGTCCTGAGGAATTCAGTTCCTTGAGCTTAAACATCGATGAGTTTCCTCCAGTCACTGCGATTCCTCCCTCCGTGATGCTCTGCGAGTCAGCCCCAGCAAGTCCAGAGGCAGCACACAATGTTCCTCTGCTCAGCCTCTCACACGTGGCAAATGGGAAGCAGAGGCAGTCTCAGCAAGCCTGTCTCATGCTGAGAAAGGAGTGAAAAGTAAGGCTGAGGAAAAAAAAATGCAGGCAGACACTTCTCTATAAATGGCAGAAAGCAGGGAAATGCATCGTTTCTTTCTAGATGGGAGAAATAATTATCAGAAGAATGAAGTGATTCACTGAGCACTCAATGTAATGCATGCCTTTTGCACTGCCAGGAAGGGAGAAGAATCAAACAGCAGGTACACAGCAAGGGAAAGGGCTCATGAACTTGTGTTAAATTGGGTGCCTAAATTAGGAGCCAGCATTCACAGGGAGATATTGACTCCAGAGGGTGACGCTGCGTGCCCAACCCAAGAGCCTACCACCTTACCTGGTGATTACAAAGAAAGCCCAGACCCCTGAGACGAACCTCTGATGGTTGTGGCACCTATCACCCTTCAACTTTTTGTGGTGTTTCTGTATGTGTAAGGGACAACAGAGGATGATGGTCCAAGTCAGACATGATTACCCTGGCTAGGTGACCACGGAGAAAGAACATTACAACTGTTCCCATGAGAACTGACCTTCATGGAGAAGGAAAGCACAGCATTCCCATGAGAACTGAACCTTCATGTGCAGGGGAAACCATAACATTGTGACAGTGTAATGGAGAGACATTGATGTTCACTCACTGTCAGCCAGTCAGGCTCAGGAGTCCAGCAAGGCCTGCTGTAAGAGTTGGCCCCATGTCCAGTGGGGCCCGATGAAGGATATAAGGAGACTGCCTTGGCAGCAACATCAAGTGTCCCTTGTTGCTGCAGGGGACACCCTGACAACGCTGTGCCTGGCTCCCTTCACTGCCCCAATGTGGACCCTTATCATCCTGCTGCTCAGCAGTGTTGCGAAGATCCCAGGGTTGGTAAGACTCTCTTAAAACCCACTATATTCCTTAAAACAGCCTAGCAAGGCTTTCTCTCTCTTAGAATTGCTATATGCCTGAACACAGCTTAGTAATGCTATGTGCTGGACTACAGCTTAGCAAAGCTTAAAACAATAGAAGTTATAATTGCTGCTTTGATCTGGACTCATGGTTTTGCATTGGAATCCTCTTAAAAGAACCCTGTTACTTCAACTGTAACACTGTTACAGCAGACACAAAGCACAACATCAACTTCCTTCCACACTTAACCCCTCTGATAGCACCTACAATCCTTGAACTACCTCTTTCACCCTCTGCCCATGACCTCTGTCCAGTTGGCTATACAGCCCAATTCATCCAGCTTATGCACATTTGGTGCAGAGGAACCCTTGCAGAAGAATAAGATAAAACAAACTGGGCATGGAAGAAGCAAGTAGAGAAGGGTGGCTGGGGAGTTTTGCTTTTGCGGCTGTTGAAGAGAAAGCAGGGGAACAACCCTCTGAGTACAAGCACTGCATGGGGGAACAGGACAGGATTCACGGGCTGTGCAGACTTACAGTTCCCCAGCCTCTCTGGAAACTTAAGTCCTTCTCAATGATGAGAATCCAGGTACATTCCTTTCAATGCATATACAGGACTCATTAAATTACACGTAGAACTCCAGGATATGCAGGATTCATGAACTTACACAAATGCAGATTCACACTGCCAGTGCTGGAGGGAAACTCAGCTGCTGGGATGTTTATGAGCATGTTCGGATCAAATGGATGAAAACCACAAAATCTCCACTCTCTCATAAAGTATCTGAGCTTGGATCTTCAGTACACAGATGAGATCTTTCAACATCAAAAAAGCTGCAACTGTGCATCTCAGCTGAGGAATTTACCCCAGGAATTAGTAGAAAGAGGAACTATTTCAACATCAAATTAGAGCCAAAACATATGAGAGCTGCTTTGAAAAGCTATTGCTAAACAGGACTTTGTCACAGACCGTTACTTGCTTATAATTGTACCACCCAGCATACCAGCTCAGCACCATGTTCTCAGAAAAGCAGTACAGTATCTGTACCATGCAGAGTGACAAGACTAAAATGATTGGCCTTTTGAGCCCTAGTCCATGGAGTTTGTAGGCACCTGCCTGGGATTTCTGAGCTTTTTCGGTTTTCCTTTGCCTTGCAATAAACAGAAGAAACACTGCAGATACTTTCAGGCCCCTGTTACCTCTGCAGGGACAGCAAAATCATAGGGTTGTAATCATAACATAGCATTAGCTGGAGAAGAATTAACACGGTGATAAATTACAAAATTTCATCCCCTCACATCATCCATATAACGGTCAGTCCAAAACTACAAGCATGGAAATGAGCAACTGTTAGCATTGGTGTGCCTAAACTGCTTGCACCTCACTGAGTTTTAACCCCCTCTGACTTCAACACAGTCTCTGAATTTAAACTAGGATTTGGGAGAGCAGCCTCAGGGTCATACTACTCCCTATTTTACTAACCTGCATTACTGACTAGAAAACTAGACGATAAAGCTGACAAAAGACTGTCAAAAGAAGCTGTAGTGGATGGTATAGCTGTGAGACAAACTCCACTAAGAAAAGTGGGGACTAAATAAAACATGAGACGCTTATTAAAAATAACTGAAATCATGTATCCCTAATGTAGTAACAAAGCAGCAGGATAATGTTCAATAGGATCAGACAGCTAGAGTGTTTGGCCTTTCTTTCACAGGCCCATATGGATACTGTTTGATTTAATGTGCTCTGGCTGCCTTTACCCTGCAGTGTCTATTATTAAATTTGCCACTATTACACTTTCCAAAGATTCATGTGCTTTTTAGACTGTGAGAGGCAGACTAGAGGTGTGGAAGAAGACAGGAACATACGTTTCCCTGATGGCTGCCTGCACCATCATTTTGTATCAATCCTAACTCTGACTGACAACTACCCAGAAATGTCCCGCTAAGTGTCCAACTAAAACCCAAAAACTTCAGAGACGCAACTAGTCCAGCACTGCTGGCAGAGGTACAGTCTCTCCATGCTTACTTCAGCTTCACAGTAGCCCAGCAATTCCAGTTTCTCCCAGATTTGTACAATCCTTTTGATGTGGAGTGATAATACAACAGACAATAATGTGATACGAAAGCATGACAGGCAACAGTGTGGCATGTGATGATGGGATTTTACTGGAAAGATCAGCTTGCCGTCTTTCTAACCTTTGTCCACATTTACTGGAAGAACTTTGCAAATGTTCTAACTTAAAAGCAATGTCAAGCTGGAACATCTTCCAACTGGACCTCTGTCATCATTTCTGCAGTTCTTGGCACATGCAATGGAGGATTCAGTAAAAGAGAAAAATCATCCCATTCGTTACATGACATGCACTATGTCCAATTTAAATCAGAAATCAAAACAGCTAATCTGTTTAGGAGAAACAAGGTGCCTGACCAGGAGGGATAAAGGTAGTGACACAATGTTCTGTACTCCGCAGGGAAGGTTAAGCCACAGATGTTCTCTCCACACTCAGGACCTTGCTTGTAGGTCCACACCTGTCTATTTTAACTGCTCAGGCACCCACCTAGGTTAGGCTGCCCTGACACTCCACTGATGTGAGACATACTGCTCCCCTTCCTCTCTTATGACTTCTGACATACTGGGAAACAGCTCAGAGACCCAGATTTATCCTCCCTCAACTTTCTGGAAAAGACTATGTACTCAAGTACAATAACCACCTGACCCTCACTAATGTCAAGGAGAGATGACTACACTAAAAGAAGGACATTTTACTGCCTAAGTGATTACCGGAAACCTGCGTACAAGACTTATATGGATATGATTTTATGATTTTAATAAAAAAAATCCCTATACTAAAAAAAAAAACCAAACCACAAACCAAAGAATAAAAAACAATGAACGCCTCATCCCAATCTGATAAGTTTGGGGATTTACAATGATTTATTTTTCAACTCTCTGTGAAGAAGGCCCATATAAACCCAGAACTACTTGTCCTGTTATAATGCAGAAGTAAACAAGAAGGTGATTCTCCCCAAATGGAAGTGGGATACTCAAGCTGACAGAGGAAAACAGCTCAAAAGCTGTGTATAAAGTGTCTCCCTTTTTGTTCACCTTGGGTCTAACAAGGTTCAATTATACACCTCTTCAGAAGCACAGTGATTAAGTTGCTATCATCAGCTTTCTTCTAGTTGTCAGGTGAAAAATGCCTTAGAGACACCAGAGACTAAATAACAATATTCAACCACCTCAAATGCACTTAGGGGAACAGACTGGAAAACTGAAACTGTGTGGTACATATGACAGGAAATACCATAGTCCACAAACGCAGCAGAAGCAACTGTCTTGGACATCTCTTAATACCATGATAGTTTTTTGAACTCACACAAAGCCAAGCATGGTTTCCCCAACTGGATTCATAAAGCCACATCAATTTTGGTCTGATTAAAGACTCATTCAAAACCACAAGAAGCAAAACAATGTTAAGTTTACTATGACTGCCACATTCCTGGGAGTGCTAGTACAGAAGATGAATGAAGTCCACATGGTTCCTTACACATGGAATACAGCTCTAATTAATATTGGGAATGCATACCCCTTCATGCAATTGCTTCTTGATTAATGCAGAATGAATCATTATGTTCCAGTCCAATATTAACAGACAGATATTCAATCTATTAAAGTATACAAAAAAAATTATAAAATTAAACAAAGCATCTGGTTCATAATGTCACAGGATTTCAAAGCACAATCATTTTTTGTTTTAAGGTACCTTAAAATACTTTGTAATATTTTTTAAGCCAGCTCTCAAAATAATGTAAACTTTACCCAGCAGTTCATCTCTGTCCTGGTCATTAAAAAAGGAAACAGCATAAGCGCACCAAGAAAAAGACAAAGGTTTAGTGTGCGTATGCACCAGATGAGGTCATGTAGTAACCTTGAAACCAACAACTCTAGTCCTAGTACTTACATGCTTAGAAGATTTATTTTGATAATCGTACTAGCCTGAGAGCACTCAGTGCCTCACACAGTATCTTGTAAATATCCAACATTAAATATGCTTTCCTTAGAAGATACCCTCTGACAGATAACTCACAATTTATCCACAGCTCCCTTCTGCTTTCCAGGGAGTGAGAGATGTTTTGCTGAGGGGCACCAGGCTGGGGAGATGCTGTAACAGACAGGAGAGCTGGGCTTCTGTCCCAGAGGGGCCTCAGCAAGCTGAAGGAATGGCTTCAAAGGAGCTTTGGGAAGTTTTGGAAAGACAGATACAGTCCCACATGTGGGTGAGAACAACCCTGCAGCAGTCCATTAAATTTCATTAAATCTATTACTACAGCAATACTGTTTTAACGAACTACAAGCTTGCAGGGAGGCAGAAGATTCAACCAGCTACAGCCAAAATACCCACTACCACCTTTAAGGCAACAGTTTGCAAAAATACCTCAAAGCAGCAGTGACAGAGTATGTTATAGCTTTGAAGCAGATGTAAATCTATAAAATAAACTCACTTTTACAGACACCTGGTTTACATGAGGACAAAATTGCTGCTTAGAGACTGGAGTCTAGCAGTACTAGGATGAATTATGCAGATGTGATACACAAAACTACTAGCTTCTTTAAAGTCAGAGATCAAACTACTTTGGCTTGTCTTTAATCATGCTTGACAGTTTATAAGAATTACACCAATCTGGTATTCCCCTCCCCACCCCCCTTCACTGCCTGCATTGAACAAAGTGCTTAGGAAAGAGGTTGTTAAAAAGCACTAAAAAAACAATGAAGTTCTGTGTTTGACCACAAATCTGAAATGTTTCATTCTGTTCCACTGCCCTACCAAAATGCCCCAATGATGATGTGCAGGAAGCTGGTTACTATTTCCTGTGAGTTGGAAGAGCCCATTAGGATTTTGAAGAAAGCTTCTACCAGCCTTACACATTTTATTTTGATATTTAAAATTAGAGCAAGGAAAAGATGCATAACTACCTAACATCTGGCAGCATGCTGACAGATCCTCAGCAAAGATGAGCACTGGAATTAAACTACAATTGATTTGCAAGTGCAAGTTACACAGCAGTCTGATCATGGAGAAGGCAAGGATGCTCTCCACAGAAAAAAAAAAACACTTTTTAGTATCAACATAAGCTCTCATTTTTATTAACAGGTGATGAATAGCAGCATTTTTTATATGTTTCTGTGTTCTGAAAGTGGTGTTTTTTAACGGCATAGAGGGACAGTACAGCTGAAAATGGAAGAAATAAATTCCTGTTTTTACTGAGGCTTAAAAGCCAGGGACAGAATTAGGGTAATAAGGACAAAGAGCCCCAAGCTGCAGATTTCTGGCCAATGTTCCTTGCTGTATCAACTGATATGGCCAGGAACAGTTTTGTTCTATCATCTCTATTTGCCTTTCAAACATTTGTAAGCTGTATTAGAGTGCCTCTGGTCCTCCTTTTCACCAGACTAAACAAGCCCTGCTAGCCAGCGTCTCTTCAGAGGACATGTGCTCCAGGGTCCCTGACTATCTTGGTAAACATCCAGTTTTCAGTAGATAAAGATTCATTGTCCAAAGTAAAATGAAGTATCCTTGGTATCTGCTGTAGTAATACAACACTGAAAGAGTTAAAAACAATGCAGATATTCATCGCTTGTATGGAAAATCTGTGCTCTGAAGGGCTGCCCAATTGTCGGCAATTATAACAACTTTTTTGATGTTAAAATAATGTATGCGTAGGCCATACATTTCCTTCTAAGACCAAAAGAAACATGTTTTTCTTGTGAAGCTTAATCAAAACAAAACAGTGCTTTTGTTGCACATTCCCGATTGCTCTATAGCTAAAGGAAATTATTTTTTTTCTCTAACCAGCAAGTGGGACTTGGTGGAGACCAGGCATGGTGTTTTGGGACAGTCCACGCAGGAGCTCTGAAAAGCTCAGGAGGCTGACCACACAAGACCTGTGAGGTTAATCTGGCTCTTGGACGGTTCTCTAACCTCTGCTTCAGGTTGAGTTCTTTATATTTTTACGCCATTAAAGTCTTCAAGCCAAGGCCTTGATAAAAATAATTATTTGGTTCTTGAAAATCACGGCAAAAAGCTGAACAGTGTGTTTCCAGTACCAGTCCAAAGGAATCGAGACCTCCTACCTGCAGACAGAGAGTTATTTTTGCACTGATGCATCAAACCCATTTAATCTCTCTTTACTGACAGCCTTGAATGTTCTCACGCAGGGCACATGTCCAACAACAAGTACACGCTCTGCCCACAAATGCATCACATCCCGCTGTGAGCCCATGCACTGCGACAGGTTCTTACCTACAATGTCTTCATAGGCATTCTCTTCTAAAGTGCTCTTGGATCCAAACTTATGCTGGCTCTCAGTCCCATTCTCAGTGAGGGAAGGAGGGTACAGGGACTGAAGACTTGCCACGTCCTCAAACTCGAAGGATTTTCTAAAGTTTAAGTTAATAAGTAATTAGTAAGCAGAATGCAAAATGACTGAAACATTTATCTGAGCATTTGTTTACTAAATAATGTATACAAAATGACCAAAAAAAGAACAAAAATCACACATCATGCTTTAAGGACTAACTTTTAGAGGACCTCAAGTCCTGTGCTCGCAGCAGTCTTTAGTGACAGTTTTATGAGTTTGGAAGTATTGTTATCGCCACCATGCAGACAGGGAGAAAATCCCAAGGAAGTATGCGATATTTTCCAAAGGTTACAGAGCAAGTTTGCAGGAAAGTCCTCAGACTAAAAATTACTTTGCTCTTGCCAGCGGCCCCAGTAACACATGACCCTCTCTCCTCATGATAGACATTTCTCTGGAAAGCAGATCTCCACCAGTTGCTCTGCAAGACATAACCCTTAGTTTGAAAACACTCACACGTCTTGAGCCTTCAGAGATTTTCCTGCATAAAGGTCAGTGTACAAATGCCAGGGGCAGACATGTGAAAGCCGTCTATTTCCCTTAAACACCCTGTGCCAAGCACTGGCAGCAAAGGCAAAGCGTGGAGGAAATTAAGGCTCTCTGAGGTAGACAAGCAACCCGGGCTGATGGCTGGGGACCTGATGGTTCAGGGTTTCTGGCAGGAAGGTGGGTAGCAGCTGGGTCAGATGAATCCCCACAACTTGACTCGAAGGGAGTCCCCTGTGCCAGGGACTTGAAGGAGGGACAATTCACCACCTCTCACTACACCTCTCCCAGTGCTGCCGAGCAGCTCTGTGAGCCCAAACCCTCCCTGTTCTCAAGTCTGCCCAGCACCTGCTCTCTGAGGCAACACCTACAGGGAGGTTCATGGTTTGCACTGCCAGCTGTGCAGGGACGAGCATTCCTTCAGCACTGAGGATGAGGTGGTGTGAAGAAGGAGCCCAGGTCACAGGGTAAATCCCGGGGTGCTGCAAGGCTTGCGGAGACTGTGTGGATGCCCACACTTACCTCATTGATACCCAGACTGGATGAACTATAAATCATCCTGCTATCAAACCCCTTTCCTCCTTTCCTCAGCTGGAATAGAACATATGCTGATAGCATATCCATACAGCAGTGGCAGGGCCTCATGAGACGTCCTTCAGCCTGTTCTTTGGATCAAGCGTATCCCTAGAGGCAATACAGTGACTATCGTACAGACACTGCATTTGACAAGAGCATTTCTTATGTGTCAGCTGGAGTAGACTTATGGGTCTGCAACAGGCTTAGGAGACCCCCTCTCAATTGTTTTCCTAATCTTAACAGCATCCAGGTCCCAGTTATGCACATCAGGATCATGGCAGAACCAAGTGTTTCAGATGCAGGTATCTGCTCCTCCACACCTCCTGACAGTTATAAAAGATGCTCAGGCACTCACAACATTAATGTGTATGAAATGAGACTTTCTAAAGGAAATATCTAACTTTCTCAGATTTCAAGGCAATACTACAGTGCAGTGACACCACATAGGACCACAGTAATGGTCTGGGGGACCAGCACTCAGCTCTGGTTCATGTGTCCCAAGCCTACCCTGTGACACACCTCTTTGTGCTGTGTCTGTGCCGGAGATCCCAAATCACTAGAAAACATCCAGCTCACATCAGTCTGAAGTGTTGAAGTTACCAGGGACATCAGGTCCTCTGAACAGATTGGTTGGATGCTACAACAGGCAAATACGAGAGACTTCCTCCATTGTATTATGCTGAATTAGTCGTCACAAAGACAACCAGAGGTTTTGACCAAACTATTAGAAAAGTAAATATCCACAGTCCATTCTCACAACATTCCAGTGAGTGCAAGTTCAAGCTGAAAAACAGTTACAAGCTGAAGACATCACGTATGTCTGTTTTCAAAAAAAGAATGGTTTAGAGACTGACATATCAATAATAGTAACAAAATACTGCCATAGTCTCATTCTTAGGATGTCTTGTGTGATCTTAAGCTCTTTGTAAATGTTGGAATTCTCCTTATGGTAACTAAAGGAAGGACAGGAGCAGAGACAATAAAGTTAAAGTTTGTGAAGGATTTCCACTCAGCATTGAAGTCAGACAGCAAACATGACTTCAAAACATTGATTTAAAGTCACTCAGATCGTCAGAGTCCATCATCAAGTCCAGAGAAATCACTAAACTACAGTAGGATAATGCTGTTAGAAGCTAATGGAAACCTACCCTGTACAACATCAAACTGATTTGCAAGAATCATCAGGTTCGCATGAAACATTGTAAATCCCACAACTTCTATTCCACTAATGACCACCTAAATTAGTACAAGTTGCTTCTGTTTTGGGCAGGTACCTACAGCCCCCACCCAGAACTGAGGCTCTATTGCTGAACCATGCTGTTGTCTTGAATTGCTACTGTAGGGGACTAAACCTGCAGAACAGCATATCCAAGTATCACTTGTACCTCTCTGCTTAAAAGAAACTTCAAGACTTTGGCTCACAAACTCATTATAACAAAATACTGTGGTTCTCAGGTGACTTGCATGGTCACACCTCATGGAGGCTGTTCGCTCAGCCACAAGACACATGATGATTTTGTGCCAGAATAATCTGTTACTCATTCCTCTCCACCACCCATCACACAGACCATTTTACCACTTGTCCCTTAATTTTCCAACAAATGCTACTTTTACAAGCAGAACATTTTAAAATTATTGTCTTCTGCATGCTGGAAATGCTGGGTTACATTTAATTCACAAAATCTTGTTAAAATCTAGATTTACTTCCGCTGAGATTATTGCCAGAAATCAAAGGCAAGCGCTGCTAATCAGAGCTTGGCTTTCCACCGTTCCACCCCCACCTTTCTCAGAGAAACCACGCACATCAGCAGAGCTGTTGGATCTGTTTCAGAAGCAGGTGTCTCTTGAAAGTAAAGAGCAGAATCTGAAGGCTCTTTTCCTTTTCCTGCCTCAGCGTACTTCAGGTCAGGTTGCGCTGACATAAACTTTTAATTAATTGAGGCAAGGTCAAGCACCAGTTACTGAACTGATAGTGTGCCTTTGAGATGCTGTTCAGCAGTTACTTGCAAAGCTCATCACTAAATTCCAAGAGGGTGTATCATCACATGCATACACATAGGGGAACTTGTAAAAAATGTCGTACTTTGAATGCTTAACAGCTATGCCTACAATTTTCTAAGTAGTGAGTAAAATGGGTTACACCATTTCCAAAAAGCCAAGGGAATCATGAAGTTAAAACAAGCCAAGCTCCACAGACTGCTGGGGAAACGTAGCTGAATACTCTGCTCATCATTAACTCAGGAAGGATATAAAGACCTTTCTGTGCTGAAACATATTTTTCTCAGCATTATCCCTCTGCAGTTATTGACAGTAACTTAGGACAATGTTTCTAAGAACTGAATTAAACACAATCACCAACAAGCTTTGGAAACACAAACCTCTGCAGGAATATTTTGCGGTGAACAGGCAGATAGGACTATGACAGAGCAGCTATAGCACCACTTCAAAAGCATAATTCAATTATGGTCTATTAAGAGTCTCAAGGGAGTGCATTTGTGCCAAAATAATTTAGCACGCGTGACCTAGAGCCTTCTCCAGGGACTGAGGAATGCAGGTGGGAGAATCACAAAACTGCAGCCATGTAAAGGTAATGATCCAGCGCACCCCAACAGTGCAGCCCAGCAAAAAAAATACTTGCCATGCACGCAATTTCTAGCATTTCTCAGGTCTAAGGCATTGCATTAAAAGCAGAATTTAAAATATTGCTACTAAAAAATACAGCACATGTATTTATTTGGAGATCAAGCACAAGACATTTCCTTAAAATTTACCTATTCTGGGATTTTCTGTGAAATCGCGATTCTTTCTTCTGCCTTCTGGTCACGGGGGGTGCAGGGGTGGACGGGAGGGGAGGAGGAGCAGCAGGTGTAGGAGATGGAGGTAGGCCATTGCTTGGTTTGCTTTTGTGGTTTTTGTCTGCTTCATATTCAAAGGTGCGTTTGGGCTTGGGGACAGGATTCACTGTGGTGTTGGCCGGGCTTTCGAGGAGCAGTTTAGGGCCAGTCGAGTTTGCAGTAACCCCCTGTTTTGTCTTACTGCTTTTCTCAGCCTCAGTAGGCGTTTCTGGTTCGCTCCCCAAAACAACACTCCCTCCTTTGCTGTCACCCAGGGTTTCAGTCAGTCCCTCCATAGTGCTCAGGGTCACAGACTTTTTCCTCCCTTTGTCAACACTGTAACAGCTACTTGGTAGCTGGGGGAGGCCTCTACCAGGTTGCTCTTTCAGTGCTTGCTCGATCTTCTGTATTCTGTTGAGCACAGCAGAGGACTCCTTCCTCACGTGGCCCTTGTGGAAAGCAGCAGCAGCAGCAGGGGGCTCGCTCCTGCCTGATCTCTTTTCAAACCGGTGGCAGGAATCCCTGTCCAGCAGTTCCTCCTCCTCTGTTTCTGGGTAAGAGCATTCAGAAAATGTTCTGCTCATTCTTCTAAGCCCTTTGAAATCAAAGGTCTTCTCACTGCAGGGAGAGGTCAGCACGCTGGGACAGCTCTCACTGCCTGACCTCTCTCCAGCATCCCTCTTGTCCACACAGACGCTCATCCTGGGGGATGGCTCCCGGCGGCACTCCCATTCCGTGATCTTCTGCCTGATGTCCAGTGCCTGCGAGCGGACGCTTGCCCGACTGAGGGAGAGGTTCCGCAAGTTGGTGGCAGTGCCCAAGGACAGAGTGCTCCGGGCGAGTGGATGGCTCCCTATTGCTTCCCCATCTTGAGCCTCCTTTGGACTCCCTGTTTGGTCCTCGGCCTTGAACACAGGCAGCCTTTTGTCCAAAGCACCCACACTGATGGCTTTGAGAGGGTGGCTTGGGGAGTCAGTGTCCGATGCGCTTGTGGAGGTGCTTCGCAGCGTAGACGTGCGGCTGCTCCAGTCCTTGATGCGCAATCTGGAGCTGGAGACTTTGGTGAGTCTGGTAGAGTGGCAAGAGTCCTCGCTATCACTGAGGGGGTAGGCTGGGCTTCTTCGTGGGGACAAAAGAGGCGGTGGAGAAGCTGACTGACACCTAGAAGCAGAAAGAAATAAAAAAATCAAGTCCTTGGGAAAACTAGTTTTGTTTGCCAAATTTCTGCTGGCTGCAGGTAAAGCAGAGGATGCCTGCACACCACTTAACTACACCAAAGCATCACTACAACCCCAAATACCAGTCAGCCACAGAGTCAGGGGTGGCAGCAACGAACTGATGAAGCTGATGAGCAGGGCATTCGGCACCTCCAAAACCACTTCTCTCATTATTTTAACTCATAATATCTGAAGCAAAATGATGCCGTGGGCAGCCACTGCAATATTTTAGCCACAGCACTTCAATCTCTGATGTACACAGTAAGCTAAATAAAACAGAAAAAAGCCCCCAAAACCTATTTTGTAATTGGCCTGATGCCGTGGCAAATGGATTAAATTATCCTTATCAAACAGAAGTCATTTCTTATCAAAAGAATATTACAGACTAAAAAAATATACTAATCTGGCCGCAGTATGTGTTGAAGAATATAAACTATGCAGAAAGGTCTTGGTGTTACCCTGGGAAAAAACCCTCAGAACAAATTTTTGCCATGGTTTGCAACATCAGCTATTGTTACTGGGGTTTGCACATTGCTGCAAGGACTTTTGAGAACTAAAAACAAAAGGAAATTAAATAACACACTAATCAGCTCATCACTGATGAACCAACAATAAGAAAATTAAGCCAAAGCCATGTCTAAAAAAAAAGGCAGTTTACTGCACTTCCATAATGCATACACATGAACCATGGCAGAAATGTTCATGACTCTTCTCATATTTTGCCCTAGCAACCTTTCTGTCCAAACAGCACAGAAAGAGGAAAGAGCCAGTAGTGCCTTGCCTATGCAGCTTCTGTCATGTGAAAACTGTGGACAGTAAGTTAGGTATTTATATAAACTATTCTGTACGTAAAAAATCCAAATGAAAAAAACTATTTAACGAAAAAAGGTAATAATAATCATAGGAACAAATATCTCCAACTATAGCAAAGGAAGAAAAGGTTCAGAAAATCCGTGCTACAGCAGTTTTCTCCCCACCAGCCAGGCGACACCTACAGGCATACGTGCCAAGTTCTGTGTATTAATCTAAAACTCCAGAGTAGATGGACAATTTCTAAGGATTTACTTCAACACAGGAGATAGTTTCTTCTCCTTCAAACACATCCCCAAAACAAATTATTAGATTTCATACCAGTTTCCTATAGCAAATACGTAGCAAGCAAAGTTCAGAAGTTTCACAAAAGAGAAAAGTTGTGGTCAGAAAAGGACAATGATCAGGACAACGACAATGGAATTTATGTCCTTTTCACAATCCTGAGAGAATCAAAGCCTTTTTGGCACAGAAGTTGCACTGCTTGGTGAATTCTATTTCTTGTTTTGAAAAATAAACGTGTGCACAGGAGAAGAGAGATCTCATGCCAAAGACAATAGCAAATACTCCACCAAGATCTGCTTAAAGCCTCCTCATTTCAGGTCTGAAAGGAATATGTAACAATTCACCCTAGAAGTTAATTTTCCTGCTTTTCTATACAGCTCCAGACAGGTGTCTTAAGAGATCTCAGATGAAAAGCAGGTGAGAGGTGATGAGTGGTTTTGGTTGGTTGTTTCAGCATGGAGTTTGTAGTGAATTACCTAGGACTACAAACCTTTACAGGGCCTGAAGATGTCCACCTAAATCAGCCTCCTCAGACGGCGGGGTGACCTGATTTTTCATTATTCCCGTCTCATCTCAATCTCTTCAGCTTATTACCACTAAGTCAAAATTTTGTATTATTCTTACAATCTCTTGAGCTTAGATTTGAGGTCATGTTCTCCGGATTCCTGTATGTGGCTCAGACCCGCTCCAGAGCCGCACTGACATTTCTCTCAATGAAACGGGCATCACCTGCTGGAAGCTGATTTTACATACAAAAGCTACCACCTCCGCTGCAGCTTTTGGAGCCACACGTTGGCTAAATTCACCGTCAAGACTCAAGCTAGGGGATAGGGACAGACCCTGTGACGAGGACAGATGGAATGCCTTAGCATGTTAAAACTTATTCATTAGATTATAAATGATAACCTGCATTGACAATAGCAAGAATAAAATACAAAATGACTGAGGTAAAGTGATTAATGGGACAGCAGAGGTGAAGGACCCGCTGACAATCCACTTTCACTCACAATATAGAAAATACTGTAGGCATAGTCCCTCATCTCCTTACACTCTAAGAAACATCTTTTCAGCTGTTTCTACAATCAGGAAAAGGGTTGTTGACTCATCATGAGAGGGGAAAAAGGGAGAAAGAATGATTTGCATAACATGCCAAAGTTGCAAAACATTTCTTTTTAGAGATATGAGCTTTTAAATCCCAACTTCTGGGTAAGGTAACTAACTGCACTTAAGGCTCAACCTTGAAACCCCTGAATTCAATTACAAAACTCCCACGCACTTCAACTGTGTGAGACTGGGCAATTGTGTGAGATGAAGAACGACAGGCCCTTGGGAGGTGTGTGCTATGACGTACCTGGGATACCATGGTTAAGGAAAAGCTTCTGAGTTACGTTGCATTAGACTGTAAACTTAAGTGATCTGGATAGAAGCTGTAGGAATCATTCAACACGAGAGAGAAACAAAGCTTTGTCTGTGTGCCTTCAGGCATGCATTCTCTAAAGGGTAGTGACAAGTAACAGAATGGAAAGAAAATTAAAAAGCAGCCCAAAAGCTTATCGGTGGGTAAGAAAATGGTCCTTCCCTAAGAAAGTCACTTCCATTAGAAAAACATTCTCTTGGAGGCACAATAGTTCCACTGACTTTAAAGTAGTATTATCGGTCAGAGACAAGTAACTAAATAACTTGCAATCTTCCGTACAAAGATTGTAAAGCAACATGTTTTTATTGAAGTTTTCTACATACATAATGATACATGCAGCACCTTACAAAGCATATCATTACATACACTTCCCAAATAAAACATACAAACAGCATAAATATTAAGATTATGGAATCAAGTTTAGATTTCTTAACTAGTTCATATGAACAGCACCTTCTTTCTGGGCAATGACATTTCTTCGAGAACATCAGCATTTCACAAAACCCATTGTAGTAGGTTGCTCCGATTGCCTGGCTGATAAGGGCGTTCTTCCAACACAGCTTTAGGTGCAGAGCACTAAACCGCTGCAAGTCAGCAGTGAATTGCAGTCTCAAAGGCAAATCACCTGCCAAGTAGACTACGCTGTCTTGTGAACTGGTAACAGACCCTACAACTGTCTTCCTGGTGGGAATCATTGGTGCACAGAGAGTGGAGCAGACAGACTCTGAGAGGTGGTTTCCAGCCTTCCAGATGGTGCTTAGCTTTGCTGCTGTGAACTGTTACCCCAGAACTCAGCAGGATTACTCACAGTAGAAGAAAACTGATAAGATCAGTCACTGGATTTTGAACTCCGGATACAACTGATGCTTAAACTCTGATTCCATCTCCTCTCCAGTTTCTCTTCACCCAGACATAGAAAAAACTTTTAATTTACATAACCTCTAATTCTCCAAACCCACTCGCAAATAAAAAATATTATTTCCATACACCAATGTATGCATGCATATTGTTTTCCCAAATAAAGGCCAGTTTCAGCAGACATCTCCATTCACCAGTCCCAGTGAACACCTGTGTATAACAGTAGAGCTGTCTCTCATCTGCATCAAGCAGAGAACCACTTGCCACATTGCTTTGAGATAATCTGCACCCTACCCATCACAAATCAAAAGATGAAAAAACTGAATTCCTGCCCTCTGTGGAAGGGCTTTAGCAAAGCTGGCTTATACTAAAACTCTGTGGTGACAGAGATGAACTGGTTCTTGGCACCATAGACTGTATCTGACCCAAAAGCCAAAAAGTCTCTGATTGTGGACATCACACCAGTCATTTCCTACCTGCAAAGTGTGGGTGGTAACACTTGACTCTGTGTGGCAGAGGGACAATTTGATCCCTGGAGACAACTTGGAAAGTGGACAATACAAAATCATTACCAAAAGCAGTGATCTTTTGGATCCAGCTGAGCAGAAGCTCCTGACTACTTCCCTGCCAAACAGCAACTCCAGCAAAGAGAAGAAATGAGTGCAGGCAACTGCCACAACTTTGAGATAACTCAACAACAGGAGGCAGCCAGAAAGGTGAACAGAGAGATGGCTTTATGCCTTTTGGAAATCAGTGTGCAATCAACAATAAGAGTTTATAGAGGAGCATGCATCCATGATCCACATAGTTTTTATAGACACTAGTAACAATATTCAGTTCCATTTCTGACCAGGGACTAAAGGTGAGAGGGGTGATTAAGTGACTTGCCTTCAAAGAGTTATAGGATTCCTACCTCCCACTGCCCCACTTTCACCTCTGAGCTAAGTAGCTCAGACTCCAAAGCTTGGCTTTAGCCCTCCTGAAGCACCGGGAGTGGCTCCAAAGATCCTTCTGTGCTGATGAAAGACAAGCTGTCAGAAGCTGCCTGGGATCTTTTCAGGTTTGCAAATCCCATCTGTCCTGCTTAAGCCAACACTTACAGAATAAAACAACAGATTTTGGTCCTCTGATCCAGGGAATTTCCCACATGCTCATGCTTGGGAGCTCATTTACTGAAAAATGAGCATGCAACCTGTTGACTAAAAGGTTCTGGGTCTTTCCAGACTCCTGTCAATGAGATCCTGTCATTTCACAGTGATACTGATGTCTGATGAGCTCACACACAGTCACATACTTTTTTTATTCCTC
Organism: Heliornis fulica; assembly: GCA_013399135.1. Taxonomy (NCBI): domain Eukaryota; kingdom Metazoa; phylum Chordata; class Aves; order Gruiformes; family Heliornithidae; genus Heliornis; species Heliornis fulica. The sequence continues at coordinate 652,617 of VXBZ01012526.1, read as the reverse complement.
TGGACTTTCTCCCACAACTTTCCAGGAAAACATTGCTTTCTTAATGTTTTATTTAGGTTTTCTGATTACCCCTGGTTTCTCTCAGGGCATTGTGCCCCTAACCTGTCATGGACACCCTAACCTGTTTCAGAGTAATGATAATAATATCAGAATTAGTTGTGACACACGTTAGCTTGTGTATTTACCAGATTTGGCCCACCACAGAAGATATTTCTGTTGCTCTAGTTGGTATTTAAAGAGGTCTGAAACAAAACAATGGAAAGTTTTCCTTGCAAGAGCATCAAAACCATCACCAAAACATATGGCATGAAATGGCTTCGTTGTTCAGCTGATGCGCCCGAGAGGATCCCATGTATTGATGCTACTTTGAGTTTTGACATTTTTCTTTTCAAATAGAAATGAGTATCCAGGCTCAGGCAGCTGCCTTGCACAATGCAGTAAAGCAGATGAATTGAATCTTTCATTCTATTAATTGTACTAGGACTAGAAAAGGACATTAAAATCAATGTTATTGTTACTCCTCATAACTAGGGGTTATGGGAACATTAAGACTAGTCAAAAGGGAACTCCTGCACTACTGAATTGAAACCCAAATAAACCTTTCCACTACAATATATTCTGCACTCTGGCATAGCATACAGTATTGTAATACTCTGCATAACAAGCAGATAGCTACAGATAATATTTCATTATTTTAAATCTAAATAAGCACTTTTGGTGAGTAAAGAATGTGAACTTTTGACACTTAGTGCTGGGCACACAGTAGTAAGGTGTTTTTTGAGCTGATTCAACCTGGTAATAAAGTAAGTAACACAACTTGTCATATCTTGCCTTTTCCACGGAAAGTGATGTAAGTGGCAACAGAACAACTCCTCTACCACTGACCCTTTATGATTTTTGAGCTCAAAATCCCCAAAAATCTGCATTTCTGATAATCTCCTCCCTTTATTGTTGACTTTGGGATTGTGACAAAAACAAGAAAGAAATTACTTCCCAAACTGAAAAGTGAATTTGCATTGTAAGACTGTTTGAAATAGGCGCATTCTCAAGAACATGTGCTACTGATAGAGAAGTTCCAGCAGTTAAAATGAGACAATAAAATCTGAGGCAATAAAATCAAAGTTGGTGAGTATCACAAAATGTTCCAAGATACCACAAAACCAGAAACACCAGTTATTTTTCTATTTGCACCTCTGATTATTAATTCCCTGAGGAATTTTTAAACCTTCTATTTAAATAAAAATTGAGAACTAGCTTCAAAATATTAGGCGACTCTGACTGTGAAACAAAAGAGATCAAATTTTGTGTGCTGTTTGTAAAATTTTTAGTTTCTGTGGCCCCAAGTAGTACTGGGTAAATGATAACAATTGTGGGATGTATTAGGAAGAGCGAATTCTGCTGTACAAAAACCCCTCCAGAGCAGCTGGTCTGTGCAGTCAGTTCACAAAGAGAAGTACACAGAAACTCAGCTGACTGCAGTCAAACTGTGTTTTTACGGCTGAGAAGCAAAAATGTCCAATTTAAACTGGTGAAATTCAAGCGTCCTGCCAAAGTAAATTATGTGAAGTGGCAACTGTGCTCTACAACTGTACAAAAAGAAATGGGGAAATAAATCAAAGGGGATGAGTCAGATCCTAAATACCTGAATTTGACTGGATCTGCAAAGTAAAATCAGCAAGCAAATCTGCAGTGACTGTAAAATAAAATATGGTAAGTCAGCCTGCACTAGGTACATCCTTTTGCCAAGACATTTCTAAGGGTTATGAAGGTAACAGGAAATTGTGAAATAATCTGGACTGAGAGAACTAGCTGGCTGCCGCTCTAGATTTATGGTAGTCCTCTGCTGTTACAAGGCAAGGATGGTTTGCAAACCATGCCATGTTTAAGCCTCTTTCACCCCCTCCATTCACATTCAAACGACTGCACAGATGACTGTCTAGTCTGTGCTGTACCTTTCATCACATTGACCAGAAGCTGACTACAGAGATAAAAAAAAAATAATAAATCAAAAGCCAGAACTGAAGTGCCAGAGAGACATTGTATCTTTTCTACTGAGGTACAAAGCACTGGACCACCTCTCATTTTTTTCCTCAAAAGAGTAATATGATTCAAAGTTAAATAAAGGAAGCCTCCCCCTCACAGTTACTCTTTTCCCATGGCCTATTATAAATAATTTACGCAATAGATATTTCCACTGTTACTTATTTTTATTATGTTATGGAAACAGTCCTGCCTGTTTAAGTCTCACCTGTTTTCTTAAGATCCTGGGACTTGTATTGGAGTGCATGGCGACACAGCGGACAACAGCATTTTCTTAAATCAGGCAGAATGCAAAAGCTCTTATTTGTCTACTTAAGAACTGCCAGTCCTTGAAACTTGTTCTTTAGCAGCATGTCTAAACATGACTATTAAAAATCCCAGCACACATGGGGATGCTCTCAGCTCTCAGTTTTTCAAAGCACAGGTAATTTTTCAACGTGCTTGTTTATCTGCCCTGGAATCTGAAGGCAATAAACTCTGTGGAACTAATTCTGCCAGAGCTTTGCAACTTTCCCACATTTAGATACACACATTTTGGGATGGGTTAAAAAGTATTTTTATAAATTGTAATGCTTAGTTTTTAAAATACCTGAGATCATTCTGGGTTGGGTGACCTCCAAGCCTGCAACTGTAGTTAGGAAAAGCTGTTGTAAAATAGGGTCATCCCTTTCCTGCTCTGACAAATCAGAAAAACTTACGAGGTCATTGTACGCTTCACTGAAATGCTCCATACCCAAAGGCAATAGAACTTAACTGGAAGCTAAAACGTCATGAGCCCTGACTGCACAGTAATCCAGAATACAACCAAACCCACTTTCCCTGCTTTACGTATAAATCCAATTCTAGGTTGCTCAAAACTTCATCAAATAGACATAAGGATAAATATATAATAGGGACAGAAATAGAATGGGAATTCAGGACTCCATCCCATCCTTAGCAGCTATGCTCAATCTCTCAGAGAAGTTGTTTTTACAGGATCTATTGTTTGTGTGTCCTACCAGTATCCAAAATTTCCTTCCAGATCTACCAGCTTAGCTCTGGTCCTCAATGTGCTGCCAATGTCCAGTGAGGTTTTTCTGTTCAGATTTAATTTTTCCAGTTTTATGGGTGTGTAAAACAATTTACTTAACAGAATGAGAAAGCATCCTAGAAGAACAGGTTATAAATCTTAAAGCCATTATCCATCTGACTGCTATGAAACAAGCATTCTTAATTTCCACCATCATTTCAACTCCTAATATCACAATCCAGCAAGTTTGACAGGACAGCACTAAAGTGATCAAAAAGACCTGAAAATGCCTGTGCTGATTCTGGAGTTTCCACCGGATGGGAAAAAATATCAAATACACATTAAAATAATAACATAAAATTTTAAAGTCATGGCAGAATAGAAGCTCCTGCATTACCTCTGTGAATCCAGAACAACCTGAACATCAGCCCAGTGTGAATACAGCCTGCCTGACCCAACTCAGTCTGCAAGTCCGGCATGGCAGTCGCCATGCATTTGAGGCTCACTCATTAACAAGGTAGCTCACAAATAATATCTGGACCATCTGAGGCAGAGGAGGAGTAATTATCATTTTACTTTTTATCTAAAGAGTTCTCAGGCCTCTGACCAGCAGCTGGCTGCCATCCTGTCCTCAAAATAACTGCAGCAATGCAGTTCAACTTTGTGCAAACTTCTCTTATCAGCAAAACCCAAAATAATGGCATACAGTCAGCACACTTACTGATGACATGATGCTAAGGGAGCTATTTGTCCTCTGAAGAGCACTTTTTGTACATGTTTCCATAATACAGAGGAGGCAGTCTGACACTACTACTGTTACTGATAAGACTAGAGAAATGTGCCCGTTTTTCATCTTTAGCTTCATTTTATATTTCACCCTCTGTTCTCTGTCCCTTAGTAGAGTAGATTTCCACCTTCCTAGATCTCCAAAGACCTCTTTGCCTAGAACTTGGACTACTTTTCCAACTAATAAAGGGCATTTCTGGCATAATAAAGGGCATTACCTTCCTCTGTGAACTTAGCCACTTTGTTATGCAATTGCACCCCAACAGTCATGTCTCTCTGTGATGGCAATCATTGCAACCCTTGAAGATAGCAGAACAGTTTTCCTAACAAAAGGTGCATATGCCTTTGTTGGTATGAGGTATTTTTGGGGTGTTTGTTTCTTTAAGAGCAAGGCCAACATTCATAATACACTTAGTAAGATCTCTCACAACACATGACTTATATGAACAACTGCAAGAACAACAGTAATTGCAGGGTATTTTTTCAGCACCTGAAGAAACAGAAAAGAGAAGAAACAATTCATAAGAGAAATACAATTTGTGAAGGTGCTGAAACAAAGCAAGGACACTTACTGCATTCCCAAATACCAGAAATACATGTTGAAGTGATGTGCGTGTTCAGGAGAAATGGCTAGTACAGACTTGCAGCACGGTTTTGGTATCAGGATAGGTTGATGGTACGAAGAACATTTTATTTTGGAAGGTTCCACTTCCTCTCATGACTTACCCCAACCTGTAAGTTCTGAGTTGACATCCCTTGTATCATCATATACAACCCATCCAAATCTATACAACAGAGCACAGCTGCACCTCCCAACATTCACAGATAAGCTCTGTTTTACAGTCGCTATGATGACAGGAGCAAAAGTACATAACTGCAAGTGATATAAAATACACATTAAGAGTCTACCCTGGGCTTGTTAATTGACTACACAACGTGTCTCATCTTTAGAAGCTGCTTCCTGTCTCTGAAGGTGGAAAGATTTGAAGGTTTATGACCCTCGCCTCTCTTATCGTAATTTTCTTTAGTGGCTGTGTATGACATTCATGGCTCAGCTACGACAGACAGACATGACCCTTGATAAACATTACACTGTACATAGGTTTGTACTGATTGCAAAGAAATTGAAAAAGCTTAGCTTGAATTTAAGAGGGTATCTTCTTTCAGTTTCACTAATGGCCCTTTCTCATTCACTTTCTTTAAATGTCTGTGAAACAGGGTTCCATTTTCTTGTGGGTTATGTCAGCACAAACCAAGAGTTGCTGGAGAGAAGGTGCTAAAGATGCAAAACCTGTTGTTATAGGAAGATTTAAGGCATTGACCTGGTCCAAATGCACACTTATGAAAAGCAAAAGTTTCAGTCTAAATAATGTTTGTGCTGAAAATCAAGTTAGGTTACTATATCTGACTGGTTTCTGTATGCCTTATTCTACTTTGTTTAGCTAAACAAGCCAGGAAAATAAGGAACTATGTTGGGCATACCCACAACTGCATGTCATATGAAAGGCTTAGCCAGCCAAGAGCTGATGGTTGGTTTTCTGTGGGTTTTGTTTGGGTTTTTTTTTTTTTAAAGTTGAACACAGCTTTGAAAAAAGCTTTGATCTATTTGATCTATTTATTCCCAAATCTGTTGGCAGATACATGTAAACTGAGAAGTAATAAAAATAATAATAACTTCAAAAAGCACCAAACCTGACTTGCACATGACTTGCAATACTTTTTGGTATCATATTTACCTAAGAGTCCAGACAAGGCCAAATTTAACATGACCAAACGCTGCATCCTGCCAGTTTCACTGAACATTAACAAAAGTGATCAGCCAGTGCTCGAGCACTGCACACACCAACATTCAAAAACATGATCTAAAGGAAACTTTCCAGAAGACTCAGACATTGGGCTTATCTCTGCTTTTTACGGACCTTAATCATCAACAGCAGAAGAGTTAGGTCAGGGAAAGGCACGTTCTTTACCAGGATCAAAGGTAAAATATATGTGTCCATAACTCGCACAGCTGAAATGAACTTCCCAAACTATATTTGATCCCCACACCTACAAGGGCTGTGGGATCTCGAGCCTAAATTTGGAATAAGGATAATATCTGGGATATTTATATATCCTCTATAAACATTTCATTCTCACAAGATACTTGAAACCGCGAATTTAGTTTTACACTCTTCTGTTGGCCTCTTAGGGTCTATAAGAAGTCAGCCCATGCACTTTTACTTTTCCTATCTTAAAGGACAATCTGCATGTATTTAAATCCCGAGGAATCAAAACATTTTGCTACCACTGACATGCAGAAGGAATGTTGTACAACAATAAGAAAGTGTAAGTTTTACTTAATTTAGGGTAACTAGACTTTAACATAAAGCAACTGTAAGCAAGTAGACACTTCTTCTACCCCACATCCTTTCAGGACAGGACTAAAAATAAACCTCATGTGCCTATAGGAAGATACACATATAGCATCAGGCAAAGCATCAAGAAAGTTAAAATGCTAAGGTGCAAGTTAGGCAATAGTAACATCTGTGTTTAAGGCAGCAAGAAAATGCAACTAGCAATGTTTATAAGCTCATCAGCTGTGAAAATATTTGTTCTCTAAAGACTACAAAAGCTAACAACAAACTCCTTGCAGTATTCCATCAGCTCTAAACTAATGAATATTTAAAGCAACAAATTAAAGTCCAGGTTCTGACCCTAAGTTATAACCCTCAGAGACCCACAGAGTTTGGCTCACGATACTTATATTTTCTTGAAAAGCACAAACCCATATGACTTCTGATATTTATTCAGTGGGGAAAAAACCAAAAACCAAAAAACCAAAACCCAAAACCCAAACCCAAGCTGCCTCATACACCAGAAAGTTTCTTAGAACATATATTAAAAACGAAAAAGAAGCAAACACACACAGACACACACCCCTCCACCCATCCATCTCCCGAAAACCAGGCATCGAAACCAACTGAAGTGTGCCAGCAGCACTGTGTTTATTGCCGGTTAATGCAGTAGGCCAGTGTTGAGAGAAGCACAGTCATTGTGAGCCCTGTTCAGCCTAGGTATAAATTAGTATGACCCCTCCCTAATGGGCTAACTCTTTCTGTATAATAAACCCAAATTTAGGTTAGTATTCCCAAAGTATGCATCTCAAGTATGCCAGAAAAAAAGGCTGTCATTGCTCATACATACTGTCATCCAGAGGCATATCTATCTAGGGGAGAGGAGAGCAGTGGCAGAATACGTGGGTCTGAATATTGCTGCATAACTTAAAAGTCACCTTTAAGAATTAAAGCAGGAAAAAAGATGTAATCTCATCAGACTAGACAAGAAACATGCATTTAGACAGCCAGAGAAATTAGGTTCTGCTTGAGAGAAAGAGAGGTAGGGGGAGGAGGGGAAGAAAAGAGACGGAAAAGGGTCCCTTGTCCTACACCAGATTGGCAAACTCCAGAAATTAAAGCTACTCCTATCACTCTCTTTAGTGAGTGGAAGGCTGGTGTCAAGTTCCTGTCTACAAGCAGAAAGCCCATCTACTGCAAAGCCAGTTATAGGAAAGGACATTAAAGAGTTCACTACTCCATCACTTCACGCTCTTCACTTCTGCTTTATCTTCCTCCTCTCATGCCTCTGACAAGCACACAACCATGATCGCATCAGCCCACCGATCCCAGACTTACTCAAAGTTCTTCCCTCCTGGAAAGATGCAGAACAGAGACGGAGGAATTCTGCTCTCAGTCCTGCTCCTGTCCGACTGTAGTCTCTGTACTTCCTGAACGCTGCTTGCTTCACTTGTTAAGCAACAAATGACACCCGGTCTGAGCGCGTTTGTCAAAACCTCTGTCCCTTTGTATGCTTAAAGGGAGGAAACTGACATTAATGATTAACAAAACTAACAGTAGCAAAGCATTTCCCTGCAACCTGGCGTGCTGACTTTGAAGGGACAGGTGTGTGAGAGATTTGTCCTGGTTGCCCATGGCTTGGAAAAAAAACTTGTTTAGCTTGGATTTTTATTTTAAAGTTAGAGGGAGCAGCAGTTTCCAATTCATTCCTGAACTGAGGCAATTCAGATGCCGGTTGCTAAAGAAATCCAGCAGCTGCGCCAGGTATCAAACCCCGTGCACACAGACCCAGTGAACAAGTCTGCCAGACTCAATGCACATCTCCAAAGCCACACTGGTGACAGTGGGGTTTGATAGGAAAGGAAAAGGTTAAAGCTCCATGTTAAAATGCTTTCAGGTCTCTGCCAACAGTTTCAGACGGACACAGGCTATCTGCCATCTCCCCTGTTTGCCTGTGTTGTCATAATGCTGTTTTCCAAATCAGCAGCAAATCGAGGAGGTAGAGTTTTCACGAGAGCAGTCTGATTCCTGGGCATTTGTTCAACTATCCGTGTCGAGAAGCCCCCTTACAGCCCCAGCTACTTTCCCTGGTAAGTGTCCCAGAGAGCTGCACAGAGAAATGGCGAGTCGGTGGAGTTACCTCTGCTGTGGTAACAGGATTAACCAACACTGCTGGCATGTGAACACTGTCAGCACCACCCACCCCAACGCACAGACACCCCTGTACCAGTGGTCTGTCTGTCTGCCAGCATTAGCTGACGAAAGACCTTCAGAGGTTTTGCTAGCAGAATTTGAAAGGAAAGCGTTCCTGTGGTACGGCCACTGCAAAGAGGTTACCTGAAAAAAAAGGTACTTCTGAATAACGCCGATACAAAATGGGCTGATCCTAGGAATCCCATATGCAAAACACCCTGTTAGTTGCTTTAATTGCTTGTCACAAAGGTGTACTCACTGTACAGCCACAGTATTGCAGACTGTCTATGCTGTAGAGTGACCTCACTTTGCAATCCTAACATTTGCTTTCTAAGGAGGGAGGGAAAAAAATTAATTCTTTTGATCGACTCCAGGGTTTTACTACATTAATATGCATACACGTTAAAGTTCATCATTAACATGACAATCATAAAATGCTTGCTTTTTTTACCCTTAGCTCTTTTCTATATTGCTTTAACAAAGTGCTTAGAGAAAAACATTTGGGCGCTCTGGAGAAAATCCCATACCTGGATTGTAACAGAGACTACTGCAAGATATTTAGACTTTGAAAAAAAGGCAGTCATGTTGTCACAGGAACTGACATTCTCATTGTCTATGATAGAATTTTATGAGTCAGCTTAATAATTAATAGCAATTTCTTAAAAGGTTCTATTTGACCATTAGGAAGGTCATGGACATCATGGCTAGACTTCATTGTCTACCTGGAGGCCTGTAACTAGTGGAGTCTCTCAGGGGTCAGCACTGGGACCAGTACTGTTCAACTTATTCATTGATGACCTGGATGAGGGAATAGAGTGCACAGTCAGCAAGTTTACTGATGACACAGAGCTGGGAGGGGTGGCTGACACACCAGGAGGTTGTGCTGCCATTCAACAAGATTTAGACAGGCTGGAGAGATGGGCAGGGAGAAATTGAGTGAGATTGAACAAGGGCAAGTGTAGGGTATTGCATCTGGAGAGGAACAACCCCAGGTACCAGTACAGGATGGGGACTGGCCTGTTGGAGAGCAGTGTAGGTGAGAGGGACCTGGGGGTCCTAGTGGACAGCAAGACAACCATGAGCCAATAATGTGCCCTTGCGGCCAAGAGGGAAAATGGTATCCTGGGGTATATTAGAAAGTGGGTGGATAGTAGATTAAGAGAAGTCCTCTCCCCCTCTATTCTGCCCTGGTGAGCCCTCACCTGGAGTATTGTGTCCAGTTCTGGGCCCCTCAGTTCCAGAAGGACATACAACATCTTGAGAGAGTCCAGCGCAGGGCCACCAAGATCATACAACATCTTGAGAGAGTCCAGCGCAGGGCCACCAAGATGATTAAGGGAGTGGAACATCTTCCTTATGAGGAAAGGCTGAGGAAGCTGAGTCTCTTCAGCTTGGAGAAGAAGAGACCGAGGGGTGACCTCATTAATGTCTATAAATATGTTAAGGGGGAGTGTCAGGAAGATGGAGCCAGGCTATTCTCAGTGCTGGCCAGTGATAGGACAAGGGGCAGCGGGTCCAAGCTGGAGCATAGGAAGTTCCATGTGAATGTAAGGAAAAACCTTTTCACTGTGAGGGTGACAGAGCACTGGGACAGGCTGCCCAGAGAGGCTGTGGAGTCTCCTTCTCTGGAGACATTCAAGACCCATCTAGATATGTTCCTTTTGTGATCTAATCTAGGTGATCCTGCTCAGGCAGGGGGGTTGGATTAGATGATCTTTCGAGGTCCCTTCCAATTCCAAACATTCTGTGATTCTATGAGTCATATATTTCACAATTGTTATAGTTTGCTTTCATTGCTGAAGTTCAGCAACTACATAATATCTGCACCTTGCTGTTCCAGCGGGTGGATGTTTAGTACATCCCCATGGGGCACAGCCCTATTTAAGACCTCATTTTAGGACCGGCTCTATATACAGGAGCTGGTCAAAATGGAAACAATCTCAGAGGGCTGATAGTGACACAAACATAATCAAGACTTGTTGCTCTCACTGACCCATCTCTTTCTGAAAGTCTCCTCTGGGCACTATGGGCATATTTGTATGTACACTTTGTAATAAGATGGATGGATGGCACCTGTGTACTTCCAGGAAAGGCTCTTATTTTCTTTCTTTCAGGAAAAAGCTTAAAGTTTCATTCCCTTTTAAAGGCCATTTGCTATTAATGTTCAAATGAAAGGGTGCAAATAAAAGATTGACACTTTAATGTCGAGACTGAATCAAGCATGTGGCTACTTCCCAGTTTCTGCACATAATATTGCTGGTAAATAGTTATCATGTTATTTAGAGGATAAACTCTGTGAGGAGACGGAGAGGATGCTCTATCAATTTGACTTTACAAACTGGTTTTTTAAAATCAGTGAAGAACAGTAATCCTGTTCCTTATATTTATTTCGTTACCTTCAGATATTGCTTTCAATCTTAACTCTTCACAAATTCTGATGTGTCTTCTTTAAATCTTCTGTTCCACTTAAGTGAAAATATCTTTTTAGGATAATTAAATAGTGCAGGAAACTAGTTAAGAGAACAGGGACTCTTTCATTTCTAAGCCACTGACTCAAACCCTGACCGAGCAGGGCACAGAACAAAAATTGTTCTCCCACACTGATGACTTTTCAACAATCCAAGTGTGAAAAGATGGGAGTCTGGGACTACTCCTAATAGGCAGATATTCACAGAACATGAAACATCACTGTAATGCTCATGACTTGTATCTTTGTTGGTCTTTTCAGTGAGATTGCTACTGAAGGCAATAGACATTCATTCTTAGGAAAAACTTCCCCCAGAAAAAAATATTGACATTATGATGTAAAAACTGTTTGTACAAGAATTCTACACTGTATTCCCTGTGGCATTCTGTCTAACTTATCATCACCAAAAAAGAATACCTCACATAAAAGATTCCTTCTCTGATTTTCTGATACTGCATTGATGGCAACACCCAAAGTGTTTTAACAAGTATCTTGCTCATTGCTTTTATTCACTACATTTCAGTGCAGTATAAAGGGCACTAGAAAGAAGTCAGAAACATTTCCAGAACGATGCTGTTGGAATAATTTGCTGCAAAAACATGTAATAGTTTAGGTCTTAGTACTACTAAGTACACTAATGAAATTTAGTCATTAAACAAATCAAGATTGCAGTGTCAGTCTAAGTAGTTCTTAGCAAGTACAAACCTTAATAGAAGATAAAAGGCAATGATGCTGTATGATTTGCTGCATATAAAAGCATGAAACATTCAAAGTGCCGTGAGAATTAAATTACAATGGGAAGTAATATGCCAGGGAACATTCCTCCAGACTCCAAGAAATACTAAAGCAAATATGATCTGAAGCTGCATGAAGCAAAATGCAATTAAAGTTTAGTGGGATTTTTGGTTTGGGCTTGGGTTTTTTCATGTTGGTTGGGGTTTTTTGGGTGTGGGGTTTTTTTCTCAAAAATCTGTGCAAAAACTTTCATCTAAGAAAAAGTATTTGCTTAATCTACAAGTAAAGTAGAGATTTCTTCCTGAACTGTCCCCTAAAATTAAAGTGAAAAAAATAGCCAACAACAGAAAAGGAATAGCCAACTCCCTCTCCAACTGTTTGAGGAACCCAAAGGATGCACCCAACAGAAATCCTACTTTTTCAATTCTATCTCTTGATCTAATTAGAAGCTGTTATCTCTTTTTACAAATCATTCCTATACCACTGGACCAGTGTGCTCACAAGAATAATCCTGCCACCTTGCTGTAGGGATTTCAGACCTGCGCCCTCTGCTCCATGTGCCCAAAGTCATAGCTGAGCAGAGCAAGAGGGGAACATTATGCCCCATCCAGCCCACTAGAAATCAGCACCCCACCAGTGCTGATCAGGAAAAGGACAGAAATGAAGTCAAAGCACTTCCCAGCTTCAGGGTCATTTCATAGAATCATAGAATTTTAAGGCTGGAAATGACCCCTAAGATCAACTGGTCCAACCATTAACCCACCGTCACCAAGTCTACCCTTCGACCATATCCTCAAGCACTGCATCTGCCCGTCTTTTAAACACCTCAAGAGACGGGGACTCAACCACCTCCCTGGATAGACCGTTCCAGTGCTTGAGGACTCTTTCAGTAAAGAAGTTCTTTCTAATATCCAACCTAAATTTTCCCTGGCACAGCTTGAGGCCATTACCTCGAGTTCTGTCGCCTGTTACTGGGGAGAAGAGACCAACCCCCACCTCACTGCAACCTCCTTTCAGGTAGTTGTAGAGAGCAATATGGTCTCCCCTCAGTCTCCTCTTTTCCAAACTAAACAACCCCAGCTCCCTCAGCCGCTCCTTGTAGGGCCTGTTCTCTAGACCCTTCACCATCCTCGTTACCCCCACGTCCCTTTCAGCCAGGCTGCTCTCCAGCCACTCCTGCCCAAGCCTGTAACGTTGCCTGGGGTTGTTGCGACCAAAGTGCAGGACCCGGCATTTGGCCTTGTTGAACATCATATTGTTGGCCCCAGCCCAACAATCCAGCCTGTCCAGATCCCTCTGCAGGGCCTTCCTACCCTCCAGCAGATCGACACTCCCACCCAATTTGGTGTCATCTGCAAACCTGCTGAGAGTGCATTCAATCAGTTGAATCAATTTGAATCAGTGTTTTGACTTGTTCCCACTGCTGTTTCTGTTCCTGCTGACAGTAGGCAACCTCCAACAGCCCACTGCAGAGTTGAGCTGCCAGAGCTCTGGGTTCCAGACACACCCCAACCTCACTGGTTGAATAACAGCTTGTCTGTCTGTCTTTGTGAGCCAAACGTAACTGCACTGCTGGGAACTGACCTGCAGAAAACTCAGCAGCAGCAGGCATCAGGCTGTTTCTGCTTCTAAAGGACTGCAACACTTGCTAATAAATCTCACATCAGTTATTGGTTTTCCACAGTTGTTTGGCTGAGGCTCTTTTCTATTGTTTTCTAAACCTCAATGGTTTAATAAATAGATAAATAAATAAAGCAGCGTCTCGTCATAGCTCCAATAACTGAGTATGTTGCTTACTCTCAGCAGAACCGTATTCAATTGCTACTCTTCCTATTGTCAAGCTCGCTATCAAAACACTAAAACCCTATTCTTTTTTAAAAGAACAAACATTTTCTATGGGCTTTGCTTCACAAATTCACAAGGAGCTTAAAAGGTTCTCTCTAGTATTTCTGAGCAATAGGAAAGCACATCTCAGCAGAGCAGCACCGGATGCTTGGCGCTGGTCGTGAGGTAATTCCTTTGCCAGTGCAGGCAAACTGGGCCACATCTGGATGAGTGGCCTGACAATAAATCTGGACAGCCTCTGCAGGTTAACACAGAGCGGAAGGGCACTCCTTCAGTTTGAGGGTTTCTTCTGTTAGGGGCGGGGAGTTACAAGAGCAGTGGTATACAAATTAGACAATCTAAGTTGAAATCCTATTGTTACATATCAGGTAACAGCAAGCAAAAGTTGCTACAGTTGCATCCATGAATTGATCTCTCTAAATGAGAGACAAGGAGTGCACAGGCACTGCAGACAGCACTTCTGCCTATACAGACAGGTTTTCTCCTGACATAAGATCACCTTTGAAATGAAAATTTTACAGTGGAAAGGCAAAAGAATAGAACAACCCCAGGACAAGCCAACAGAGTGAATTGCCTGTGCCACCCACACATAGCACTGACCGCAGCGGAGCACTGCTTAACCCCAGTGCCAGACAGATCCTGTACATATCCACATATTGCTTTATTTAAGAATTTCAACATCTCAAGTCCTAAGGCAAAATATTTCTAGTCCCCTGCCCAGGCCACAACCACGTAATACTTCCTTCAAAGGAAACAAACCATTTCACTTGGGTTTATTAACGCAGACCAATTAAAAAAAATGCCTATAAATAAATTAATCTATTTGCTGTAAAACTGAATTAATTTGGCTTGACTAGGGCTTACTTTGGACGTGATTGTACATCTCCTTCATTTACAGCTAAAGCACAGACATCAAGACTCCTTTTAAGATTTTTCTTAAAGCTCTTATTATTTCTACCCTCAGAGAAACACAGAGGTAAAGCACAAGACCTTGATGTGCACACAAAGTAGCTGAGGATGGACATACATATATGATGGGAACACATAACCAAGCCTGAAAAACACATCTCCTAGTAACTAAGTAATACTTCTACAGAGCCCGTCTTTGCTGTGTTCTGCCATGCTTCAACATCAAGACAGCTCTGTTAAAATAAACAAGACAAGGCTTTGTTTGCTCATGCAAATTACAGTCATTTACCAGGTTGCCAAACAAAAGGATGAGAGTGGATATTGGAAGCCAAACACAAGAATGTTGCTCCAGGACCCTGACAGCTCTGCCAACCACAGGAGTCAATGGTCCACAGCCTTGTGCCTCCTGCAGGCATCTGTAATGCCCCAAAGCAAGGTGCAAGCACACAGCACACGGATGAAGACTTGTTGTTCCAAAAGAGAGCATCTCTCCTCTCCTCTATATGGCTGATGATGGCTCCTCAGAAGCCGAGGCTATGGGGAAGCAGCTCCAGGTCTGGCATCTGGCTTAGCTAACAGCAAGTGAATGCATCAGCCTGAGGAGCCTTCCCTCTGAATTCACAACAGTGACTTCACCAACAAAATCAAGAGCAAGAAGGCCCGGACTCGTGATAAAGGGGGACAGGGACATAACACTACCTCACTACCCAGGGCTCACCTGGCTAGGAAATGAAGTCTTTCTAAGAATTATAAACAACCCAGGGAAAGAGCCTCTTCAGTATCTCCAGAGTTATACTAGCCCAGGTAGTCATTTGGTTTATTGCCATTGCCTTCACTGCAGGTAAGCTACCCCCTGCCTGTGCCACAGAAAACATTGGATGTAAAGCTAAATTCTTCCACTTATCCACAAACACAATGGAAGAAGTCTGCACCTCCAAATCCTGAAGTTATTTACGCCTCATGCAGTGCCCTCGGATAAAAGAACCTGCAAATAGATGGGCTCCTCTAAAAAACAAACACTTCCTATACTCTAGTAATATGCTGCAGCAGGTGGGAAGGCCCAAGTCAAGTGCATAAAATATTCCTTGAGATTCTGAGTTGAGAGATAGCGCATTAGCCAGAGGTGGAGACACTAGGCACGATTTCCACAAGTTACGTAACCACACTTATCTAAATGTTTCTTCAGCTCTGGACTGGTGCCTGTCACATACAGCATCTCAAACTAAGTTGCAATTTTTAGATGTAATGATATAGATACATAACTGCTTTGTTCAGAATTTTTTTTTCTTCTTTTCTCTGTTAGACTAAACAGACTGCAAGTTTGAAACCTATAACTTGTTAACTGACCCCATAATTGTAACGTCCATTTTAATATGATGCAGCACTGAAATGATTTTAAAGTCAAACAGCGCTGGTCATGGCATTTCTGCATTTACCCTCGCACTGAAACAAACACAAGATTCAGACAGATACTGCACAAATTTATTAATTCATTCAAATAAAGTTTCTGCATAGAACACAGCCTCCAGATTAATATTAAATCATTTGTTATGGGAAAGCAAGCCACATTGTTAGGAGAGAGATACAAATACTGCTACGCCTATTCTGTGACTTCTGCTTTCTTAAGGTTTCCTCTGAAGTTAAAATTGACCCTATTAGGTATGGTGCAATCAAACCGAGTAGTCATTTGATGCAAACAAGTCACACACGCTAATTGCAAGCATGTTATGGACTCCTTTGTCCCCTGTTAAAGAGTTAATTAGATTTTTCACGGAGCTGCTTCCTGCCAGAATTGCTAAGAAATCACCTTCAGCTACACATAAGGTGCTTTCCTAACCTGTTCCTTGGCATTCACCTCCATGACTCACAAGGAAGGATTAAAGTAGTGTCCTTAAAGTTCACTAAAACCCTTGAAGCCTCGTTTCATAAGTATAATAATCCTTTTGTCAACTCTCTAAAATTCACCTCCTATAATTGACTCTTGCTCCAAACAACATGAGAATGTCCCCACTAGCTTGGGCCAAAGAGCATCCCTCGTCTAGGCTCTGTTACTGATCGCAACAGTTTGTAAGTGCCCAGAGAAGAGAGTATGAACAAGACAAGCATGCAGTGCTACTCAGCCAGCTCAAAAGTTTGTTGACTCACAGACTTTGCTTCTGTGGCTAAAAGCCTTCGGTAGCTTTTTTTTTCTTTTTTTGTCCATAAATAAATCAGATTGCAACATCCTGTAGCAGTAAGTTCCATAGTTTAAAAAACATGACACAGAGAAGTACCTTATTTACAACCTGTCAGCTTCTTTTTATTTGATCCACACTAGTTCTTAAATGGAAACAGATTTTCTCTATTTACCAGCTCTGTTCCATGGATCATTTCAGAGATTTCTATTACCCCTTCTTATTCTCCAGTCCTTTCCAGGATGAGGAGTCCCAGATAATCTGTTCTTGCCCTGTAATGAAAATATCCTATACCTTTGACCACCCTTGTTATCTTTCTACAGTATTTTCCTATTCAGAGTACAGTGAAGTTTGTGACAAGTGCTGAAGGAACTTCAAATAACTTCAGAGAGAATTCATTAGTGTGGATGTTTGTTTAAATCACTTCACTCTCTTCAGATACAAAGGTTTTCCTCTCCTGTGCTCACAGCAGAAACCCGTGAATCTCACAAGCGGTTTCCCAGGTGAGACACATGGTTATTCTCCAAAATAGCATCCTTGGTCTGCTCTGTCTCTCATTTCCTAAACTGCCATTAGCACAACTCTGGGGGAAAAACAGCTGTAGTGCTTAGCACCAGTGGGTCCACACTCCAGTGAGGACCAAGAGAATCTTGGATAGTTCCAAGGATATTTGGATTCTTGAAGGATACTTCAAGAAACTTCATGCTTGCAAAGCCTGAAGTTGTACATATGCTTACATGTAGGCAAGTCCTTTTCCCTAAAGGCACTTATCAAAATTTAAATCTATGATTTATGAGAGTCTGATTCCCAGACAAAGTAATTAGAAAGACTTCTACAGACATTACTGACCTTTGCTTCTGTCCCATAAGGAACCACAAAAGGCTGAACCAGATGGTGTCACCATATCATTGAAATACACCTTGTGTGCCTTTAGGTTCACAGAATCTTTTAGGTTGTAAAAGACCTTTAAGATCATCAGGTCCAACTAAACAGTCTTGCAAAAATAAACCCTATCAAAACTAGGACTGACACGAAAATAACACAGAAAGGATGTCTTGGCCACCAGGAGACTAATACACCTGCTTATGCCAGCATCAGCACTTACTGAAACCCTGCTCGCACAAATAATAGACAAAGCACATTTGCAGGTTTCCAAATCCCTGGTTGAATCCCTCACTATTCAGAGACAATGACTGTTGAGTTTAAATGGATCTTTGAACATGTTCACAATAAATCCTGCAAGCCTTACACTTTTATTGTGCCAGCACTTAGTCTGCTGATTTACAGTCGGGCTGAAATGAAGAATCCTCACAGCTGACTCAAATAACATTAGCACAAAGGCAGGTGAAGAAGATTACATAAGGCAAAATAATGGATGGAGAACTGGTACATGACATCCTATTCATCTCCTCACTTGTCACGCAAGTGCAACTCAAAGATTTTCTTTAGCTTCAAGTCCATACTTGCACTTACAAAATGTTTTCCTGAAAAATTCTAGTCAAAACAGATGGTGATGATAAGGAAAGACAGTTTATTTGACAGTTATTATCCAATAACATAGTATCCCAAAGTACCTTCTGAGCTATTCAAAATGGAAAAGATTTTAAAACAAAAGTGTAGGCCCAAAGCTTGCTGAAGTCTAGACCCACGTTCCCAGCACCAAGCTGTCTGCACTGATGGAAGGCTGACAAACAACTCGAGAATGCCAGATATCATTAGGAATCTGGTTTTAATATCCACATATGAATATCTCTCTAGAAATTGTTCCAGCCACCCTCTCCCCCACTTAATGTTTTTACTGTTCCATACTAAGATGCCAAATGCACAAACTAACAAATTGGGAAGCATAGAAGGATATCAAGCCCATTTCTGCTGAGCTTTAAAACAGTATAATATGCCTAATGAAAGACGCAAGGATGAATGATGTCTATCTTTAGTCAACTGCACAATTTAAAAAGTGGAAGGAGCACAGCACTACGAGAAAGAAAAGCAAACTGACCTAAAAGAAAGTTTTGGACATGAGATCAGTGTGACAATGCCCCAACAGAAGTCACTAGCAGGAGCAGGACTAGGGGCAAGGTTCTACCTGACATTCTTATTAATTCCCTGCTACTTTGTACATCAACCTATCCCTTGGTAATAATTTCAAACCAAATGCCTGGAATTATTGTGATTTGGTAATATGTGTAGATAAGTGGGAAGGTGTGGCAGTTTACTGAGAGAATTAAGTTATTAGATATAGAAGGCAATGAAGAGGCAGCCTTTTGTACATGAAATATGGAAAGACAACTAAAACTAAGAACAAAGCTTAAATACAAAACAGAGATGTGCCATTAAAAAGAGGTTTTCCTTTAAATAAAAACAGAAAGAAACAAACAAAAATATATATCATCCATTCCTTCCATCCTGAAAGTCATAGAGTTTAGTTTATATTTTCCATTCTCCACTGTTTGTAGTTGGAAAAGTTCAGAATACAACAGCAGGCATGCCACACCAAGTCAGTATTCAGCATCACCTTCAAGTTGACCTACAGCTACCTGCTAGGATCAAAGCCAACTCTCCCTAATTTCTCTATCTGAACTTCTCCATCTTTGCCAGCTATTCTATACAGCTTTTCAGGTGTGGCACACTCAGTCATGTATGGTGAGAACAGACAAAGAGAATTTTCCTTGATTCTGTGTCCAGTACCTAGCACAAAGGTAGTACTGCAGTACAGAGAGACTCCATAAGGTTAGTTCACGTCATTATTATTTGCATATTCCTCTTCCATGGTGTTTATAATGGGCTTAAAGTCTTGTTTTGAGCCAAAACAGAAGAAAAATTAAGACACTAGCATGTTATTGAGTAAGGTAGTGTAGAATAGCCCCTCAAAACAGAACAGGATGACATAACCCTGCAAGAATCCCCTGTAGAGCTGGATACAGCTACAGTAAAGGCAGAGAAATATCAACAGACACTTCATGCATTTGAAGAAAGACCTGGCGCAGTTTGTGTGGCTTTCTGCTCACCTCACTAACATGACATCCAAAGTCTAGAGCTTTGCTCCTGTGTTCCAACAGTTAATTCATAAAGATTCTTTAATCCATGGATTGTCTAAACTTTCCCACTCAAAGCATAACTAGGCTGCCCTAGTAGGACGCCAGATTGAAGCAGGGTTTTGCAACTGCCAGTCCCAGGATGAGCCAGCTGGAGGACTTGTCCTGTGTGAAGGCCAGAGGGTGAATTAGCCAGCATTAATTTGTAAAGGCTGTGGCTGAGAACAAGACTTCTGACAGATACGTGAATGTTCTTCATTTCTTTATTTGCACTCCACAGCAATATTGCAAAGCAGAGTTGCCCAAAGATAACTTCCTGTCCCCTGAACACTGCTTTTGACCAATGTAAATTGAAGGACACTGGAGCAACAATTGACTCTATCTTTCTTTCACTGCACTAATTTATGAGCGAAAAGTATCTGTTCTCTACAGGCATCTGCATCACTACCTTCCAATGGACTGGTACTTTATTAGAACGGTATTTCTATGCAACAAGTAAATATGCACAAATTTGCAAGTGCACTTTGTTTTCTTGTCTGGACAGAGATTCCCTCAGGATTGCCAGGCTTGGGAAATTAAGGTGTCCTTGGCTATAGCTTTCCCCTAGCTGGGAGCAATTAAGTTGATCTACTTAGTTTGTAAATTACTTCATGCTACAGAAAGGAGGACAAATAAGCAAAGTGACAGAGATGAGCCCTGTACTTCACAATAAGCCCTTTCACACTCACTGCCTGGCCTGCAACAGGAGGCAGTCTCTGCCCTTCATCTGTCAAGGCACATTCAGTAGAGAAAACCAGATGGAAACTACAAAACACAGTCTGGAGACTGGAAATAGAGAAAAGTTGACATGCAGTCATATGGCAGGAGAATCAGTTCAAAGCCCCAAGGCCTAGACAGTGCCTTCTACAGAGGTCCCTCCTTGCAACCGCTTTCATCATAACAAGCCAGCAAGCAGCAATAGCTCAACAGAGATCTGCCAGCACCAGACCTTATTTTCATACTGCTGTTCCTCCATTCCCTACCAATAACTTCTCTCAGCCCAGCAAAGAGGTCACTACCTATCAAAAGAGATTTTGTTCTTGGAACAAAATACAGACAAGCACTTCTCAGAGCTGACCAAGCCTGGAGTTCACCACTTACCTATCCAGAGTGTCCTGAGGCACTTTACTCCCTCCAGCTCTGCTGCTGACACTGGCATTCTTGTTGGCAGTCATGGTCATTTCTGCTCTCTAGAAATCTGGATATCTGTGAGAAGAAAAGTCAATTAAGCTTTAACAAGCCCAAATAACAGTTAACTTTCAAGACTGCTAGAAGCACTATGCTGTGTGAAGGCAGAACTCTGGGCGACTATAAAATCACTCTGGTTACAATCCTGAAAAACTAAACCCTACCTCCCTTTCACATCCACAGCCAAGTTCATCCGAGCCCAGTGCTATAAAGGGAGGCATCTTATGGGAATTAGGTGTATGCTTCAGGTTCTGGCATGCCTAGTGAACACAGCTTGATACAGAGCTTAAAAAAAATATTAGAAGTTTGGTGTGGTTCTTCCATCCATCAGCATGCAATGAGAACGCAGTAACTGCACTGAGCAATACTTGCAAATACCATAGCTATGATTGGCATTTTTTCCACAAAAAAGCTATACCAAGGAACAAAGAAAGGGTCTTAAAGTGCAGCTCTATCATAGAAATACTTTCTAACAGTGAAATATGTTTGACAGTAAATATGTTGAGTATAATTCTCAGATCTGCTTGTGATATGCAAATATCTATAAATGGTATTCTCTATTGTCCCAGAGATTCTTGAAGTAAAACTGTCTAGGCCACTTTTAAGACCTAGGGTAATACAAATCATTACTAATTCCTAGTTATTTCCTAGTCATTTGGTAACAACCTAAAAAGCTGTAAATTTAATTTCAGCCACAGTAAAAGCCATATGTATACAGTGAAGTATACAAATATACTGAGTCGTACATCAATAATGTTGCTGCATACCAAGAGAAATAGCCTAGCCCTACAATTTATTTTGCCCTCATCATTCTGTCTTAATAGGAATACCGTGCTCCACCAAAGGGAGGCTATAATGACATGGATATGGGCCAGGATGTGAACCCAAGGATCTAAAAGTGGTAACCTCTGCTGGCACAAGCTCTGGGTGGTTTCTGAGAAGCTCCTTACTTTATAGGTCTAAATATCTATCATGATTTGCAGCACTACCACCCAGGGTCTGACCAGAACTACCAATTTTTGCAACCATTAATGGCATAGTTAATGCAAAAATAAGGAGTATTACAGAACTTCTTGTTTACTCAAACCCACAGAAAGTTCAGACTGCTTGAGAAGCCGACTGTAACGTGACGCTAAAAGCAAGCCGAGTACTGACTAGTACCATTAGCAGTGAGGAGGACATTCTCTAAACCACTTTATCCAAAACTGTTCTGCACAAATAAGGTAAGAAAATCTCCTGCAGATTGAAGCTCGAGGCAGAGTCAGTCATGCTGACCACTGACTCCAGGTCTATTTGTCCTCCAACTGCCTTGTGTGCATTGATTTTCCCAGATTAAGTGGAGATAGCTTTTTCCCTTCCAGTTGGTAACATTTTTTTTCTACACAGAAGGTTCCCCAGACTCCTCCAGTGTCTCACTGTTATTGTTAGCATTGCATTATCAAGAAGATAACAGGATGGTAAAGAACTGCCTGTTCTGATTGGGAAAGAGCTTGCTTGGGACAAGAAAGGAAACCCAGCAATGCCAGCCAAGCTTTCTAGGACTGTGCATTCCAGCAGGTTTTTAATGTTTTCCACTCACCAGTTCAATGCCTTTACTCTGTTAGATCTGAATCACTTAATAACAATCATGAGAAAAATAAGAGTTATAAATGTGGCAAAAGGTGAGTAACAGCAGTTAGCATGCACACACTGTATTCATTTTCCAAAATTTGCTTTCCTGTTCAAGGCCAAAAGAAGCTGAATGGGCCCATAAAAAAAATAAAAAAGATAGGATACTGCCCTCACACACACATACACAAAGATAGAAAATGGCCACGTAAAAGCTCACTACGAGGCAACTTTTCCCATACTCAAAATTTAATGGAAAGGTAGTAGCCTTATATATGCATCATGGTGTTTGCTTTTCATGGAGGTTTGCTTGATAAAAATCATTGCAGTTGATACAAAGTTAAAAGTGTTATTTAAACCCCACATTTAAAAGCTACCTTAAACGTAAAATATGCCAAACTTGTTTGCTTTTAAGCAAAAGAAATTGAGTTCTCAAAGAAAATTTCACAAGATATGTTAAATTTAGCAACATAAATGAGTTTCTTCCCATACAGTTGAGACTGCTATAATGGCAGTATTAACTGGCTTTTCTTGAAAATATTTTAATGATTTTTTTTACATTAATATTTTAATGTAGGTGATCCTGGTATCATATGAAGAGAAAATCCAAATAACTTGAACATGGAAGAAAAACAATCAATTTGAGGTGCCTAGAATCAAGGGTTTAATTAAAAAAAAAAAAATCACACACAACCCCCCCAAAAAAAAAACAAAAACAAAACCAAAACACAACAGCAAAACGCACACCAAAACAGATGAAAAAAATCCACCTAAATCAAATTTTATGGTCATGTAGTGAGTTATTTCAGAGACTTCAGAAAAGTCTGACATCCCTGTAAGTTTACACGGTAAGAATCACATCCCCCTGGCTCATGCGAGAGCAGTCTTCATCGCAGTATTTGCAAGTTATTCTTCACAAAGCAACGAAAACCAAAACCTCTCAAATACTGAGACAGACTGTTCAAAACAAATCCAAAAATAGTCATGTCACACAGATCCTTCTTTGCCTAGTTAACCATCTAACTACCGTTGTGTAGAAATACAGAATTCCATTTTATTCATACATGTAAATAATTACTCTTAAGCCCTTATTTAGCCATAATTTCTGCTTTACTCCAGACACAGTCTAATTTCACTAGAACAACTCTTAAACTGGTCTCATGAACCTTACAGCATCACTGACTCTTCAATTCTATTAACAGGTATTAGGAAGGGAGATGTAAACCCAATGCTCCTCCTCCCTGCAGTTTAAAATTATCCTTAATTTCCAACACTTTGGAAGCGCCACTCCTGGTCCTGCTACACAGCAAGTTGTTCCTCAGCCCACTGCCATTCACCAGTGGTGGATGGCTAGAGCTAGGCTTGGAGCAGACACAAGGGAAATCACAGTGATGCAGAGCGCTTCCTTTGTACTACCCAAGAGCTTCTTGAGCTCTCAAGAAAATCTGTGGGGTTTTTTTTTACCCACAACGTATCCATCAGCTCCTGCACCCCCAAGAACCGATTCCCCCTCTCCTGTGTAAGGCAGATTAACACTGATCCTAGTTATTCGTGCTAAGGTTCAGATGATGTCTTAGGTGTCAGATAATCAGGTGTCTTGAAGAAAATATTCTCATAATTTGAATCATTCCATCTTCCATTTGGTTAATATAATGAGAGCAGAACAGGACTTTTCGTTTGAAATTTCTTCAGCTCAGCAGAAATGCATTATTTGTGTTTGTTGGGAGGTTGGAGGGAGAGGTGATGTTGCTTTTAATGCTATGCTCCATATCTCTTCTTATCCATAATGTCCTTTTCCCTACTTAGACTTGAGACATTGCTGCACTCTCTTCTCTGCGCTCGCTTGTACAGTATATTTTCCATTAAATACACAGTTGCGAGCCCTTGGAGTATGTTGCAACTCTTCAAAACCAGTTTCCTGAGCATGAGAAGCACTAGCACTGTTTCTCTGGCAGCACAATGAAGAACAACCCAAATTCTGCTGCTTATTGATGACCACTGACCTCACACAAACAGAAAATGACACATAAGTGCCTCCAGGCCCCTCAGTCAGGCATCTGGTGGGACCCTGACTGCATTGTAGATCCAGTTAGGAGGGTCACAAAGATTATACACAGAATTTCTAATGACTCGAGAAAGAAGCATTTGAATACAAGCTCCTGAGCTCTTTTCTGGCTTTACCACTTACCAACAGAGGGGCAAAATCTACAAAGAAAGCATCCCCAGCAAGGGTGTTAGATGCATTCACAAGGCTTCTCTTTTCTGGACCTCTGCTGTTATTTTTGAGAGAGGTTTGTCAGCAACAGCTCACTGCATGTAAAGTGCTTGTTGTCTCACCGGTTGCAAAGATTAACCTACGCTTAACTGTCCCAGACCAAACCATTCTGTACAGCAATCAATATAATTTATAAGGTATAATTTGGATTGATCCTTGAGATCTGTGTATGTTCTGAAGGCTTTTAAGTCAGACCATTTTCCTGTTGAAATGGCACTGACCTAGGATCTGGAAAGTATGGGGAAGTCTTACTGCTTTGGTCTGCCCCACGGGGCAGAGACCTGGAGAAAGAACAGGAAGGCACTATATGGAAGGACCACAGGCTGCTAAGACAAACTTAAGCTTTTGAACAAATATCTCATGAGAATGACAAACTCTCAGAAATATACTATGAATAATAACCCATTTGGTCTAAAAAAAATTTCTTTTAACAGTAGTGCAGCAGAGCACCTGAAGACACTGAGAAGTTAGTTTAAAACATTAACCTGCTTTTCTGAGTGATTTAAGGAAATCTCACCCACATTTCAAGAGGTGTTGCACAGCTAAACTTTTGTTTAAAAGTAGCAACTTATCTGCGTTACTGGAAAGGAATAGGCAAATTGTCACAAAGCTAATTATATCCTCCCAAGGCAACATCAGTTTTGATGAACTAGAAAGCCCAATAAAATCTTTAAAGATTTCAGCCTGGAGAGGACTTCTGTAGAGACTCCAAAGAACATTTTTATTAGAGCTATGTGCTTTTATCAGGTACATCTTCCCTCTAAACTGGGCCACCAAGTTTAGCCACACAAACCAACAGAAGGAGCTATATGATCCACTCAGCAAGGGACAGAGATAGTTTAATATCTATCTAGCTTTCTGAATATCTCACCCTATGTTTAGTCTTTACAGCACATAGACAACCTGTGGTGTGAACAGGCTTCTTAGAAGACATGAGACCTAACTGCATTCAAAGATAGTCCTAAAGCATCCAGGCTTTGGACTGAGTCTTTCTTCCTTTCTGCATACAGGAAGGACGTATTGATATACCCCACATCTGTGCTGTCTCCAACAGCCGCTTTTCATCTAGCTAGCAGCCTATGCAAGACTTCCTTCCAACTTATCTAAGTTACAGCTATCTGTACCAGCAGGGAAGTTACTTCACTGGAATGTCTTCTGACTTATTTTAACCGAGTGCTTGAAGAGATCCCATTGAATATAACAACTACACAATTATTGACAAGCCAAACTGGAATAAATGAGGATCCTTCAAAAGTGACTGCTCCCCACGGAAGCAAGGAGGAGACTAACAAAAAACACATGGCTGCTACTGAATCAGAAGCTAGTATTTACCTGTGTAGGTAGAAAAGGTTTGTATTTTAGAAAATATATGGACTATTTCAAGCTTGACTGTCTTGATTTGAGACACCAGGCAAGAAAGAGTTTGCAATACTTCACGGTCCTATTAGCTGGTACTATTACAAGCTCAGAGGAATCTTAACATTTTGGTGGCATTGAGAACTCACATGGCTTTAGCCAGTCAGGAAACACACCCTCACACTGCCCTTAAAACTGATGGCACTCTGAAACACTGTGGTCTTATTTTCCCATGCGTACACTAGCCACACATTCTCATCCCATCACACTCATGCAGCTATCTGGTTCAGGGAACCAATTCATCTGAAAGCTAACTGTTTGGGGTTTTTTTGTTTGTTTGTTTTGGTGAGGCTGATTTTTCAGCTATTCATTTGAGTGCTTCTGGACCACCAAGAAAAGATAGTTTAAAAGTGCCTTCAACGTATGTGCTACTTCAAACCGAATTTGCACGATTTCTCTTTAAGACAGAAATCTTTCTTGATTCTGGACAGCATTCTACATGTTATAAATACATTCCAACAGTGCATATTACATAATTTTGGCCTTGCAAACATGCAGGCTAGATTTGCTTTTATTTTTTGAGAACAAATAGACAAAAAGGATAAAAACATTCCATCAAGGCATCTTCTATCTGAAACGAATGCAGCAAAAAGTCATGTATTGGATATAAAAAAATAAGCTTTCAGATTTCATACATTAAAATTTGGGATTTAGATGCTAAGCATCCACATTACTGTCATGTGGTTCAGCAAGGAAAATGTGTGCACCTCAGATCTGGTTCAGGCTTTGCAGAAAACTGACGTCTTGTTTCCTTCTGCTGCATGTGAGTGTCAGTCACAACCTGGAAAGTCCTTTCAACAGCTGTATAATAAACTTAATTAACACTGATTTGTTGAAAGCCTTCAGTCAACACATTTTGCAATAAAGGCTTAGTGCAAAATAATCACAGGCATATATAGTTTGGCCTTTGCCACACAACATTTCCATGATGACCAGGCACTGCTATTGAACAGCCTACTTACAACTTCTTCCTAACGTGTATCAGTTCCTCAGCACTGTTCTTCTGTTGTCCTTTTATCCTCAGGATATTTGCAAGACCAGTTCAAGTGTCAGTTGCTCATCTGCTCCTGTTGCTTACTCCTCAATGAAGTCATAGTCCTCTTAGTGCATCATCAACATCATTTGCACAATAAAGAATTGTTACTTGTGACATAAAAAAAAGTTCTAATTTTACTAAGGAATGAGAGTAAATTAGCTTCAAGAAACAAAAGATTCTTTTGCATTAATATTGTTTGCATCACAAAAAAATATGAGAAAGTAGCCAGAGGTTTGATATTTCCCAGGGGATGTCACCAGTCCCCAAAACCATCGCAATGCAAAGCACAGTTCACTACTTAGTACCGACTGCCTGGGAGCACAGGCGGCAGGGGAGACACAAAGTGAACAAACCCCACTGAAAACCTTAGTAACTCTTAAAAGGAACTTCTCTGTCGATCTGGCACTGGTGGCTGAACCTTCCTCACCCCAAGGCTGACTGACAAAGCCTGGAAGACAGCTGAGAAGCATCCTGATTTTGCATGATTGTAAGTTCTCCTTCATTAGATCATCATGCGAGCAAAAGCATGGGTCGCAGCTCTAGTGTGGAGCGAGGTGCTGTCCCCAGTGTTGCTAACACACCTCCTTTCCTTCCTGCCAGGCACACGTGGCTCTCAGAGCACCAGGAGCGTGCAAGCTGCAAAGTTAATAGCAGTTATATGCCTTGCACAGCACTTTAATACTACATGATGGGAGGAAAGAGGATCTTGATACAGCTGCATGGGAACTCGAGAGATTCTGTCTTCATTTTGACATACATTTCTTATGAGTCACAGGGCTACAGGCTTGAGTTATGCTAGTTGAACTATTTCCTGACTACTTCTGTGTATGGGCATCTTTCCTAGAAGCAAGCAGTGTTACCCAGAAACGTCTGAAGCACACTCAGCCATACAGAGGGTGGATTAACAAGATCTATTTTGTACTTTATAAAGTGAATTAAATTTCCAGCATAGACAAATTACCTTAGTTTTCATTCCTCAATTTGTACTCCATAAAGCAGAAATAGGTCAGAACTTGTCTGTACGGGGGAGAATTTACAGGACCCTAAAAACGCCAAACTCTCCATACAGATGTTCTTATTGCACGTTCCAGGTGGGTAACACAGTACCCAAATAACCTTGTGTAAGGGCTCACTTAGGAGTAACAACATAACGAGTGAATTAGAGCAGACCATGAGCTATAAATGAATAACTTGGCTTCCCACTGCCTGCACAAACGGACCCTTGAGCTTCTTCTCTCGTACCCTGAGACGGCAGAGAAGTTGACCCTCTCAGAGCTTGAAAACCCTTGAAATGGCCTTTCATTCTGCAACTGACTGTTTGTGCCAGTGTGGGAAACAGTGCCACTGAAAACAGCATGGGCATTCTAAGGGTTTAAGTGGCCAGCTTGGCCACTGCAGCTGGTAGCACTATTTTCATCCATTTTCATAAGGCCACAAGACTTCTTTTAGCATGTTTGCCTCAGACTCCATCTTTGGAGTCCTTCCTGAGAGCGAAGAAGAGGAAAGACACCTACTAAAGGCATGGATGGTCAGAGAGACACTTGGCTCTTAATCTCCACACAGACAGTGTTCAGTGCGAGCAGGGAATGAAGAGGGACAAACAGATTTATTTGTACCTCCCCCTGACTCTCCTCCTCTGGTAGAGTAAGCAGCAAAAAGAGAAGGGAACGGTCTGAAAAAGAAGGGGATGGGAGGTGGGGGTGTCTTAGTGGAAAAGCAAACAAAGCAGCAAAATTAAAAAGAAGACAATTGATAAAAGCAATACTCCCACATCCAGTGAGGCAGGTTAGGTCATTCGTCACCCTGAGTATTCAGGCTCAGGCATGCTTTGCTAGGAGATGAAGTGACCTTCGGTATGCTGGCACTGGCTGTAAATAAAGAGTGGAACAAAGGGGTTGCATTGTTTGAGTCAGAGCATTAAAGCAAAAGCCTTGGATCAGCATCCAGCGTAACTGCCTCTCCCTGATGCTAAGCTGAAGGGAACAAGCAGGATGGCCAACAGGAATAGAAGAAAATCTGAGACCATTTAAGGACCAAGTTTGTGCAGAGAGAAGCAAAGAGTGTTTTGCTCCCAGAGAAGGCTGCAAGGAGCATTTAGTGAAGGGCAGTTTGAGAATAAAAAACTCTCCTAGTCAATGCAGATGTCACCCAGAAAACTAAGGAAGGTGACAGGAAATACATGGAAAAGGATGCAGAACTGATGCTTCATCAGTGTGAGTAGGACTGAAAAATAAAGTCCTTGGGCAGAAGTGTCTGATAGCTACTGCTGACGCTGTCCTGCACAGAGCCCTCTGGCTCCTAATACCATGCAGCAAAAGAAAACTAAAACCATCTGTATAAGCAGAAGACCAGCCGACATTGTCACAAAGTTTCAAGCAGTGGTGGAAGACCTTTCATGACTCAGTCAGGTCAGAACCGATTTGTGGTATTATTACAAAACTCCTGTTTAGATCACTATGTCTAGAGATCATGATTGCTCTTCGCATGATGTGACGTTTTACTGTTCTGAGCCAGTATCTCCAAGAAGCAGGTCCTGTCCGTGATGCATAAGCTGCCAATACTAACATTCCTGGGGAAGCAGCTATTAATTTGAACAGACTGTCTCAATATGATGATATAAGATCATCCTGGGAGGATGAGGAACTGGCTGGAGACCTTATGGATGTAAGTAGAAAGGATTAGTCAAAACTGTCTTGGCTTGTACTAAGAAATGAGAACAACCTTGGGTCTGTCTCTTTTGCTCTTGGCACCGAGATCTTAATTCCCCTGTGTCCAAAGTACATCCAGCAGTGACCCTGGTCACAGGCATTAACAGAAGCAAACAGGCAAGCAAGCCTGTTGTTTGTATTAGAGATTTGTGCAAGAACTGTTCGGGAGACATATCTATTTGCATTCAGAAATTATGTTCTTGTACCTAAAGCAACATCTGCATGATGCAGGAGTTCTGACCTCTGACATGGATTTCTTTTTTAGTCTCAGGAAAGCTGCTTAGAGGCGAGATCCTGAAATTCAGTGCCAGAGTGTAAACTCCATCACCCACATTCTGGCATGTGGTTGAGTAACCCATTTTCCTAAAGCTGCTCATATTTTTCCTGCTTCAGAAACTATGGCTTGATATCTCCAAATACCAGTTCCACCAATGCACCAGGAGTAACTTTATGACTTAGCTCACTCACAAACATTGAGGACGTATTCTATACTAAGTCCGAGTTCTCCAGAAACATGGTGGGGCCCAGACATGTGGCTATGACCAGTGGTAAACACACCAACAAGAGGGACAAAGCCATTCTTCACCAGCTTCTGTGGTCACCAAAATTGCCCTCTCCTGTCTGCCATATCTGCCTTCCTATAAACTGGCATCTCTCAGGGCAACAAGCACCTGCTTTGTGCACAGTGGTTTTCTAGTTCACATTCCTTCCACATTTATGACCCTCTTGGCTGCTTTCAACTCCTCACATTCTAAGCCAACACAAATACAACCAAGCCCCCGTGCTCCCAGGATAATAAACCATAGTGGGGTGTGAGCAAGCTGACAGAGAGGGTATGGAACATGCTCTGCCTATCTAAGCTCCATCTCACACCTCAGCCAACTGAACAAAGAAACATGGGAGAGAAGTATGATGCCACCAAAATGAGTGAATCTCAACCTTCCTCCTATCTGTGCCGCTGAAAGAGAGGAAACACATGACACACGGAAAAGAGAGGTGAGGAGCAGATAGACATCAGAAGAGTTGAAGACTAGTAAAACAAAGGTGAAATGAACATGCTGCCAGAAAAAGCACAGATGGGAAACAAGAAAATGAAGAAAAAACAGAATTAGAAGGAAAAATGCAGTAAGAAACACCAGGAGGAAAGAGAAATATGCTTCACTTCTTCACTTCTCCACTTTGGGAACATACCCTGTGTCCCTCAGAAAAAGCAGCCCATCTTTCCTTGTACTCAGTGATGTTTGCATTCCATGGCTTAAGTTCTTTCATGGAATAAACTTTTAATTTTCCCAAAGATACCTCAAGAAAAATGGATCTGTGGCACTGTGGTATCCTACCTGAGGCTCCACTGAAAGAGACAAACTTCTCTCCTGCAAAGTGGGCACAACTTTATGATCATGGGATGTGTCCAAACTCTGGGTACCTGCTCATTCATATATAAGCCCCAATTCAAACCCAAACTCAAGTTTTTGAGTCCCCAATTCATGGTTAGAAGCCTCATCCCAGCAGTTTCTTTAGAGAACTGACTCAGGGCGGAGGGAAAAAGTGGAGAGGGGTAAAGGAGAAGAGATGGAGGGAAATATTGGCAGCTGTACCAGAATCGAAATAGCATAAACTAAGCGCAGCAAACTACTTATTGCCTTTGTTACCAAAATTATAATATCTATAGCAACAGAAGGGGGGGGGGCACAAAAGCCCAAGATTTTTTTTATATCCCTAAAGAATGCAGCTTTTTAATATGGAAAAATAATATTTAAAAAAATTAAAGTGAAGATTTATTGCACCAGCAGCTCCCAGAAGACAAGTCTCTAGTCGTGCACAATGGTTTCAATTAAAAGCACGAATCATTAACCAATGCAGCTGGGCTTAGCAGTTGGCAGACAGCATCATCTCTTCCAGTGAGGCACAACTTCTTCAGGGACTAAACTCATTTCTCTTGCTGTGTGATGTGCCCTTCAGTCTCGTTTCTGATGGCTTTACCTCATATTCACTGCCAAGCCCTGTAACAGTGACTAATGCAACTGCTCAACAAAGAAAACCCGGGAAAAAATTCCGGCACTCGAGTCCTGCGTACACCCCTTGCCAGCCATCACATACTGTGGGCACGGCCCCCGGCGTGGCACAACCCTCAACATGGCAATGCATTGCACACTCGCAAGTGGCTCGGAGAGAAAAGTATTTTGGTCCACTGCTACCCATGTGTATCCTCTCAAATACACACACTCCCAAGTACAGAGAGGGGAGGAATGTCTGGCACTTCTGCAGTGACTATCTGGCAGAAGCAACGCTCCACTTTCTGGCAAGTTGACCAGGGTCTTAGAACAACTATTTCAGTTCCTGATTCAAGCACTGGAGACAGAAGATCAGGTTACATTTCTCTCCAGCCATCAACACTAATTCAGTTTTCACTAAGTCAGCCCTGCTGGAATTTCACTCTTCCACACTTAAACAAAAAGGAAAGTGTGAATCAACACTGAAAAGCCATTAGAAAACACACAAGGAATTTCAAGAGTTTACACAAATGTAAAAAACACCAATAAGAGAGGAAAGGAATATTTTTATAATTTAAAATTATGAAGAAAACAATATATTGCACAGGAAACAGTGCCACGATCCTCAGTTATATCTGCTGGCTTCATAACTACAGCATAAATAAAGTTTCTTCTCTTCCTATAAGCTGGTCTGTGAATTTGTAGAGGACATCTTCCCAGCTATCGCACGGTCACAGGTGTATGCAGCTGTCAGGAGAGCAGTCGCTTTTCTGGGGAAAAGAGTTCAGCTCCCACAGCACTGATCCTTGTCATCTGCATGAAAGGAAAGTCTCGACAAGCTACCACAAGCTTAAGTGTTATAAATCTCCTTTCATCAGGCCTTCAACCACTAGACAGTGAAACAACTGGAAACACTTAAACCTGTCTCAACATTCTTTGTAGGCAGAGAAGCACCAACCCACTTGAGCTCATTGCGGCCACCTAACTGCTATGGACCGTGGCTCCTGCCAGCTGAGGGTTCTTGCAGCAACAGCCGGTCCCAGCAGAGCGAGGAAGCTGGGCAGCAGCCGCAGACAGGAGAGCTCTGCCCCTGTGAAGGCTGCATTCAGAGTGGCAGAAGGGAGCAAGGAGGTTTTGGACAGATGCAAACAAAAAACAAACCCACAAACAAACCATGAGTGATATCAAACATCTTTTAAACCTTCCCAGGTGAAGAGATAGTATTTAATGGTTTGAAAGAGCTTCTCCACTTTCTTTTTACATAATGATTTATGTACTGCTGTGTACATGAGATGTTAGAGACCTCAAGAGAGACCAGCCTCTGTTCCAAAGAACTTACATGTCTATGACAGGAATTTTATAAATGAAGCCACTAAATATCTTCCCAGATACAGGCGTGAATAGACCCACTGTACTGATGAATTCTGCTGAGGGAACAATCTTTCTTCACAGTCTATGGAGTAGGAATAAACTTGATGCAGAGCAGCATTAAAGACTGAACAGTTTCATTCGTTGTTGGAGAGGACCAAGTCCCAGCAGCAGCAGTCAGACGAGCACCGCTGTGCCTGAGCCCGGCAACCTAGAGCCCATCACACGGGCTCACGCAGAGTGCTCCCTCGCTGCATCTGCACGGGTGATTCAGAGCTCCCGAGTCCGCTGCTTTGCTCACACTGCAAGTCTGAACAGCTGCACTGCTGGGGAGGGCGGGCTCAGAAACACACCTCAGGAAGAACATGTGATCCATTCAGCTGGATGTGTCCAGGAAGAACAAGTAGCCGGTGTGTTCAGGAACAGGGTCCCCTTTCTCGTCTTCAGATTGGTTGCAGTGCCATAATGTGCTATCATTTATGTTTAATAATATTAAAATCTGTAACATGAAATATTTGTGTGAAATGATTCATTTTATCCAGACAGCATCTGGCACCAGCATTTCCACACGAAGTTTTAGTGCTGGTGCTCCTAGTTTAACTCAATTCAAAACTGCCGGTAAAATACAATTTAATAGCAATTTGATTTTGCAATGATCTCATTGAAAAGGCATATCCAGCAGTGTCTTTGCAACACAGAAACGGCCACAGGATAAGCCTGAGGGACATGAATTAACACCCAGATCAGATGCAATTTCAGCCCCTTCTCCCTTGCAGGGAACATTTTGGCCTCTCACCAAGCAGAGAGCATTCCACACGCGGTAGGGTAAATTCAGTATAGCACCCATATGGAAATAGCTTCTTCAAGACAAGGCCAGGGTGTAAAAACTATCATCTGAACACATGTGCTGTCTCGTTCCAAAAGTCAATGAGCCTGCAGCAAAGCCTGACTCAGACTTTCCCCACATCATGGGAGTCTATATTTGAGCAAACGTTTGAATGCTAGCGTCACACACCCTGGCACAGAAGCTGGCATTTCTCTTTCTTCTTTCCTGTGGATTTAAGTTGAATGCAGAAGAGCTCTAATTTGGATCTCTTCCCTATAAGATTTTTTTTACTGTTTCTTTTAAAGCGTGGTTACTGTAGAAAAGTAACTCTGCATCAACCTGACCTTCAGAATTACACCTGCCTACACCCAACACAACTCAAACAAAAGTCTCAGAGCTGATTTTGTTACAATCATAACTTAGTTCACCTAGCAAAAGGGCAAACCTGAACTCTACTCTGCTTTATGCTTATGCAGATGTTGGCTAAACCAGTTTCAGACACTCCTTTGCTCATGATATTGGAGGATAATATAAAAAATTAAACTGTCTCACAGAATCCTCTCCTGGCTCCTATGCCTTCTCTGCTCCTCCTTCAGTTCACTTGTATGCGCAGATCGTTCCACTACCAGCAAGGAACTGAAAACGAGCATCTACAAACAGACTTATTCTTACAGATACATAGGTGCAGTTATACATGCACAATACTGCACACACAATTTGTCAGTGAAATTCACAAAGCCTGTCTTCCAGTAAGTAAATTAGCCTGAATAAAGTATACACACAGAGTATAAATAATAATTTCCTACTGAAAATTCCATTATCGTAAAACATATAAGACCTCTGAGGCTTATAAAATTCTATTCCATGAAAACTCTTCACTTTCAACTTCATGTGAATATATTATTTTCCTGGGTTTGATTAAGAAACAAATCTAAACATTCAAGACAGAAAGGAATCAGTTTTGTCTGGCATGATGTCTGCATTACCAGATTCCACGTGGCTTCCAGCTGATACGACAAAGTGGTCCACAGTTCAGTCAAAACTCAGCCTTAGTCCTCCAAAAGGTAGATAAATACCTATGAATCATTTTATGATGCCAGGACAGTGATTTGTATTACAGAGGCAGGTAGAATCATATCTGTGCCTAGCACAGAGCAGGTAAAAGCTGCCTAGCAGCAGATTTCACCCTGCTAGAACAAAATAAATGCCTTTGTGTTTCCAAAAGGTAATGATTTATGAAATTATGAATACACTTCCAATTTTTTCTGACTATCTACTCATCTGATGCTTTGGGGATGAGCTATTTTAACTGATAGTTTGCCTTGAAATGTGTAGAGCACAGATTCTTGCTGTTTGCTGGTAGAATAACTGCATCTCTTTTCCAGTGTGTGCGTAATATCTGTCACAGTCTGAACTCCCTCCTCACGTTCCCCAGACAAATCTTTTTCTGTTTAACAAAGCATGCACAGTGGGACATCCATAATACACAAGGGATTTTCTTTATCTTACGTTTTAGATGCAAGAGTCATGCCAAGGATCCTCTTTCTGATCCTAGTGAGCTTAAGGGTACAAAAACATGAAATTCAGTTTGGCTGAGTCTTCACAGCAGCATAATCCAGTTAGGGCTCTAAAGAAAACACACGTATGAAGATGTTTCAGGGCTTCTCTTCCCCCACCCCCCGCAAATTGCAGCTTAATTTTATGGCAGTTTCAAGTTATTATCTCTGCTGTTCCAGGCATCTGTCTCTTCTTAACCAATTGACCAGTCTTCCTTTTCAAAAGCAAATACACTTGGAGTTTCTGTGAGTGACATATTCTCCTCATGCTTTAGCTGTTATGCCAAAACATCGAGAAACTGCTCCATTCGGTCCTCCCAGAAGCAAGTTTTGGCTTTTCCAGGTTTAATGAGAAAACTGGAACCACAAAATAAAAACCGAGAGCTGTTTGGTAGTGCCACCACACCCCACTCTGCTCTGTGCTCAATGTCCTCACACAGCCACAGACACACAACAGAGAAATACCAGCTGATGAGGTTTTGCAGATAGCAACTCCAATATTGTGCCACTTTGGGGTTTCTCCTCAAAGAATCACTCCACATAGCTTCTTTTATAGGGTTGGGATTTCTTTTCTTGGGGAGATGGATATTTGGGCATGGAAAATAGCTGTGGGCATGAACAATGGGGGAATAGCATTTAGAAACCAAAATAAAGTCTCTGAATTTGTGGAAACAGCTGGAGGGAGGAATGAATCTTATGAATAACGCAGCTGAAACTGAACAGACTGTTGACAGTGAGTTCTTTCAGATGCTCGCTGTGGCTACGCTTTTACATGACTGTACAACACTTAAATCTATAACTAAAGATTTAATGCACAATGACGTAGCCAGCATTTTCTGGTTTTACTCTGCTGAGATTATTCAGCCTACCCTTTCCCCACAAATAATTTTTAGGGAAGAGCAGTTTCTTCTGCACTGTGTGTACTTAACAGGGATATACAAACGCTAGAATAAGCATTTGTTTTCAGTGCTGAAAGACACAGTATACTTGCGCCAATGTGGAGGTACTCCCTGAAAGGGAAAAGACGGTCCCTGGAAGGAAACACTCTTGGAAGACTTTGACTTGCTAACACAAATGATAGTGTCTCCATGTGGGACCCGAGGCAATTTTGCAGAGCACCAAATGGACCTTCTTCAGAGGAACTACAGCACAGGCTGAACATCCCAGATGTAAGTAGACCATCTCAGCATGAATGGAACACACATTGGCACATCTGCAAACAGGTAAAGTAGAGCCAGGCTTCTGTTTGTCCCAACCCCTCACTGCTCCTTCTTTTATCTCCTCCCTGCTCATTTCATTTATAGCACAGCATTTGTTTCTCCTGCACAAAGGAAAAGAGACTTCCACCAGAAGCCAGCACTCCAAGTAATTACCCAACACAACCTTTGCACAGGTATCAGAAACACTTAATAGAAGTCTCATTCCCACACCCAGCAACGGGCTCTGTACTCAGTAGCCAAAGTAGCAGCAAAGTTAATTGCATGCAACTGTGCAAATCCTTTGGGTGCCTTCGAAAAGTGAATTTCCCTCAACACAGCTGATATAAACAGGAGTCGAAGGCTTTAGGCAGGCAATTCATTCAATGCAGAAGCATTAAGTTAGGCAGACTGCTATGCCAGAAGGCATATGTGCCTTCAAGGGAGCAACTGCTGACCTTCAAACAACCTCTAAAGGTATTTTTCACTCCTGATCCACAGAATATGGCTTTTAGGTATCAAGAAGGTATCACACTTCTTAGAAGAATCAAGAGGGAGACTTCAAGCACACATCATTCAACGCAGCATCTTTTCAGAGCCACTCCACAAGTGAATGCCCAATTAAAATAGAAAACACTGAGCCAAAGTTCCACATAAGGAAACACCTTAGTAATCTCTTCAAATGTATTACAAAAAACTTTCAAACACTGTCAGCAAGCTATATTATCCATACTAAGGAGAAACAGATCTATTTCAGTAAAAGCTTTTCTTTTTCTCATGGAAAAAAATAAAAGCCATTTGCCGGTTAAATCTTTTATTTCAAAGCTACCGTGCTTCAACCAAACCCCTTTATTCATTGTGCCGTTAGACAACAAGATGGCTTTGATGTCCATGGATTGCGCAGATTTAACACTGTAAACTGCATGCAAAATTCAGTGGTAGGGTCAAGGGTAAGCCAAGGTAAAAACCAGTTTACCCAGTTCTAATTTAGTCAAGAGGTTTACTTGTTTAACATAAGCCCAAGAACTTTAACAACTTTTGATTGTTATTTTACCTAACACTATTTACTGCAAAACCTCCACCCCTCTGATATTACTACTGCCCGATTTATCTATCCACCTGGAAACTCAACCATCTGGGTAGAAAGAGAATAAATTAAAAATACTCTTGTCTATAAAAGCTGTACAGAAGGCATCTTGCTTCTTAATAATTTATTGAGTTTAACGTTGCAGGTTCACATTTCAGAAATCAACAGCTACAGAGACATGATGATGGGGACATGACGATGGGGAAACAACATGACTGGGATTATGGAAAAACACTATGCCCAGATTGTTGGGAACTACTTGACTTTTAATTTGCAGCATCATCATCTTTATCATGATAAAGCTGATGTCCCAAAAGGTCTGTGAAATCAGTTTACTCAGAAAGCAGGCATTTTAATCTGTTTGCTCAGTAAATACAAAGTTAGTAGCAGCAATTTTTTTTTTCCTGTGAAAAAAGAGTGGTTCACAAGTAGGAAAAGTGCAGTTTCAATACCTGTCTGTTTGACAGTAACCTTTTCATAAAATATAGTCTTTATGTCAATGCATAAAATCCCAACACACTTTTCTTTCTGAAATCAGCAGTTTTACCTGAATGACTAAGGACCCCTGTTGCTTCCACTATGCAACAAAGATAGTTCAGGCATCTAGACTTAAGGCCACTGTATTTTAGTCTGAATCTTATTTCAAAGGCTTACTTTACATAGCACCAGTGAGTGCCACAGACTCAGAAAAACAACCCCAGGAGCAGAAAAGGGGGAAAGAAGTGTTGAACTTGAACAAAGAGATCCAAAAGGCCCTTTTCAGATGGGCTAAGTCATTTTAGTCTCCTTCTTAGCCGAAAAGCACTATTTTATTATATGCCTTCCTTTGGGGCTGTGGGGAGATGACAGTTTCCACACAGACATGAGGAGGTAGGGGAAGTAAGGCAGGGTCTTAAGGTACTTCTGCATGGCTGCAGGAACACCAGCATGTCTGCTTTGTATGGACAGGCAGTTGATAAAGTTTATAGCCCAAAGGACATGACAGAGACAACTATACACTAACCTGAAACAAGTTCCTACCTTCTGTACCAGCCTCAAGAGTTCATTAGCATCTTTAATCTCAGTTACTCCCATTGCTCTTCTCAAATTAATCCT
This sequence comes from Heliornis fulica, assembly GCA_013399135.1. Classification (NCBI taxonomy): domain Eukaryota; kingdom Metazoa; phylum Chordata; class Aves; order Gruiformes; family Heliornithidae; genus Heliornis; species Heliornis fulica. The sequence continues at coordinate 613,699 of VXBZ01012526.1, read as the reverse complement.
GTAGAATGTGGTTAAAACATGGGGTCTGGGGATTGTTAAAGTCGGGGGTGGGAGGAACTAAAGTTCTCTTTGGGCACTATAAGCACCAAAAGCAGCCTGACACTATCTCTCAGACAGTGAATGGATCTCTCAAAAACTACTTTCAGATGAAACTATGATTACAAATTCTGTTGGAAAAGAGTCTTGTGATCGTTTGCAGACAGAAAAAAAAACATCAAATGTTGCACTGGTACTTCCATTACAAAGCCAAAAGCAGAAATATATGGACAAATAACTATTTAAACTAATGTTTTTGCAATATGAGATTTTTAAAACACCACTTAAATGGATTTGACCCAGATTCCCACCCTCTGTTGTCTTGAGAACAACTCATAAGCATGTTGGTTCTCCTAATTTATCTCCATTGTGTAACAATTCTCAAAGCTTCATCAAAAGACTTTCAAAATTCTTTCCCACTTTGCTGCCTGCACACTTCCTTTACCAGCAAAGGGTATTAAGACAAGCTGAACTAAAGCTAAAAACAAGCAACATATTTAAAATCGTAAATCTGATATTGTTCTCTCAACACTAGCCTTATCTTTTCAACTTTACCACTTCCCCCTGGCTCTATTGATTCCAAAGTTTTCTCACTTAGTAGTTTCCACAGTGGTTCTGCTATAAGCAAAAATCCAAAGAGATCAAACCTGCTGCTTCTCTGACTCTTGAAGTAGAGTTATCAGAGGCAGCTATCAGATTAGTCAGCACAATCAAACTTTATCTTTTAAACACCGAGTCTCCAAACCCTTATCTTCCAAGATGGGTTATCATCATCAGAACCACTGACCTGAGTCTTTACCTCCTTTTGGTGCAGTCTTTTGTATTTCTTCTTTGTGTCTAATCCCTGGGACTCTCCTCCTTTGACCCCAATTCCTGGTGACTCTAGAGGACAGTCATAGTTTTGCCCCCGCCAGAGCGAGAACAAAATTTAACTCTATCCTAGCTGGAACCAGGACAAGTCCTTAACTTCAGGAAACTCCTGGCCTACTCTGTATTTAGGTACCTGTCCAATTCAGCCCAGCTCATGCTACTAACTAGTGACAATAGTCCAGTAACAGTTTGCTCTTTGAAATAAGAAACAAAGTCTCTTGTTACATAGCCATGCATAATTCTTCCTATTTCTTTCAAAAACAATAGTAATTGATGTTTTGAAAGATTGTTTGAGCATCCATTCACTGTTACTTAGAAAAAAAAATTATTAGCTCAAAGATCTGATGTTTCTATGCATTAAAACTACGACCCACCAAACCTGCAAGAATGAAGACAAACATATCCTTAAAACAGAATTTATCTTTTCTCAGTCAAACTTATAGAAGCTCAGCATCTTCAAATACAGTGAGAATAAATAAATTGGGAAAAAAAAAGTTACCAGTCAACAGATGTAAAATCACACCTCAGACTTTTTGTCTCAGCTTTTAATTTTTTGCATCTCGTTTTTGTTTCTGTCAACATAATAACATAATCCATCTGAGAGGTTTAAAACTAAATGGTTTTAGGCTGCGGGGAAAACCGCAGTATGTTAACTGACAGGAGATTTTGGCTCCTTCTTCATCTTTAATCATCTACTTCTCAGCTGCTGTTTTCTTTGCAGCAGGAACTAGACAGTTTACAGACTTCAGTCCAAGACTCCTAATTTCTTAATACTTTCTGCTTAAGCGTGTTTTCTGTTAATTTGTTTGTTTCCTTGATAACAACTGCATTATTGTTCTCCAGCTTGCCCATCTGAATATAATCAATGCTCATTCCCATTTACTACAGGTAGTGGCTTTCATCTAAGCTTTGGATTGCTTCAGGTGACAGAGCTGAGGCAGCTGATGACCACAAAACAAACTTGGATAGCAACAAAGCGAGGTAAAACAGAAATACAACTGTGACACTTCAGAGCATTAGCCAGTTCTCCTTCAGCCAAATATAAAGCTATTTTTAATATGTAAACTGCAGACAACAGTTATGAACCTGTTTCTTTTCAAAAATAAAATGTTTTTCCTATGGCATAAATTCCACTGCCATCTCCAGCACAAGAAATTTTATATTTGAATAATCTGAGCAGTGGAAGAATGAAAGCTTATAAAACATGTCTCCTTGTCTGTGTTGGAAATAGCACAATTCCAACCCAGAGACTAATGCGGAAATACAATCCAGGGGCTGTGCTTCCATTCATAAACTGTTCCATTTGAACACAGGGTCTGGAATGAATTTTATCCTCATGTTCAACCAAAGAGCCACAATTTATTATAGTGCTGCACTTTTCAGTTTCAAAACTGTATCCCTAATATTTTTCCCTGTCAAGTCCAATGGAGATTAGCAGACTTCTCAACCAAGATCATCCATAAAGGGAAAATACAGCAGAATCCAACTGCCTGGAGACACAAAGCAGCAAGTCCAATTATGTACCACATGACTCAAAGGAAAGGAAACCTACCGCGTACACACAGATTCAACTGTTTAAGCTGGAAAGTCATCAGAAAGGACATTTCGTTAGTAAGAGCGTTAAGTGGGACCTCAAATGTACTTACATCAGCTCTGCCCCTAACTCACCACTGCATTGCCTATACAGCAGGCTAGCTCTATTCCTCTTGTGAAGCATCACTGTAATGCTCCCTGACAACTTCAAACCTCAAAATAAATAACCTGAGCTTCCCATTCATTCCATATTCTGCAGCTGAGATGTGCTGGAAAGGTGTGGGGTTATTTGCAACAGTTTTCAGAGCTGACCCAGGAGCCTCCCTAAGATCTCTGTGGTGTCACTACCCTCTGATGTTCAAATTAACAGGAAATTGGGATCTAACAACATTGCAATTTTGATCTATACTCTCACTGCTTTTTGCAGCGTTTCCCTCCAGATTTCTAGTGTCTTAATGTTAAAGGACCACACCAAAAAATGCAAGAGATGACAAAACATTCATCAACAGTTCTCTAGTACAGCAAGAGGAGAGAAGCATATGATGCTAGGATATCACAAACTATAAGCACTTTAAGTAACTACGACAAACCCCACAACTCCTGGACTATCACATGGCCTAATAACATATACAGTGAGTCAGTCTAGACCTCTTCAAGTCTTCAAATTCTCTTTGACTTGGGCACTGTTTTACAGGATGGATGACAGTTTAAAATTAACCCTGCTTTGACTACAGCTACTGGAGAATATCTTTTTCTTAACTCAGTTCTGAGTAGCTTTTTGTTTGACTAAGGCAAGAGATATTCTTCGCACAACAGTTTCAACTGCATCAGAAGAAGCTTCACCATGTATTTTGGAAGACAATATGCCAAAAGAACAGTGGTAGGTTTTCATTCACCTCTTGGCTACCACCTCTTCCAAGGTTTCTGTCCAAAGAGAGCCAAGACCAGGTTCTATGAATCACTGCTTGAGTGGGATCTAACTATTCAATTACTTTCTGTATTTCTTCAGTCTTACACATTTCTTACCCTTCAGGGCTTTTGTCCTCACCTCTTTCCCACAGTTGGGAACACAGGTGATTTCTTTCCCACCCATTAACAAGTTTCAGATTGAGAAGTGAATACACAATCCCGCACAACCCCTTTGGATATGTTTTTTTTAATCTAGGCAGAGAGGAAGTCTGGATAGTCACCTACTCACAGAGACAGTTTTCTGAGACCTGATCTGCTGCTTTGCATACCTCAGAGATCTACTGCCTCTAATCTGGGGGCAAGTTAACTCCCTCATAAAAGTGTCTGCCATATTTATCTTTACCTGAATATCTAGGATTATTAAATATAGCCTCAGATATCAAACTGCAAATATATGATTCATCCAGTTACACTTAATTAAGGAAAACTTTAAAATTAACTGTAAAACACAAATTCTTTGAGTGTATTAATTGGAATGTTTTGGTGATTGTGAAAGATAAAATCACACTCAACGCTCAATCTACTGAACACCCCTCAATTTGTATGGTGCGGACCCTCCCCACTCCCTTACCCTTTTTCTTTCTTCACTTTTTTATTTTTTCCCTATCTCTTATTGTTTTCTTCTCAGTGCTCTTCAATCTCACGACTGTGAAAGAATGCTGCTCAAAGCCTCATGACTCCCAAATGGATCCACTTTGCCTTTGCTGATCCAGTTTCTGCACAGCTCCCAAGGACAACTTGGTTTCAATTTCTCTTTCCAACAAAAACACAAAGTGTTTACCTTTCTCATTGCAGTAAAATGGCAACATAACTGTGGAATTGAAAATAAATATTTCTATCTGAAAAAGGTAAATATTTCTGTTCGACCAATGACTCTGGAAAGAGTTTGAAGATACAGTACTTCAGCCTACAGGGGAACACAGAGTGTGCGCACAGGAACACCTTGCAAAGGTGCTTACAGGATTTGAGCATCTGGAAGTCAGAGGGACCTCAGGGCTGAGGACATTGTCTACGGACAGAAAAAAAAAAAATAAATAAAAGCACAACAAGAGGAGATTTCCAGCTATCTGACCGTTCAGTGCAACTGGCACATCCATCAACAAATCAAAGAACTTCCAACTGCTTCTTACGATTTTAAAATTTCCTTGTGCAATCAAATGCTCAAATACATCAGAAAACTGATGCTGTGTGTCTTTAGGGGGGGGGCACTTGTGAATGCAAAGAATGATTTTGCCTCCAAACTTGTCATCACGTTTCGGCTGTTCTCTGACTACTGTAGAATACATTATTACGGGCACTAAGAGACCCAGCATTATAATAGCCTGAATACTAATCCCTCATCTTACCCCCTGCAAGTCCCAACATTTTTTGCTTTAGCCATTACTACATCAATATTAAAAAAAAACCAAACCCTTTTCTGAATAACAATGTGTTTTCTCCCTGTATTGACTACACTCGAAAAAGTAATGAATGGTAAAATAATAAATTTACAACAAATTCCTAACTATCTGTTCATCTTAGTCATTAACACCATAAATCCAGGCAACAGTGATCGCTCAATTCCCAAGGAAGATGACTCAGTCACTTACATGGGAATACTGCCTGGGCTTCAAACTCATTTTTCTGGGGGAAGATTTTAAAGGCAGAATAAAAATTCCAAACTAGGACGTGGATAGCTAAGAGACAAAGCACTTCACAATTCTGAGAAGCTGGTTTTCCACTTCCCCGCCTGCACTGCCTGCAGGAATGTGCTGGCTAAAGAAACACTGCAGAAATGCAAACTTCCCATTGAGATACACAACGGAGAAATTTTATAAGTATTGCATTTTTAGCCACAGATTTGTGGCAATATTGGGAGTAAGTAATTAACAAATGGATATGCATTGAATAATTCTCCCTTTCTTTTAACCAAAAGATAATTAATGGCTCTTCAAAACTAAAATGTGCCTATCTTTTGGAGAGCTGCAGCTTGAAAAAGGCAGTATACTACTCAATTCAACGGTGATGCTTATCAGGTCTGATTTTTATTAGCCCCGTTATTATAACCACTACCTCAGAAACTAAGCCACAGGTTAGCACTCAGCATACTGAAAGCTATACAAACAAACCCCAGCATCTCAAGCAGTTTCTCTTCAAACGTTACAGCAACCCATGGTTGCTATGGTATTTTCACACAGTTTCTTACACCATCATTGTTTCTCAGAAAGGTGCAATGGAAGAGTTGCTGGGACTGATTACTACCAGAAGAGCAAGAAAATTTGTGATAAACTTCATAATTCAACTAAAGTTTCATTTTGCTGAAAAATAAGTTTAAAAAGAAAATTTGAAAATTAACATACAGTACGATTAACGTACCATACCACTGACACCAGCTGCCCTTCAGCCCACAGCAAATGTTCCCATCACAAGGCTCACTGTGGCTGAGCCTGTCCTTGCTCTGGTAACTGCTTTCCCCCTGGAGCCTGAATGAAGTCCTGGAAATAGTCACGTTGATGTCAGTTAGGCTACCTACAAAGTCATGAAAACAGCACAGAATTGTTGTCAGCTCCTTTTGATCAGCCATCCTCAAATGATACCTCTTCTTCTCCACAGACACAACAGAATCTCAAGCCTTGAGGAGAAATACTTAATTCATTAAGCATCAACTTCCTCTTCTTAAGGTCTTTTCCCTCTTTTTCAAACTAGGGATTTGCTTTTGCTTCCTTACAAAAGGCCCCGCTGTGCTGAGGTACACAGCATTCTTTGGGAGCACACACATTTCCATCCCTTGTCTTTCATTCTCCTACTGCCTATACTTGATCAGTCATAAAGATGATCAGTTCCCTCTCTCTGCCATTGATCACACAGAGATCAGGAGAGTAGATATTTGCCATTAACACATGACAGACTCTGTCTGAGGTATAAACTGTTTTATTTTTGTTCAGTTTCTCCCTCTGCACCTAGAAGACATGAGCTATAAAACAGGATTCACATGTTTCTCTTGGCAACTTTGTCTAAAATTTCCAACAATGCTTGAAAAAGCACTGACTTTGTTTATGTGGTTACTGCTGTAAGTTCTTAGATTTATTACTCATTGTTTTAAAATAAATACGTTCATCTATGTGCCTTTCAAAGTCATCACTTTCAAGTTTGGAATGACACAACTGCAGCACTATAAACAGTGCACCAATGAGCAGCTGAAGCATGACCACTTCCTACCTCCAAGAGAGTACTGCTCAAGCCAGGGAGTTACTCAGTACAGCCTGAGGAGATGGTCATTCACAGTACAGAGTCTTGAACTAAAGTTTGCCTTTACTATCTTGGGTAAAGTTAGGATCTACCAAAAAAAAAAAAAAAAAAAAAGCTTCTACCTGGTTTGGAGACAAAATATTCCTGGTGAGAGTAGTAGACTGAGCCTGCTGCTAAAAAAAAAAAAAAAGTTAAAAGGGCTGCAAAAATGATCAGGGGTCTAGAACATCTCTGTTCTAAAAAGAGACCAAGGACTTGGGACTTTTTAGCCTAGTAAAGGCTGAAAGGATCTTATCAATGCTTATAAATACTTGAGGGGTAGGTGTCAGCAGAGTGGGGTCAGTCTTTTTTCAGCGGTGCCCGGTGACAGGACAAGATGCAATGGGCACAAATTTGAATATAAGAAGTTTCACCTCCTAAGGAGGAACTTCACTATTGTGTGGGTTGCAGAGCTCTGGAACAGACTGCCCAGAGAAGTTGTGGAATCTCCTTCTCTGGAGACATTCAGAACTCGGATGGACTTCAGAACCAGAACTTCTCTGGATGCTGCCCTGTGCAACCTGTTCTAGGTGGTCCTGCTCTGGCAGGGGAGTTGGACAAGATTATCTCCAGAGGACCCATCCAAGCCAAATCATTCTGTGATTCTGTAATACAGATAGCTGAAGCGAGCAGTAATTCATACATACATACGTTAGACACACATAGAGCTGTCAGCTAAACTGTGCAAGAGCAGTGTACAGCCGCGAGATTCAACCTCAAGACCTTCTGATACACAGCCCCAGGGACTATCACTTCAGTTAAAATACCTCTGTCACCTGCCAGTATTAGCAAAGCTGCATCCTGTTTGCAACTCCCTGCAGAGACCAGCTGAGTGCTTGTAAGCAGATAGCGTTCTGTTCAGGAAAGTGCAAACACATTATACTTCACAAAGCTCTGGAGCCCTCCTCATTTTCTTATTTATGTAATATTATCTTATTCAAACAGTATCTTCCTTCTTTTACATTTCCTGTATGAAAGCGGCAAATGCATTAGAGATCATGCTAGATTTCAAGATTGGTACTTTCATGACAGAAAGAGATCTCTGTGTGTCAATTTTATCCTTTTTTTCCCCTCTCACTTATGTCCGAGAGTGTGATTTGGCATACAACATATTAATAGATTACAAACAGTTGCAGATTTCTTCATCTTGCAGTGCTCAATGAGAAATTTCAAAGGAAGATACAAGTTAGTTGAATATTAATGTAATGCTTCTGCTCTTTTTATATTTTCTCTTTCCCCTCCCCCCCCCTCCTTTTTTTTTTTTTAACTGCAACAGAACAAACGTGACTGATTATGCCAGTTTCAGCCCTAGCCTGACAGATTTGCTGCTCCTGTTCGGTGGTGAAACAACCTAGCAGGCTCTCAACATCCTCCTGCCAACTGCAACAGTCCAGGGCTGTTTTGTTTTGGAAACACCGTATGTATGTGTTACTGAAGAAAACATTTTACAGGATTCTTGGTCTGTAATGATGGAGTGATCAGTTTGCTTTGAAGTGAACATCAAAAAATTGTGTTATGCTAGCCAGAAGTCTGGGTTCTGACTTTGCTCCCCTCCTGCCCACCTTGCAGGAAGCCAACTGCAGCCAGAAAGATGAGAATTACCTTTTAACTAAATTTTCTTTCCTCTTTCACAGGTATCCAGCTGGCTCTTTTCCTCTAATCTATTCCTAACATCTCCCTTTTCTAGCAAGACTCATCAGTAGTAGCCAACTGTTCCCACACTGCAAGTGACAAATTTCTCCTTTTCTCATGACAAACCATTTTGTAGTAATAAACATTTTATCACTTCTATAAGCCAGCATGTAATTCAACACCAATATAAGCAGCAAGAAATCATCCTTCTCAGAACCAGTGGTGGTTTGCTTTAGAGTCTGTCCTGTCACTGTCCCCAAGGGGCACATGTGATGCCAGATCTCAGAAGACAGTAAGGCCACATGCACTGCTACTGCGGGCAAGGCCATACACCACACCAGCAGTACATCTGCCATAAAATGACATCACACACCTGACAGAACTCAGCAAGAGGCAGATGCAAAGGAGACATTCATCTACTGCAGCCTGTTCTTCCACAGGGAAATGTTACTCAGATGGAGAAAGAGGAATGTGGCCATTTTTTCAGGATTTCAGGACATCACACAGACAGGCCAGGGCAGCCATTGAATGACACCTGAAGTCTCTGGAAAGACCACTATGCCACCAGTCTGCTGTATCCAGAACACAGACTGCATAGATATCCAGAAAACATACAGGACCTTCAGCACAAGTTCACTGTTTTATCTTTCTCTAGCCGCACTTTTAGAATAGGCAGGTGCACCCACATTATCAGAGCCACCAGTGCCATAACCACAGGAACTATGCTGGGATCTGCTGACAAGGTGCTGCAGCTGACAACCTCAGGCTATACTTTGGACCCCCTGTTACTCCAGATAGTCCCAGATTGCCAGGAGACATTCTGTGTTGTCATAGTACACAGCACTGTGTCACATTTACGTTTGTTTTCTACTGTCCATGCATGGCAGCCAATAGTAAATAAAACACAGAAGGGGTCTTCACTCTTGGTATGTCTCAGCACAAAACTGGATAACATCTCCACAGGAGAGGAAAGTAGATCTTACTGCAAATGCCAAATTTGACAGTATATTATACTATCCACTGAGTCTGGCTCAGGAGAGATTATAACCCACTGATGGGTTATAGTCAGCATATGTAGCAGCCCTCACAATGCACAAAGAGCTCCAAGCACAAGGAGATGAAGTAAGCATTTCTAAGTGCAATAAGGTTCGGCCTCTGCCTGCACCCAAATTTTACCTGAAACAAATCTGATTTCCAGGGAGACTTCTGTTAAAAATTAACCTTGGCTCAATCGCTGGATGGAAAGTGCAAGAGCCCCACCCTCATCATTACCCTTTTCCCACTCTCCATGGCCCCTTATAGGGAGGAGGAAGGAGGCAGCACATGGCAACAGGCAGGGTCTGTAAGGACCTGCATGTTTTGGGACCACCTTTTCCATGCCTTGATAACAGCTCCGGCCTGGCTTGAGGAAATGGTGCTCCTGCCCACCCAGTCGCTCAATCACCGCCAGGGACACACGCTCTGTGCTGAAAAACATGCAGTCTCTCCCCAGCCCACAGTGACCAGGGGACAGATCTCTGCTTTAATCTTTTGTAAGAGCATCTCAAGCGAGGGTAGAGGGAATAGTCCCATGACATTTCAGTATCATGGCAGAGGCTCGTTGCTGTGGGAAAGGGAAGACCAAAACAGATCATGTTACACTGATCGAGGGACAGGACTACCTCCCCATCCCCATTACAGCATCAGTATAGTGGGGCCAGTACAGTGGTGAAACCCAGCCTGCTGCATGTTGGAGCAGCTCTAATCCAGCATATCAGCTGATTACACAAAGCATATAATGTCCAAAAGAGAGGTTTCTTTCACTCTTCCCTCTGAAACCAACTTGGTTCTTCTCCAGAAACCAACACCAGAATCAGTCATTTGAAATTATTTTTTAAACAGATTTCTGAAGACTCGGTTGCATTATGTCCCTTTCCCTGCAACATGTCAGGAAACTCAGGGAGCTCTCCCAGCAACTGCGGGGGATGAACACAAGAGGCTGAGCTGTTCAGCTTCTCACCTCCCAGCACGGGTTTACACATGCTGACAGCAGAGTGGTATGAAGATGGTTTTGTCCCCTACAAATCTTTCTGAATAAACAGGATTGTGCTCTACAGAGATATTTCTTCATAACTTCAGTCAATACTTTCTTGGCTTGCCGCTCTTGACGACTCAGTCATAAAACAGTTCTCTCTGGAATACTCCATTCAAATTAATCAGCTGTCAGCTATTTTCCTTTTAAAACTCATAATAGAAGGTCTGCACGGGCCTGGGAGAGACTGAAACATGGGAATGCAAATTGTGCAGCTGCAAATGTTTCCATGCTGCTGCAGCTCTCAAATTGCTGTTCGCTCTCTACCATGGAGATATGAAATAGCATTGCAGGGAGCAGGCTTTTCTCTGTCAAAATTGTCCAACTGTCCTCCAGTACATCCACAATGTCGTAAACTTGTGGTGATGCCTTTTAACTTTCACATGCACTTTAAAGAGGGGAGGGATGTTCCGGTCATAAACCAACAGGCTCAGCTGGACCAGGAGCACAGGATAATGTGATGGAATGTAACCTTTGGATGCCAACTGCACAAGGGATGCCAAATTGTGCTCTTGCCATTGGCAGAGGTTTTAGCCTCCAATTAATCTTCTTGTCATCAAACTGCACCAGGATGGGGGAAAAAAAAAGGTTGAAGGGGGGAGCATTGCCACTGATGGGATGGGGAAATGGGGCTCCTTGGAACAGCCTCTTATATACAGCAGTTTGGCTCCAAGTGGGCAGAGCAGATTAGTGCTACAGGAGTCTTGGACTCAGAGCAAGAGCTGGCACTGGAGGAAAGCCAGCTGGGTGACACTCCTCTAACTGCTTAGGCAACTCTGTTGTTGTCACATGGAACTGAAGAACAACTGTGAGGGTCTGCTCAAAAAGCGTTTTGGGTGGTGCTTGCAAATCCTAGGAAGGAACAGGAGCAGCACCTGCCTCTTTCAGGTCTGCTGGCAGCTAGCACTGTCAGGGAACTTTGCCTGTATCAGTAAGCAGTAGGTTCACTTTCAGTCTGAAAAGTATTTTACTGAGCCTCTCAGGCTTTTAAGAAAAAGAAGTTTAAATCCCAGACCGAAGCCTTAATTATAATGGATTTGGGTGAAAGTTGCCAGATCTCTCCCTGCTCTGTGATCAGGGCTGTGCCAAGAGCCTGCTTTGTGTCATACTAGCAACTGTGTTAAGTTTAGCAAAGTAACTCTGTCAAAGATGTCAAGGCAGAACAAAGATCACTGATTAGCACTAATGAGAGCCTGCAAAGTGGGGCAAAATGACAGTGCAATCATATCAAGGTTCTTGCTGTAGCTACAAGGTAGCCACACTCGTTTTGAGTGAGCTCCTCAGAACAAATCCTTTTGCACATCACATTTTAAACCTTATAAAGTCATTCAGGGTACCAGGACCAGAAAACCACACACGAGAGCAAACAACCATGGAACTGGAAGTACCTTATAGAAAATAAGGAAAGATCTGAGCATCCTCAAGGGCAGCTCTTCTAAATATACAGCACTGTCACTTTCAATGAATTCATTTGATGTATTGCAAGCATTGCAGATGAAGAATACTGATCTGTGTTCAAGAATTTAATGACGCATCTGCCCACAACTGCAACACCAGGTGCTCTGAAGTTCACCCCACCCAACCTTCAAAGAGGCAAAGCAGAAACTACAGTGTTTTTCCAGTGTCCCACAGACTTTCCCTAAGAAGAAAAATCAAAAGGGCTAGAGTTATCTAGAGAAGGGCATAAGAGCAAATGCAAGTATGAAATGATAGTCAGTCTTGGGCTTCTAGCTTGCCTCATCACATTCACAAACAAAGCAGTGTATTTCCAAGTAGGAGAGACAAATGTGTCAATGTAGCATTTAATCTGGAACTCACTGCAAGAGACAACAGGGAAACATATGCTGTTAGCCTATGGATAGAGGAACTATAAGCATTTACACCAAAGATGATCTTATAAAAGACAAAACAAGCAATTAAAACTTCATGACTCGGAATATAAAAATGACTCATTAGATTATCAAGGCAAGAGAGGAGGAAGGAGTGAGAGGAAAATAAACCAAACCAACAATGGTTTCCACCACTTTCACTTTCTTTCTAACTGCAGTGAGACGGGACACAACTAATCCTATCAAAAAACCACATTAAGCTCTCTGGAAAACTCAGAGCCACTGACTATCCACAGAAAGAATGTGGACATAGAACCACTGTCAAAAGCACAGTGGATGCATGGGACCAACAAGGAGATTTATGTCAGGGCAACATAAAACAACTCACTTCAAGATGCAGAAACAAATGCACTTATCAAGTGACAACTACCGCAGGCTGCAAACACTGAGCTACAGACCATAGAGTACCTGTTCACATAAGCTGTGCTCAGCATGGAGCTGCTATGCCTGAACAGGCTGCTGCAAGAACTCCCTGTGTGTTACTGGGTACAGCCTTCTCGAGCTGCTTATTCCCTTAACTGATGGAAAAAAACCAACACTGCCAGTGCCTATGCGCTGTTGGCTACAGTTATGCCTAACCATAGCAGATCAGCGATATCTTGTTATGATTGTAGTTATAACTATATTATGATTTATTGATTTCTTTTTTATTTTCTACTGGTAAGGTATAAGTAGAATAAAACATATGCAAACTTCCTTTGGAACCATTCAGAACACTAGGACATATGGAAATTATATTAAAGAGTTATGTATGGGAATGATGCCTTGTATCACTTTTCAAAGCAACATGTAAACACTACAAAACAGACCATCAAGGGAAATGCCACTCAGCCAGAAACACCGAGAGCGAGTTCACTCGGCTTGCTGCTGCAGCGTGTCACACAGCAGATAAACGCCAGAGAGCAAGTGCTGCCTTTGGAAGGCCTGAGTTGCAGTTCCCAGCAGAGATCTCACAGGAGTCTCAGGCTGACCGTCTCTAAAATCGAAGTCCTTAAAAGCAGTGCTTCCGACTTTGAAAATCATAATCTTTTCCTGTCCTAGAAATTTCCGAGACTAATAGTATTTCCCTCAAAAGAACCTTAAACTTGGGTAATCATCACACTATTCCTTCCTCAAGAGAGGAACGGTTCCAATTAAACACCAGCTCCACACATATTTCATTCCTAGTGAAGAACAGCACAAAGATTTCTTACTAAACAGCTTAAAAACCAAAAGGATGAAGAAATGGGCTCTTTTTCCAGTCAGTTAACCAGGTAGTTAATTGATACAAACAACAATTTTACTCATGGAATCAAGCTGGTCCAATCTGGTAGGCAAGAGTGGGGAAACACAAAGTGTCACTGATGACAGCTGTCAGCTTTGTATGCAGGTTGCAGAGAGATTGCCTGCTCATCCCTCATGGGAGCTCTACAGGGAGATCACAGCTGTAACCATGCTTTCCCCCCGGCACTCCCTGAAGCACAGCCAATATTGCCCTTTGATAAAGGAACAACTTGCACAGACACACACACATACACGGACACACACCCGTAACAACAGCTGTTTGCAAGGAGAAAAAGTGGGATAGAAGGATTTGATTTCCATTCACTACATTTTCCCCCCTCTGGGGTGATTTTAGGAGAAAGCAGAAATAAGCATCACCATTATCTCCAGCATGTGTTCACAGCCACGCTGAAGCCAGTCAGCAGTGCCTGGCATTGTTTGGAGGAGCACAAAAGACCTTCTGTTTTGAAAGTTCAAGAGAGAAAGCGGAGAGCCTGTGGCCTGGTCCTGCAGTCCAAAGGCTGAAACAGAGACTGAGAAGTTCTCAGGCACAGGCTGATCAGACGCCCTTTGAAGTTGACAGGAAAACTCCCGTGGACTCCAGCAAGCCTTGGGTCATGCCTTGAACACACAGAAGAGAGCAAAGCAGAAGAAAAGTAGAAATGAGCATCTGCTAGCAGGGAGTTTCAAGAGCACAGGACTGACCTAATCTTTTTATCATGGTTATCACCACAGTGTATTTTTGTGATGATCGAGCACATAGGATTATATCAATTTGCTAAGACTTTTCATTAGGTCACAGCATTTGTACATTTGTCATTATGTATTTTACTACTAAAAACGCGATGTATGCTATCCTAACGCTGAGTGTTGAATACAGCATTTAGAAAATGTCTCTGAGGAAAAAGAGGGGGGAAAAAAGAAAGAAAAACACCCTTTCAAACTGCTGAAATTATTAGTTTTCTTCCCCTGCTACCCTCTCCCAAAAAGGCTGGTTTAAACCTATGAAAACCACAGTCTGGGACTGAAAACCTTATTATAAACAATGCTGCCAGCATCATCTGTTCACAAGCAGCAGTTTGAGACAGAGCCCAGCCCAGAAGAAACTCTCTAGCAGCACATTCCCCAAACAACTGCTAAAGGATCCTAACAGGGTGGAGGTTCCAAATCCTCTGCCTAATTACAGTGCAATTCATTTTCTCATTAAAGATGAATACAGGAGCATCCAAGAAGAAAGAAGTGTCTTCCGAATTTTGTATCACATAATTATTTTCTTGCATATAGGAGTAATTGTTGCAGCAATTTTAAAGTTTGATGCTGTCTAGGTCCTAAATAGCATTTTCTGAGTATTAATTTCCTAGAAACATACTTTTCAAAATAATTCACGCAGCCTTTGCACCAGATTCAACAAAGAGCCAAAGTATTACTTTTTCCCAAAGAAAAAACCCCAAAACCCACCAAAAAAACTCAGGATGTTTCCTCTTTCCCTGGCTAATAGAATCCAACTGTTGCTGTATGACATCATTCCCCAGAGCTAGGGAATCCGAGTTTGCTCAGACACTCAGCTGGGAGTAAACATTACAGAAAAAAAAAAAAAAAAAAAGNTGTTAAAAAAAAAAAAAAAAAAAAGCAAACCACACCAAACTTTAAAATGCGAGAAAATAACAGAAAAAAGCCACCAGTTTTTGTTACCTGAGATTTGGAGGATTTCCCTTTTTGATCCATTCTCTGATTTGTATTTCCCAGACAACAAAACTCTTTCTTATTATCTGAGGCAATCAGAAAATCAGTCCTTTAGCGTCTAATACCTGCTGTGCTTCCCACAACTCCTTCAAATGACCTTTCGCAGCACTGATTCCAGCTAAAATGATTGCGGAGAACACAGACTGGCCGGGACAGTTGCCATGGAGACCTCCCGCTCGCTCCCTCTCTTCATAAGCGCGCGCATACACACACACACAGATTTAAACAATTCTGGGAGGCATCCACAACACAGCATGCCTTTTCATCAGCTACGTTTTTGAAGCATTCCACCCCTCCTCCAAGGCCTCCCTAGAGTCAGCCCAGGAAGCCGAGCTTTGGTCACAAAGCGATGGTGGAAATTTAAAGGTATTGCCTTTTAAAAAGAAAAAAGGTAGAAAAAAAAAAAGAAAAGAAAAAAAGAAAAAAGAAAACCGCCACAGAACTTGTGATGTTTTTTTCTGTCCCAGGAAGGAGAACAGAAATGTTTGCTGGTCAAAGCTTTGAATTAAAAATCAATCCATTGCACTCAAACCTGCAGCTATTTGCCTTTGTCCGACCTGTTATGAGTTTGATATCCTAAAGCATGAAGTCTTTGTTAAAATACAATCACTGAGATCAAAAGAAGTGCTGCTGGCACAGCCTGACTCCTTACCTTGCTGTTGTCCCAGTACCCAGCCAGTGACTCAATTAGCACAGGTATTCCTCGTGGTCATGCAGGACCTCCTGTATTCTTTCATGTTTCTGTAACTAGGAAGGAAAACGTTCGGGTCAGGAACGTTTGCAGGTCAAGAACATATGCAACTCAAACAGAAAAAAAGAAATCCCCCAAACACACACACACTTTTGTAAGTTTTCTGATCCTGGCTATAAGTATACATGCCTCTTTCCTACAAGACCAGTTTTTCACCAGTTAAAGGAGAAACCCAAGACTCATTATCTCCTAGTCAAGGGAGAAACCCATTTCAACGACGTTTGTACTTACAAGAGCTGATTAGTTCACCATATTCCCTGCCACCATGGTTGCAAAACAAAACTAATTCCAAACATAAATAAAGACACATATTTTTTCTGTGACCAATAAAAAAAAAAATATATCTAAATTAATCCTCAGCAATGTCATAAAAGAAAGCCTGGACTGCCGAGAACAAAAAGTGCTTTTCAAAACAAAAAAAGAACATTTAGTGAGGAAATACAGGGAAAAGTATTTGGACCAAGGGCAGCAGCTCCGTGGCTCAAGGTTCTCGCGCTTCGAGAAACAGCTCGAGATGAACCCCCGAGGGGATTTAACCCGAGTCACTCATTCAAAGCTTTGGAACTCTGTGAAAGATACTCCGGGGAGGGCCTGGCTCTGCCTTCTGCCAGGAGTAGCACTTACAACAGTCCCTCTAGCGGGCGTAGAGACGCACAGCCACACCGGCGGCCGCCTCCGCCATCAGCCGCTTCCCGGTGCTGTTACGGCATCACACCCTCCCGTTAAAAACCCCCATTAAATCTGCATGTGCAGCCCTTCAGGGGTTATTTAGGCAGCTGGGCACAACAAAACGCGGGCGTGGAGTACCGAATCGACGCGGCTGGGTGTATACACGGCGGCATTGAAGAGTGCCCACACCTCACTTCTGGTTGTGTTTGTAAGGGGCAGCAAGGGCAGGATTAAAAAAAAAAAAAAAAGACAGACGGACCTGGCAATGAGATAGCCAAGATGCCCTGTGGGAGCACCTGTCTCTTCATATGGCTCTTACAAGATATAAGCTACACTGGACCTTATTATTGACCATGCTTCTCCAAACTGTTTTGTGGTTAATGGTTGGACTGGATGATCTTAGGGGTCATTTCCAGCCTTAAAATTCTATGATTCTATGATTGTGAGCATCAGAGCTCTCAGCTGACTGAATGCTTAAACCACCTCCCTATCAAAAACACTATCAACAGGTGTTTACACAAGGCAGATTTTACACTGTTACCCAAAGGTGCATGCAGACTATTCACCAGATAGGTAAATATGAAAAGATGGCTACTTCAGCTGTAAACAGTCTAGAAGATGCTGAAATGACATCACATGATACCATTTTCCTAGACATGAAAACATGACATGTGAAGCTTGCAACGTCACCTAAACTCCCTTGAGAATGCAGAGAAGCCCAGCAGAACCAAAGGAGTCAATTTTTTTAATAACTTTTTTTTTTGTCACAACTAAGTGCACAACTAAGGTAAACTCCTTGCATGCTGCAAGTGTTCACCACTTCAGTAGTGCAAGTGGGCAAAGAGGGAGATGACTCATCTCCTCCCAAAAAAGGAATGTTTTACCCTACATTGCTGCAAAAGGAGTGCTCAAAGGCATGGAAGCATTAAAAACAACCAACTTGAGGATTGATCACTGGACTGGTGAAATGGTTGATCTGTCCCAAGTTTTCTACACACGCTATTACAGATAACATAGGAGTATGTACCACCTCTGCCTCCATTACTACCCCTTTCCAGAGTTCATTGCAAGGGTCTGTAGCACTTCCATGGGTGTGGCAGAACAAGTCCTGCACTTTGTTCACAAAAGAGGCAACAATATGTTTGTTGACATAAACCAGCAATGTAACAGTTCCATAGTAAATGCAACACGGGGTTACCCCGATTCAAAGGCAAGGTACACATGATTATTTACTGCATAGAGGACAGGGTAAGACAAAACTGTTGGCAAGAGACTCCCACAGAGTCATTTGGTTCAGAAAGTACTGACGTGCTTTCTAAACTCCTTCTCAGAGTCACCTAGAGACTAGAAGAGGAGCTAGACCCAGTCCTAGTCCCAGACACCATCAACAGTTTATGCCTAAACAACTATTTATGTGCAATCAGTCCCTTATATCACTTAGCCAAGATTTCAAAGTTTAGTATGTTGTTGGTCACTCAGTGAAGATCTGTTGTGGCAGGGAATCTCACAACCACAAGGAGTAACCTTGAGGGACATCCCAGCATGCAGGTGAGCTCAATGGGCGCTGTGCTGTCCACCACTCACAGCGTACAGTGACTGCCTTAGAGTCATACCTGCACACCAGCAAGACCTCTGGGTTACTGTTCCAGACAGCCCTTGGCTACCATGTTGCCATCCATCCCCCAAAGTCCAGTATAGGACCGATACAACCATCACAACCCACATATCTGCCTATGGCTTAGTGTGTGGGGGGAGCACACCACCAGGTTAGGTGACCAGCCCTCCATGTACAGCAAAGATCTCAGGGGAGCATGTGAGCTAGTATTTATAAACAAGTCAAAGTGTTCATTGCATTATTTATGCACACAGTTACAGTCCCAAACAAAACAAATGAAGTCATGTTAGAATAGATTATGCATGCACAAATACATAGGTACAAAGCAAAGCAGTAAAACTATGGTCCAAGTTTGGGTCTCAGGCAGGTGACTACCACAGAAAACAAGCACATTTCTAGCCTCACAGATATACTCCTCATCAATCCCTTGCCAGAAGGTGAAATATTTTACTGAGATTGCCCCCAGTTAAACCATTCCCACCTTCTACTTGTTTCTCCTTGGGCTTTTCTGTGAGTACATCAACACCTCAAAACAAAAATTAGGATCAGGACAGATTTAGGATCAGAAACAGAGGACATGCCAAACAGCTGATATTACATTAATTACTGCATCATGTCTACACTGCGATAAAAAAAAATTAAAAAAAATCAGAGTATGGATTCTCAGTCACTGCAAGAGACAGGCAATCCAGACTGATGTCTAATTTCTTATTTCCCATTCACTTCCTATTTCTGACTGGTTGAACCCACTCCTTCCTATGCTCTTCAGTCACTAGCGTGGGATGAAGAAGCCACACAATGTAGGCAATAGCAGACATGCCCCAAGCAGAATGAGTGTGCAGCAAGAGGCACCTTTGACTTCTCTGTCTTTGAGATGGGAAAGGCAAACACAAACTGCTCTCTCCACAAGCTGCATGGTCTGAGATTCTTCACTGAATGCTTTCCAACTCAAGCAGTCACCCTCAACAACAGGAGTGGAAACAAAAATCAGATTTGCTCCTGAACGACTAATGAAGTTTTATAAAATTTTCACTATGTGAAAACACTTCATTGACTTTGGGATTTAAAAAGACAAAACCAGAGATGAGCTACAGATTAATCTGTCCACAAGAGCAGCACATGTAGGTGAAGACAGAAACTAACCACTGCACTAACTTCAGCGACATTTTTCTTTGCATTGTTTAAATAAAGTTTCACATAAAAATACTATTATAAAATGTTTTACAATTCCCCCCACCTCAAACAGCATTCTGCCCATCAGAAGGGCTTTGGGCCTTTCCCATAGAAGATGGCCACCTTTTTTCTTGATCTCTCATGTCACCTCTACACCAGTTACTGACCGTCTTTCCAATGACCTCAATGAATATGTCTCTGTTGAAACTTAAGTTTAAGACTCAACAACTAAAAACAATGCTAAGTACCCCACTCCAGTGTGTTTTTAACCCAGTACCACAGAAAGGCAAATGCCTGCAGCTCCTGCTGACCTCACCAGGAGAAGCAGAGAGCTAGGCAACACTTCCTCATCACCAGGCAGTGACTTGTAGAGGTATGGAAATAAGGGAAAAGGCCCCATTCAGCTCATAACGTAAAGTGTGCACACACTACAAAACTGGGCTCTCTGCACTTAATTTACAGGCTCAACACTCAACACTTTTCCACAGGGCATTCTGTGACTACCAAGTGGGACAAGAAAATGACATCCAGGACAACAGCCACCATACTCCTTGGAGCAGTCCCACAACACCACTGACTTCTTTGGATTAACAATTGTTAACGCTCCAACAGAACAGCCTAAGAGCAATAAAACATATGCCACAAAATAGCACCTCTGACCCCAAAACATCGTTCTTCAAGTGAATAAATTGCCCACTGACTTCAGTGGCACATGAATTTCAATGTGGCCTCACCGCACCTTGTTTTGATAGTATTGTGTTATCACAGTAAGTAGGACAGAAGAATACCATAGCCCTACAAACAATAAAGCGAACGAGTTGACCCAACATGCGTGGCACCCTGGTTCCAATGGGACTGTACAGGTCTAAGATCAGTTAGCTATGAACTTGCATTTTTGCCTCATTTCATCATCTGATCCATTACCCATAGCATTTCCATTACTCTCTCTTCTAGCAGGAGAATTAAAAATTTCCATGATTTCTTTACTAGCCCAAAGAGGATCATGTTTGAAGCACTGTACTGATTTCAATAATCCAGAAAAAAAAATATTATGTGCATATATATATATATATGCACACACACACACTATATGTATATAGGAAATGACTAATCATAGCTTTGCACTCTTTGAGATGCTGCCAACCCCTTTATGGTCTTATACTCCATTTCAGTTTGATCTCATTCTGCAAATGAAAGCCTGTCATGCTTGGGTCTGACCCTCACATCTCAAAAGCATACAAAATAGCAATTTGCAAAAGTTGCTAAGTGATTCAGTGAAAAATAAGAGGTTATCTGTACCTGGGGGGGGCATGACAAGAAACTGACACACATTAAACTCCTGAGTGAACACTCATTCAGAAAAACTGGCTTAACTTTGTGACTATTATTGGTTTAGGCCTTGATTCAGCAAAGCACTTAAACATTGACTTCAAAAGAACTTAGAAATATGCCAAACACGTGCTACAATATTTCACCAAAGTGGTGTTTTAGTAATTTTGTGTGTTTCAGAGAAGAGAGATGGAAAGAATTTTTATTTGGCAATTAAAGCTTTAAGATGTTGTTTGGTGATATAACCAGGACATGCTCCCCATGCTAAGCCTACTAATGAGTTTGAAAATCTGCTGAGCAATAAGCTGAATAATTCCTTCATAAAACAACTTTAAATCCGAACAGTGTGGAATTAGCTCATGTAAATGCCTGGTTTGAGAATTAGCCATACCTATGGTCTGATTCATGACAGGAGACACATATTACAGCTCGCCCTGCTAGGAAAGCAGTGTAAAGCCAAACAAGCCACACAAACTGGCTCTAGGCCCAGGCAGGCAGTTCAGCCAGCCCTCAACATCCCAGTGCTGCAAACTGTATCACATGGCACCAGGCCAAGGTACAAGCCAGGCCATAGGGATAACCAAAAGATGGAAAACTCATGTAAGTAAGTCTTTCTGCTCCTTCATTCTCCAGAACCAGCCCTGTCTGCAACCCATCTGCACTCCAGTCAACACCATTCCTGGGGGTGGCTGTGCTGTATCCCAGGCATGCCCAAGAATGAAAGACAAGATCTAGTACCAAAACTGATGTAGGGAGAGATCACTGAGAGAAACTGTCCTGTCTGGACAAAACAAGAAAACGTTATAGGTGTCAGTCTCATCCTATACTTCTTTTTTTTTCACCTGCATACATCCCAATATCCAGTCTGGACTTGTAGAGATGGGATCAGGAAAGCCAAGGCTGAACTTTGCAAGGGATGTTAAAAATGACAAGAAGGGATTCTACAGGTACATTGGCCAGAAGAGACAGGCCAAAGAGAACATAACCCCTTTGGTAAATGAAGAAGGAGAACTGCAACAGATATGGAAACCTCCCCTATGAGGTCAGGCTGAGGGACCTGGGCTTACTCAGCCTGGAGAAGTCTGGGGGTGGGTGGGATCTCATTGCAGCCTTCCAGTACTTAAAGGAAGCGTATAGATGGGAGGGGAATCAGATTTTTACAAGGGCAGATAGTGGTAGGACAAGGGGGAATAGATTTAAGCTAGAGGAGGGAAGGTTTAGATTAGATATCAGGGGAAAGTTCTTCATGAAGTATGGTGAGGTGCTAGAACAGGCTGCCCAGAGAGGTGGTGGATGCCCCAACCCTTGAGGTGTTCAAGGTCAGGTTGGATGGGGCCGTGAGCAAACCTTGTCTAGATCCAGGCCTGGAAGTTAGCTGCCCTGCCTGTGGAAGAAGGGTTGGAATTCAAGGATCCTTCAGGTCCCTTCCAACCCAGATCATTCTGTGACCCCCATCACATGTAGATTTATGTCCCAAGAAGTGCGCAAATGAGAAGCATGCTTCCTCTGGGAACTAGCCATAGCAGTTGAGAGATGTCAATGAGTTGCTTGACATTCCACAGGAATTCAGATTTGACCCTACATGAATGCAAAGTATCTCAGTTTGCCTTAGCTCACACTGTTTCTTTTAAGTAAAAGCTGAAGGGCAAGTTTCTGTTGCCTTCATTCATAGTACACATGCTGCAACACAAGATGCTGCACATGGGATTAGAAGGCAATTTGAAACACAGATCCCCTCACATCTCGAACTGCAGTGCAAGCAGGACTCAAAAGAATATAACTCCAGGAAGACTTAATCTTGCATGCATCTGAGCAAGTGCCACAAAGCTTTGACATGATGGTAACAGAGGGACAGAATCCTTCTCAGGGCACATGAATGATAGGAGCATAGATCTTTTAAGCCAAATCCCTACCTGAAGAGACACTTTTCAAATTGTTGTCAAGGTATTCATGTAGTGGGAGAAAGAAGATGCTCTTGGGAACCATCACTATTGTTGTATTTGTTCTGCAGAGCTAATAAAGAGGAGAGGAAAAGCAATGGACATGAGGACAGGTGTATTTAATAACACAGCACTGGTTTCTGAAACAGAATATGGTTGGTGGTTGGATCTTTTGCATTTTTCTCCCCACTGCAAAAGAGCTCTTAATTTAAACTCAAATTGGAGAATAAGAGGGCCTAAGGCTGAACATCCAGTATGATATCACCATGTTGACATGAGAAAATGACAATAACACTGTGCACTCTTTCAACTTGTAAATAAATAGATAAATAATGACAACATGCTTTGTGATTCCTTTTGATCGTCAACTATGAAAGTTCACAGGAAGTTTATAAACCCCCCCCTCTGACTGGATAGATCTTATCTTCCAAAGACTGTTAGCCAAGAGGTACCAAGAAGAAAGTATCAGCATGACATTCCTTTGGACAAAACTTAACAATTTATCTGTGTGCTAACTTCTGCACTTGGCTTCCTTAGTTTCAGTTGTCACTCCAAGTTGGCCTGGAGACCCTGTGAATGGCTGGTAGCATGCCGGGGGGGATGCCTGTGAGCCCTGCTTAGCATCTCTGGGAGAAAGGGTACTGCAACCACCTGCCAGCCACTACTCCCATCACCTACACCCCATCCAAATCATAGGCCAGCCACAGCATGTGTTTTCTTAAGCATATAAAGAGTTTGTCTTGCATATTGCTATAATCATTACAGCAGGGAGATTTTGCAAGCCACAGACAATAAAGCTATTTTCTTCTCTGTTTTGCTTTGAATATGTACAGCTCCTTTAGTTCTTTACTTCATGGCCTTCCGTATGTTTTGCAAGGACGTGTAAATGTCACTCCTGCACAGCTGGCTGGAACTGAGGAGTTAATGGCTTTGTGCGAGAGGCTGCACAGTGGCCTCTCAAACTGTGTGACAGATTGAGCGCCAGGCTCTGCTGCCTCCCATGAGATCATAGTTAAAACCTGGAAAGACAGCTGGGGTCAGCTGAACTCCAAGGGATACTGGAACTTTTTTCTTCCTGGAAAACAATTTGGGCATGGGAAACAGCTAAAATTCCGCTTTCCTCCTAGCTGGTTTCCAGTGCCACAGAGAAAACTGAAGTCAGTGACAGTGGATGGGCTAGAATGAGCTTGTACAAAACAAAAGAAAACCAAACATAAAGCATGCAGACAGTTCAAAAACATTTTGTGAACCTTCTTCATTTCTCAGTACCTCAGTGCTTCCTGGGTTTAGCAATGGAGCATGGTACAGAGATGCACAAGTGAGCCACAACCATCCTAACTCCCAAACTGGAAGCAGGACAGCCCCAACGGGACAAGGCAGCGCTTGAAGTAGTGCAGCTTTTTTTTTTTTCTTTTAGGAAGGAAGTTCTGCCTCCATACAGTGCCCCAATGTGCTGTAGGGCCATGTAGATCTCCTGGAGTTGGCTCCAGAGCGCTCTGTGCCAAGCTCCATTGTGCAGCACAGGCATCCCCCTCAGCGCATACTGCAGACCACAAATGAGACCACTCCCAGCACCCGAGCTCCAAAACGCCTTAAAAGCAAGGTCGCTCCTCCTCTGATTCTGTGTGCTCTTCCAAAAGAGCTGAGGGAAGCCTCTGAACAAAGCCTCACACCCAAGGAAGGACTCTCTCTGCACCCCCTTTTAGGCTGCCGGGGAACCACAAGCATACCTGCCTCCTCTTCACCTCTAACAGTAGGTGGTATTATTTCAGGAAAAAAAAAAATGCTAAAGTATACATTCTGCTTTAATCAAAGCTGATAGCTCAGAGATAAGATTTTGTCTCATGCCATGAAAAGCATGATTTCTTCTTTTAATTAAAGAATTTCCCATTATAGTGACAAAAAAAAAAGCAAAAATGAAGAATTTTTTTTTAAAATCAAACTAAAAAGGGTGGAACTTGGGAAAGGACCAGTGGTTTTCTTCCAAGTCCAGGAAAACTATACAGCTTATATAGGCCAGGACACTGTTATAGATATTTTTCCTTTAAAACCCTGGATAAAATCCATGCAGTCACATGACAGATCCATCACTATGTACATTGCTTTCAGGGAATGGACACCTCACTGCTTGGGACTGCTGCTACTTGCTGTTCACACTGTGAAAATGGTGTTAGCCACGTAGTGTGCAAAGATCCCACACCAGACTTTGCAAAAGACCTTGCTGCCAATGGAGAAGTGCTACTTGATTTCTAGCTTTCCCCTAACCTGGCCAGCAACAGTATGAGCACTGAACAATGCTCCAGCATCTCCACCTAAACACCACAGCAGGATCACACTTCTAAGGGCACTGACCATTCCCAATTAATCACAGCGAGTTATGCAGAGATTTAAACACGTAACTTGTAGCTGTTACCCTTACAGATGGGTGTGCCTATGTTCACTGCAAACATAGGTTAGTGCCTGCAATGCTGGAAAGTCTAAACTCCAAGATTCAAATCACCAGGAGCATGCATCACAACTGGCTTTGGGGAAAATTCCCCATTCAAGAACAGACATGCTGATTACAACTTCAGCTTAATTTCCCGACATGTGAAAATCCCATCAGTAAACATGAAAGCTTTGTGCTTTCTAAAGGATAAGGCAACATTCTCAGCTTGCTGGAGAGCTGAAAGGGCTTTTTTTCTGGTGCATAGGTTTGAAACTCTTTACTCTGCTTCCTGCACAGTGCGGAGGGACCTAGCAAGGAGTCAGCACAATCAAATGTTGTTCTTGGTTTTGACACCATTCAGTTATATGACCTTGGATAACTTTCTCTGCCTAGTAACACAATATGCATATTTGATCACATTATACAATCCTGTACATTAAACAGCCTCCAAGGCTCTTTCCAGTTTCTAAACCTGCTTCACACCTATGTATTTTTGCTACTCCCTTCAGCCCACAAAAAGGTCAAACAGGAACAGGGTTTGTCATCCCTATCACAGAAATAAGCACCTTTCCTCACAACTTGCATGGTGTGTTCAAAGTAAACCCTCAAAATAAGCCACACTGCACCTGTCTTGCAAGAATCTCCCCAGTGGTTAAAAATTCCATACAAAGCCTTGGGTTTTATCACTAGTTTCATCTCTGTTTTACCAGGGGGTGACCTGGAGCAAGTCTCAATTCTGCTAATACCTCACCTCCTCTACAGAAGAATTACTCCCACATGTAATTCACATGGCTTGCGGACCAACTGTAAAATAAAACAGGAGTGTGCTGCCCCGGTTCCTAGACATCTAAGACACTTACAGAAAGCCAGGAAATCAACACAATATAAAAGACAACATCTGTAAAACACAGTGCCAATTTGCATCCATTTGGAATGGCACTGTAATAGCTCAGGAAATATAACCCTCCCCTGCAATTCAGCATGAGCCACAGGTAACAGCTTTCTGCTTTCTCTGTTTCCTTATCTCTAAAGAGTCAATAATAACCAAATCTATTAGAAATATTGTCAGTATAAATTTATTCATCTTCACAAGGTGACTGCAGACCACTGGAAGGAGAGCATTGCTGTATTAAGAAAGAGGCTGTCTACACCTCTTAGTTCAAGCAAATCCCGATTACTAAACCCATTTAGGGGCTGTATTAATATAACCCTCAGAAACACTTGCACTATACAACTTTAAAATCACAAGCTGGGTTAGGGAACATAAAAGAAATGTCACATAGTGTCATGCACACACAGAGAATGAGAGTCAACTGCTTGAACACTGTCTGCTGGATGAAAGACCAAACCCATTAACAGGAGGTGGTGATAAAAACCCCCATATGCAGTGCAGAGCCTCTCAAAAGCCAAAATAACAACAGGCATTTGAGGTGGAGAGTAGAGCAGACCGCTATGACTCATAGGCTATAAGTCTAGTCAGTGAAAAATTTGGCAAATGTGTGCTGTTTGACTATGTCTATACATTCCCAAAAGATTTATAGCTGCTTATTAAATCATCTGTTCCTGTTAAAACAAAACAAACAAAAAAATCCCAAAACCCTGTGTGTTTCACCGGATTTTACATCTGCTAGAAAGACCCATTAACCATTACTACAGAGGAGATATTTTTCTATTGGTTGAGCCATTCAAAAGATTTCAAGACATTCCTCGTGGAATTAAAATCTGTTCAAGAGACAGGCTTCAGGGGGGTCTGAAACCTGTTGCATCAAGATGGCTCTCCCTCGCTGCCATCTCTGGTCTGCCTGGCTAATCTTCAAAACCAGATGGGTTTTTGAGTGACAAATAGTTTCTGTAGAGGAAAGAAAACAAGTGTATTACACAGGGGAAGGTTCAGTGGAGGAAACAGTCACGTCTTCAAGAAAATGACTGTGGCTAGAGTCAGGGTTTGTTAGGTAGGTCCATGGAGTGTGAAGACACAGGCACACACTGGTGAAAGGAGACCTGTCAAACTGCAAGGAGCAGGCAGCAGTATCTGCCAGTTAACTTTCTTCACACAAAGTTGCTAAGCCCAGGACCTATAGGAAACACCACTGTCACAGCAGTTTCATTTCAAAATCCAAGGGAAGAGGAAAAGCAGCTGTGCACAGCCCTGCTCCACACATGAAGACTGCTGCTTGCACATCGGTGGGTTTGCAGAAGAGCGAGAGAGAAGGATGGACAAGGCTGTCATTTCAATCTGCCCTGTTTGGCTAATCAAGAAGTTTTGTTATCTCAGAACACTCCTTCACCACATCTCCACAGACATTATCAACTGAACAAAACTGAACAAAGAACTTGCCTTCACCTTCTCTCCCCTCAACCTTACTTTGTTCTTTTTTCACCCTTGGGCACATCCACAGCTTAGCTCCCTGAGATAGACATCTCTTACTGGGAACGTACAAAGATGTTATTAAATAGAAGCCATTTGCTGGAGCAGTCAAACTGAATATCCCATATTCCCAGAAGGTAGGAAAGTTTTACACATTTTTAATTAACCCTTTAAAAATAATAATTAAAAAAAAGAAAATGCCCTTCTGAGTCAGACCAGCAGAACACTTCCCTCAGTGCTCAGCCTTCAGAGGCAGCAGAAGGCAGTGCTAGTTGGGGCAAGCCCGGGAACCTAGCTGCTTCCTGGCCGTTTTTCTTGGCCTGAGACTGCAGGCTGTAGGTGAGCCAAACTGCAAAGCAGCAAGTTGCACAAAGCTTTGCTAATAGTGCATTTGCTACTCTTCTTTTTAAGTCTGCAGAGCGAAACATGACAGAAAGCCACATCTGAACCGCCATACTTGGCTGAAAAGTCAGCACCTTGGGAGCTTGAGAGCACAGTAATAAAATCAGGACCCCACACCAGCTTAAGTGCACAGAATGTCTAAAGCAGCAGCAAGGGAGCCGAACACCATGGTGGCCAGGGGTACAGCCATGCCAGATTTGCCAGCACATGCTGAGGGGACACACACACACACACGTAAAGGGATGGGTTATTCAGCACATTTCTCCCTCATGTTTTTGAATTGTTGCCTTGTAAAAGTCAATTTACTTAAAAATATGACAAGATAATGATAAGTCCTGCTGAATCTGCACAGCTCTGACAAACTGATTTCTGCAGTAAGTCACGTGCAGTCTCAAAGCACAAGGCAGGGCAGTTCAAAGCTGCAAACTGAGTTATAATGGACATCTATTTTTGCCAAAATGACAAAATGTCTGTCAGCCCTTTTTTTTCTCTTTCTTTTAGCATGCTGAATCAATACAGAAGGAACAAACGTGTGGTGAATGTGATCTCCCAGTAATCTACAAAAGCCTGAGTCAGCACAGCTATGCACAATAGGTTGTAGTCAGTCTCCTACCCTACAGCTGCAGAGACCCCAAACCTCACCAGCCTCCTACCCTTCATGGTAACTAACTCATCAACATATTGAGGCTGCTTTAGTGCTTTTCCACTTAAAAAAAAAAAAAAACACATTGGGGAGGGGACGATGACAACAATATTCATACCCAGCACAGTAGTACCACGTCTCAGCCCATTTAGGGTGAGACATGGTGACTACAGCCTAACACCCCCATAGCAGGCTGCCTAGCAGTCTCTGGACTAGTCACACATTACAAAACTCAGATAGTGGAGTGGGAAATGAAGAGTATTGTTCAGTCCCGAATAATCACCGTCATACCTTTTGATTTGGCTCTCCTTCCTTCACAGGAGGCAGCTACGCTAGTTAACACTTTCTTGCTTCACATCAGCTTTTTCCTCTGTTTAATGCCCACAGCAACATCATAACTCACAACTGGTGAGCTCAGAGTAAACATGCGTCTGGGTCAACTCAATCCAGATCAATAGCACCACATCAGTGGACATCACCCACTCACCCACCTCCTCAGTGACCCAGCCTCAGAAGATTTTTCTTTGCATTGCAAAAGAGCAACCTTAGTACCACTAGGAAGGAGGAGCAAACACTGTATTTCACAAGCCCAGGAAACACACCGATATTACTGTCTGCTTTCACCAGAGGAAGCACCATATAACAACAGTTGTGAGAACTACAGGAGCCTTCCAGACCAGCATGAAGCCTGAGTCAGCCCTTAGGCAAGCTGCTGAGGTCAATGCTTAGCTTTCAAGCACATTTTCAAGTATTTGGCTGAACTGGGACCATTTTCAAGTGTGGGATGCAGAATCCCACTCAATGGTTGCTCCAATGGCAAACTACAAAAGTATTCTTGACACACAGCAGTGCAGCAATTTATGGGGGTACCTTCTCCCTGAGCCAGAACCTCAGACTCATCTGCTCTTCACAAGCAATTGTTTCTTAAGCAGTGTTGCTGTGCCCCTCATCTGCAAACACTAAGAGAACAGCTGCTAGATGCAATAGGAAATGGTTTATGCTGGTTGAAAGTATTTCTGAAACTCTACTAGTTCTCCTCCACAAAGAAAAAACATGCCACCAATAAAAATCCAAAAACAACTCAAGAAAAAAGAAAACCCACACCCACCAAAACCAAAGCACACCAGTAACAACTAGAAAACCCAAGAGAATTTGAAAGTCTTTATTCTGCATTTTTGTTGAGAAGTACAGATCTTTGTTTTCTCATTCAGGCTATCCTGTTATTCACACAGTGAATTACAGACCTAACCAATTCTATAAATGGTTATTCCCTGAACTCATGGCTTAAGTTTAGGTCAAAGAAAGATCATTCACATGCGAAGTACAAGTCCTCTGGCAAAGTAAAGCCATTCTCATTCCTGACAATGTTACATTTAGCTAATTTTAGCTGTCCGGATCTGCTGCCTCTTGTCCTTAAAATCCAGTAGTAGATGTCAGAAGAAAGATTCCACAATCCTTGGTTAGAAAGAAAGATCACCTAGAAACAAGCTCAGAGCCAGGAGCTAGGCACTGTGGTCAACTTCCTTGCCCAGAATGTGCTGCCAGCCCACAAGCTCACATCACCTCAATGCAGGCACAGCCTGTTCCCCACTGGCTCAAGAGCCCAGCCAAGATAAGACCATCCAAATCCTACATTTAAATTCTAACATGGTGCCATGGACATACTCAAAGTTACAGAAAAATCTCAATGCCTCAGTGCAAGGTGATAACTTAATAAGGCAAACAAGTGTTATCGTGAAGATATCATTATTAACAAACCAATTATTGCCATTTGCAGATCACACGCTCTTTTGATGCTTGTGAAGCTGTGCCTACTTCCTGCATGCAGACTGAAACTGTTGATGAAACAACTAATGCCCTGCAAAAGTTGTTTAAATCCAGACATAGGCATATTAGGCAATAGAAGGTTAACCTCGTAACCTTAACATAAATGGTTCTAGCTCTCCACAAAGGTGCAGCACATACTGCATAGAGGCTGCGGCACTAAGTGAAAAGTATCTAGTTTTGAAGTCACAGTTCATACCTACAATTAGCCAAGTTATTAGGTGCCCAAGCACCTGCTAATCAGGTACTGAAATGATTTATAAGAAACTATCCACAGACACTTGAAAGCAACAGATCATTCCTGCCAGTAATGTGTCCACAAAAACGCAAACGCCATACTAGCTGCTGGCCTCCAAAGCTGACCCAGAGCATACAGACATTTAAATACAGACAACACCCTGGTAATCTGCCCAGTTTTATAGCTGTAATGATGCAGGCAAATAACAGGCTGTCTGAAAACCCAGGGCAGCGTGACTAGCTACAGCCCAGCCTTTTGGCTATTATTGATACAAAGTCCTTCTTCCTGCATGCCCCACTGCCAGAATAAAAACCAAAGTTTCTATGAAACTTCAAAACCTAAAAGGATGTTGTTTCAGGCAAGGAGGTTGTGGGAGAGCTGGATGATTTTTTTATGGTTTTGGGGAGGAAATTTTAACAGTTCTGTGCTTTCAACGTGTTACCAAATATAACTGGATTGGTATTGAAAGGCGCCAAGGGCCAATCAAGCCTTCAATAGGCTGAAAATGAAACCTCAAAATACTTAGTTCCCAATTAAAAGCCTTGGAAGCAAATTAGACTAGCTTCATGAGAGCCTGGCAGGGAAAAAAAAAAAAAAACCCAAGCCCCACAACAATCCTCAATGCACAGTAGTATCTGATTTCCTGCAAAGCTCTGCTCCGAACAGCAGGTGTCAAAGGGGCATAGTGCCCGGGGTTGTGAACAGTCCTGGTCAAACAGCCCTGCTCACCTTCACTGACAGCTTCAGCGCAGTTACTGGGACAGGAGCAAAGTGGAGAGCATGGTTGTAAGGCTATGTTATCCTGATGCAGAAGAAAGCTTCCAGCTTGTGAGTTAGCAGCTCATTGTAAATGAAAGACAAAAGCAGCAGGAGATTTTCTCTGAAAAGCTCTCCCTTTTCTCTTCCCCTCACATGTTTTGCCTGTTCTTAAAATCAAATGCAAAGCAAACAAATAAAAATCCATTTTTATAGGTTTGCTTGTTGTGCCAAGGCCCCCAGCTTCCATTCCAAAGGATTTACTGAAATATTCACTTATTTACACAGAGCTGGAATTCTGGGCTACCAGGTTCTCTTCTGGCAAGATCTTTGGCCATGCTAAGAGGTGGTAGCAATATCAAATATATTTCCAGTGACATCAGTAGGAAAGTAACTGTGCTGTAAATAAGCTACAAAAAGCTATGGGTTTGACCATCCCTTGTAAGTAATCATTCATGTTAAAGCTAGTGAAAGATAGCAGTTCACATCTAGCCCAAGACAAAGTGCTGGTTCCTTTCCTTTCAGTGAATACAATTGCTTCATCAACCCAGGTAGACATCGTTTTCCAGTCTTGTTTCCTGCTCTCCCCCCAACACAGCACCAGCAAGTAGGCAGTGAGAATAAAAAGAAACTTGTACTACTGTGTTTAAGTACTTCATTTCCTTGAGACAGGGCTCTATGATACTCATAGATACCATGAGATAACCTAAACAAATCACAACATTTTTGGTGTAAATAAAGGTTGAATTTATTAGTTTTACAGATGTAAAGCCATTTGGACTCATGTTTCCAACATTTCCCATGTAGCTATAAAAGCTAGAGTTCTAATTCAAGATTTCTAATAATCTCTGAACTCCAGTAACCTGGGCATTAAAAAAAAAAAAAGAACTCACACACTAAAAAGCTAATCCCACATTAAAATCAGTGGAGCTGAAAAGAGTGCGAAGGAAATCCCCCTCACAAACACACTACATAAGAGCACACTGTGACAAAACACTCCTAGCTCTTACTTTTGATGTTCTTAGCCTTTGTAACCATACCCAGAGCAAAGAGGAACTGCTTCACTTGCCAGCAAAACCCATCAACATGGGGACCACAACATGGTAGCCCTTACAGAAAGCAGAAAGATAAAGAGTGAAATCAACTGGACTGGAATTTGAACAGTAGAAGGTCAGAGACCTGACCCAAATGTTTGCCATGCTACGTTTAATGACACAAATGAGAACCATTCAAGGACCATTTGTAGTTCCAGTGTGTGAAAGCTGATGACTAGTTCTTGCAGGCTGTTGGCACAGTGTTGGGGTGTAACAGCTGTTATCTCCCTGGGGACACATGGATTCAGGATGTCACAAACCCCATGTTTGAGCACCACATCCTACCTACTGAAGACCAACTCTTCCCTGTCACACACCTACTCTGAGAAATTCATACCCCAAACAGGGCATTTCAAGATAAAAGAGAACACAAGCACAACTTAGAAGAGATCCACCAAGCAAGGGCATAAGGTTTCTCACCATCAAAATTGTTTGGTATCATCTTGGAGCAAATATCGGCATACTCATCTGCACAACAGGCTTTTCTCAACAAGCTGAGAACATCTTCCCATGCACTAGCTCTACTTGTAACCTTCTCTGTAGCCATTCTGGCAGTTCCTGTTTCCATGTGAATCAGTATGTGCTGCCTATGCTTCACTCCCCAAAAAATATTTGCTGCAAAAATACATGCTACAAAAAAACCTTTCTTCTAGATCGAAAATACAAGCAAGCCACTGTATGTTCCTGACCTAAGCACCCTGAACAGGACTTTCACAAAAGAAACACACAGGAACCCCAAATGTAGGGACTTCATCACAGTCTCCAGGGAACATGTGCATTCAACTCAATCCTGGGGAACCAGGGTGCATCTGACGTTCCCTGCTCCGGAGAAGCCCCACACTATAGACAGCAGCTGTGTGAAAGTATGCTGTTGAGGCACAGATCTGCCAATGAATTTTCCTCCTTGGCTGTATAGCTCCCTTTGAAGTCTCTCATAATTGCACCAGCCTTGTGCACACATGTTCACTGCTTGAACTGTGGGTAGGCGATGCATCCGGCACCGGCTCCATGCAAACACGGCAATCCTTAATTCACAAAACCACTCAAGTCAGCATGGGCCTTTCCTCAG
Organism: Heliornis fulica; assembly: GCA_013399135.1. Classification (NCBI taxonomy): domain Eukaryota; kingdom Metazoa; phylum Chordata; class Aves; order Gruiformes; family Heliornithidae; genus Heliornis; species Heliornis fulica. The sequence goes on along the minus strand of VXBZ01012526.1, from coordinate 580,127 downwards.
GCCTCTCCAGTCTTGGGACCAGACCCACATTCCTTCATTTTAAATGACATCAGGACTACACTGATTGTTTTCAGGCAAGCATGGAGTCATCAGACTGATACTGCAGGACCAAGAGAGTGACCTGCTCAGCAAGCTTTTGCACAAGCTCACAAGACAGACCTCATTCACTGCACTCAGCATTCATTTTCACCTCACAGAACTGAGAACAAATTAGACAGAAACTGGCCATGAATAATTCTAGGATGGCAATTAGAAAAAAAATATGTTTAACCACTGGACCAGCAAAGGCTAGAAGAGCTTTTCAGAGCCACGGGGTCAAATTAGTACCTACTGCATCATTTAAAAGGGATTCACCCACCTCCCAATAGCAAGGCATTGTGGGGTAATGTCCCCACTGCCAGGACAGTTCATGAGCACTGTGCATCCAACACCCAACAACAGAAAACTTGAGCAGAGAGATGCTATTTCCTGAGCTTGAGTTCCTTGAATATACTGTATGTTAACCAAGCTAGTGTTGGAGCTGGCATCAGAGAGTAGAAAGGCCATCTAAGGGATGATGCTTGGTTACATTTCTCCCACCCATCTCTCTCATCCACATGGATTCTACACCTGGACTCTTCAGCAGATCTCGTTAATATTCAAAACTATCCACTGAAACAGTTTAATTTTCATGTTTTATTTTCATCTTTCAGTGTGCGGGCAGAATCTCACCTGGTCATAAAGAAACAGATTCAGAGAAAACACCCTTTTCCTAAACTTATACTCACCCAAATGCTTCATTAACACTGAAATGTCCCTCTCTTTGCAAGCATAAACGTAAGCATACAAAGGGTAAGACAGCAGGATGCTGTGAAAATACATACACAACCGTGCTTTTCACTCCGTTGTATTTGGTTCAACAAATAAAGCTCACCAGTGCCACCCAAGGACCATCTTGAGGACCCTTTGGGAATCATCCCACCCATACCCCAAAACACTGCAGGAGAGAAGGCAGGAAAGAGGAAGGCTGTGTTAATGGAAGGCTTTATCTCGCCAGACAGAAGCACTGCCTGAAAAGCTTTAAATGAAAGGAGTTACAGGTAGAATATGCCTATTCTGCCCCAGCATGTCTCCAACGAGTAACAGTGTTTGTTAGTCAGCAGGCAGCTATTCCAGCAGAGAAGTTTGAAGTTCAACCTTAAGCACACGTGAAGTGTTACCACAGGGATGAGCTGGAATAGCTGCTCAGGTAACAATACAATGTCCTTCCCTGTCCCCCATGCCTATACAAGAAGCACAGAGGAAGCACTGACTTCTGGTAACTCAGCACATCCTTCCCCACTCAAGTTGACAGTGGGGAGGGCTGGCAGTCCCAGATAACCCCATGAGGGATGAAGGGAGCAGATCTCCGTCCCCAGCTGCAGAGACCTTTATCATAGGGCTGTGCAGAACAACAACTCCACCCCATCGAGACTCATAACCTTTATCTCACTTTGCCCCTTAGGAAGTTAATGTTGGTGTTTCCCTTGCTTTGGCTTGGGGTACACTTATAATTCACAATTTGGCCTCCAAAAAGGAGGACCTACGACTCCTTACTCATACTCAGTAGCACTTTATTCACTGAGCTGTCTCACACAGCCCAGGACTTCTCACACAGCAAACAATACATGCCATCAGCAGTGTCTGACCCTCATCAGAGTGGCTATCAGGGCCCCAGTGCATGAACAGCCTTTAAATGCGTTGACCAGCCTGACATGGGACCTGCAACTGCACAGCTTCTGGCCAGGGCCCAAAAGCACTGTTTCAGCTCCAGCTGAGTCATGCTGCAGTCTCAACTGCCCCTAGCTATGTCCTTGCTTGCATTAACTCACTCTCTGGATTAAACTTGGACCCAACTACCTTCCTTCGCATCTGCCCAGCTATCACTGTTCTGCCAGGGAAACCTGTGACTCACCAACCTGGCTCCACTGGCACTGTGAGATGCACTGTGGCTCATCCTCTCTCACAGGACAGCCCTTGATGTCTGCTCCCAGGCAGTACCATACACACCACACTGTTCCCATTTCTAGTCATCCTCCCTGGCCTGACGAAGCCTTAAGCATGATTAGGATAAACTAGTGCTGGGGGTGTGTTGCATTAAAGTTGAATTTTGGAGAAGTATCAGAACACTATTTCCAGAGGCTTTTATCACCTTTTGACCCATGGGGGAGCTTAAGAACCAGCAGCTATGCTGGTATCAGAGCAGCTTTAGGGAACTGGGTCATTGGTTTTCCTGGTGATTAATTCCAGGGTAAGATACTGATCTGGTTCAGACAGAGTGCAAAATATCCCTGCTTACACAATCAGATGTAGTCTAACAGGAAAGGCACTTTTGCAAGCTAGCATCTTTCCTTTGAACATAAATATTCCATCACAGAAGCATAGAGATGCCTTCTCCCAGAAAAGCCTTTCAGGTAAATTCAATTATTCATGCTTCACAAGATTCTCAGCTACAGAGATTTTCCTAGCTCACCTGAAGATAAAAACATAAACTTACTTTAAATTTGCTACTCCTGGTGAAACAAATTGCCAGAAGCTTCTGCCATTTTGACTAGAGGCAATGTGGTACAGACCTTCTTTGCAACCCCACAGCAAAACTAGAACTACAGAGAGCTTTCCTGAGGCTGCACAGCAAATCCTTGCAAACACTCCAGCCTTGTGTTGCTCTGCCTGTTGGCAGCACAGGCTGGAGGCACTGGCAGAAAACTGGCATCCAGTTTTGCTGCTGGTTTATTTTCATTTTGAAGATTCACTCATCTTTACACACCACTCTTTCAAATAAAGGGAAAAAAATATTTGTCTTTTTTGTTCATAGGTAAAGGCAAAGAAATCCAGAGCACTGATTTCCAATACAGACACTGATAATCAATTGGGTGCACTGTATGGATTTTCACAAGATATTGCAGGTTCTGCAGAGTGATGCAGCGATGTGCAAAACTACTACAAGACAGAAACAGGATATATGGTCAACAGAGAATTTACACGAGATTCAAATCTGGGGCATTTTTTCCAAACTGGTATAAACGACGCAGGCACCTTCATAGTGGTTTTCTATACTACACGCCACAAGAAAACCAAGATACTGTTTCTGAATAGAAATTATTTTGTTTTGGGAGAAGTACCATTTTACATACAGCTCTCTAATTTCTAAATAACCTACCTGCACTGTTTGTTTCAATTTTCAGAAAGCAAGGATTTCCTTAAAAATCACTATGCCACAAGAAACTAGAAGAGATTGGAACTAAACAACCTGGGTGTTTCCATGCCTGTTAAGATAGGCAAGAATATTCAAGCAAGTTGAATTGCTTTAAATGTTTTGTTCATCAAAAATTAGGATTCAGTGGTAAAAAGTCCACACTGAAATATTTTGCCTGTAAAAAATTAAGGACATATTTTTCTGCAACATTTTCTAAAATTATGCATGTTGATATCTCATTTCAAAACAAATATTGTACTTTGAAGTTTAGTTTAATTTCATAATTAAAAATAAATTTAATTTGATGAAATGACTCAGGTTATATTTCAAAAAGAAAAAAATGTTACCCAAGTTAATTTTCCTTTCTCTTTTCCAATTCAGACAGGAATATCCTCAAAAGTCAGTGAAGTCCATGATTCTTAGCAACCCTCACTACTTTTCCTTGTGCTTAGCAGTAATGTACACACACAGAATCCACATAATAACTCCTAATTAGAATATCAGTTCGCTGAAAAAAAATAAAAAAAGATTTCTCTCATTAAATGTGTTAGGCCTGTAACAATTGCAGCCACCGCCTGGCTAGTAGAAAAGATTTACCTGTTTAGTCAAGTAAAGAGGCAACACCTTTAAAATCAATGAACCAGTCCACCCGCAGTGATTCATATCCTGCATAGCAAGCACTGCTTTTCAAAAGGAAAAGCCACGGAGAAAGCTTTGTTTTTTAAAAGAAAACAAATTAAACTCCAAGTCTCAGGCAACATTGCTGCTTCCAAAAGAGCATTACCCAAACTCTGCTTACTCAAACTATTAGAATGACAGTTCTTTGTTTGAAAGCTCTTTAATGGAATAAAATACATGAAACAATGCTCAGCAATGAACACAAGTCTAATGGAAGTGTAGGCCATTTGGAAATGAATCCTGAAATTTGAATCATTAGGTTCCTGGTGTGGTGAAGTTATCCTGGCCCTACTAACATGAGGGGAAACCTTCCCACAAGGTTCACAACACAGGAAAGGTTTTGACTAGGAACAATAAATGCAAGAGAATAAACTTTACCTGAAACTAACCAGCTATTAACCATTTGAGGAAGTTATTATGTCAACTCCTCATATATGAGTTCTTCATCAGAAAGAGCAAACCACTATAGTGTCAAATAACAGATGCGAGTTGCACATTGATGTGTTTAAGATATACTTTCTTTGATTACTCAGGTTCCTGGGAGAAAAAGAATTCCCAGCATCAGAAGAATCTCTACTGAGGGCTCCATTTATACACAGTCAGCATATTCCACCCTCCATATGGAAACAGAATCAAGTGCTGTATTGTGAGTTTTTCTAATGACACAATAACATTCACGTACTTTATTGATATTTTTTTAAAACAATAAATCAAATCCAACAACACGCAGTACAAATAACACAAGAAAAATAGGGGAGGTGCATGAGGGGACTGAAATGGGAAGATGCAGAAACAATAAAAATATCGTTCAGAGGCTAAAGGCAATAAGAAAGATGACAGAAAACACAAGGAAAAAATGAAAATAATAATCAAACTGCACCAGTTTGGAAGAGGTGTGTATACAAAGAGGAGGGCCACAAACAAGAAAACAGAAACAGAAGAATTTTTATAACCCAATGGTAGAAGCTTTGGGTCACAAAGATTAAAACATGACTTAGGCACAGACTCCAGTGAGCTTTAAATGCAGATAAAAAAACAAGCAAACAAAAAAATACTCAGTGAGAACAGTGAAGAAGGATTAGGAGCATCCACTACAAGGAAGACCAAGATAAGGCATATGCCACTGCTGTTTTCTTATCAAGATCTTTGCAACAACTTAAGTAATTATTTTATTAAATTCAGAAGTACAGGAACAACCTGCCACAATACAGGCAGAATACAGAATGCTCCACAGGAGTTTTCAATTGCTTCCTGCAGAATTCCTATTTTCTGGCTAGAACACAAGATCCTGGGATACGGCCCTGACTGCTCCTTGATCAAGCATTAGCTTTCAGGTGCTCTCCTGATGCCAGCTTGACACCATTTCAGTATCTGTAGTAAGGATTCTGCCTCTATTCCCACCTGTCAAAGGTTCATTTGCCCTGCAAGGCCAGAGGGCAGCTCCAGCTCAGAGAGCATTTGCTGGAGGCGTTAGCCATATAGCAAAGAGCTGTGCTGATTGCTCCTAGATAGAAACATCAAAATGCTTCATGCCAACATGTATGGATTTGTTAGAAATAGTTTTCCCTAAAATTTGAAAGACAAAAACTTGTGGTAACAATCAATTCGGCCTCAATTACACGCTTCCACGACTGACGCCCAGCTCCTTCAAAGAGCTGAATTTCTTTAGCTGGAGAGGCCAACTCCCCGTTCTCAGGTTTTTGATGGACAGCATCGAGAAGCTTTGTAAAACAGATGCAGGAAGAATGCCTTGTTATCTTCTGCAGGCATTATCCTTTCGTGAAACAAAACTCAAAGGTTTTCACTGGACACATGCTTAAGGATGAGAACAAGAGTTTCTGCAGGTTTTGCTGTATCCCCTTAGGCCTCATACTCAACAGCTGAGACACAACAGCTATAAACTCCTTAAAACTATCGCTGTCCATGCAGTTTCCTCTGACCAGGGAGGTCAGGGATACTTTTTGGACAAGAACCTTAATGACCTAACAGCATTAGAGACAAACCTTTTTCAGCTATTCCTCTGCATTCTTTGGGAATGAGGACATGAAGAAGGGGAAGCACAGAACTATGTAAAGCTCTGAGAGAAAGACACATTCCACACTACAAAGCTATTCAAGTTAGCATCTAATTTATATTCCAGGATATAAACATAACTTCTCTCCCACATGCTATGAAGCTTCCCATACATAATTTTTCAAGACCAATGCTACACAGACCTGCTTAGAGACCAGTAACCCATAACCTTTCAGAACTGTTAGAGTGTGACATATTTGACCACTTTTTCTGTATACTACTGATAAATGAGGTTAAGATATATGTCTTCTCCTCCTGTCCACTTCTTACATCTGCTTTTTTCCAATCAAAAAGGGATCTTTGTTATTGCTTACATGCTCAGTTAATGTCTGTAGAAATATCAAGAAATCTGGCTTCAATTGCCATTGCCTGTAGACAACACTGGAATATGAATAAAGGTAGTAAAAGCCAGCCAATGGAAAAGACATGCGAGGAGACCATGCATTTGTTAGTGAACAGCATGGCATGGATGACAAAGGAAGGTTTAGTGACAAAAGGCAAGGAAAAGAGGAAGATAAGGTAAGGTGGGTGCTCTGCCACCTGGATTCCTGTCAATGCCAACAGGAATGAGAGACACAGCCAGGCCTGTCTCCAAGCTGAAATCCCCAACATTCCCAGAAGAAAATCAGTGTTTCTTGGTGTTATTCACGCATACTTTAGAAACCTCTGGAGACCACTCTGCAAACTGGAACTCTAAAACAAAACATCAAGACAATAAATGGGGTATTGAGTCTCTGCTTGTTAAAAGGGAAGGTCTTTTCTGACTTGAAAGCAGTATCTTGTTTTCACTTCATAAACAGCAAAGTAATGCAAAGTGATGTCTTAGAATGACTTAAAAGAAGATAGAGTGGGGCAGCACGGTATTACTTGGCCAGATCAGTTACTTTCAAAAACTTCAACATGAAATCCATCCTGCCACAGCTATATCTTAGTATTTTCCTGATATCTATTCTGTAGTGACACAGCAGGTACATTGTTTTTATAATCTGAGGAAATTAATTCCGTTTCCACCTCTGCTCCCAAACTCCTATTATAATCCAAGGAAGTTGGAACCATTGCAATATATCAGCAGTCAAACACTTAATGCTTTAAGCATTTCAAGCCAGAGATAGACCTATCTTTCCTTTTCTTGAATTTGAGAAATTCGCTGTCATTTATCTACACACTGTTTTGCTTGGAACTGTAAGTATAATTTCTGCAATAAAATAATAGTGCTTACACAAAAGTGGCAAAGCAAGTACCTTGTTAAACTGTGGGGAAGCATCAGAGAGGTAGCTCTGTGGCTGGAGCACCCAAAACCCCAAGTCCATCTTTGGTATGTTAGATAACTCTAGTCATAAAAGTAACTTTATTTCCCTCCGCTCCCCACATACAATACGGAAGATACTGCTTGAAGTCATTCAAGGACATTACAGCATTAACAGTTTCATTATTCACTTTTAATGTTTGAATGACAGCAAAAAAAAACTTGTGTTGCACAATAAGACAATTGTACTGATACATCTATTTCCCCATGAAAAGCAGCTGGTGGGTCAGGCCTCTAGTCCACTCTGACTCCGTAGGAAGTTCTCCTAGCATCAACTTAACTCCACAAAGTGTTCAGAATATTTTAATTATGCTTCATTTAATCAAAAACTTTCAGTTAGCTCTAGTAATGGCTCCAATCAGCGTTGCAAAACACAAAGTTTGGAGAATTGCAACAAAAAGCACTGTATTGGAGATTGGCATTAACACTTGCACAAATGTGACCTGAAGACTTCAAAGCACATACAAGAAACACCTTTATGCCTTCGTTGACTCAAAAGCTGCTCCAAATCATATGATATTCCTCAAGAAAGAATTTCAAAGCATTTAACAATTAATAACCTTGCAACACCTTTGAAAAATAGTGAAAAGAGGGCACCCACACAAATTACATCAACTGCTGAAATACAGATGTCTCTGGAGCAAAGTATAATGCCATTTAACAGTACAAAGCCATAGAAGAATAGAGGCCATGAAGGAAAAAATATTATTGTATCCATTTAGAGCAAGAGAGGAAGTTTTTGGAGGCAAAAGTGCAAGTTAACCAAACCAGAATCTAAATAGCACCCTGTGCCTCATGCCAAATTGGTCAGAAACATTCCACTTTTCCAAATTTGGTAATTTTCCAAGGAGTCATCAAAAGCAACAAGTCTCTGTAGGGGTTTTTTTCCTGGTTTAATTTACTGGCTAACTTAATCTGTACTGCTTATCATTGTTTAATAGTGTTGGTGGGCTGAGCTTTAATGTTGCAGGGCAATCATTATTACATTCTTGTGAGCTCAGAGCCCCTATAACAATTGTTTAAATCTAAGAGCTGTAATAATTCCTCAGGCATAGGCACAAGTGCTAAGTCACTTTAAGACCAGCACCTGATCCATATCTCACTCAAAAATGATGATCTCCAACAAGAGCTATGCTCTCAGCTCCTTGCTGGATGACTGATCCACATCTTCTCTGTTCTGGGGACAGATGCCACACGCTGAATCACAGACCAAACATGCTCTTGGGAGGTCTCCTACCCACAAAGCAAGCCTTTCCCAGTACTGTTTAGCTCAAGAGAAACTGTTTAGTCAGAAAGTCTTAGAGGACCTTTCAAAAACTAGTTTCACATCACACGCCTTACTTTGCCAAACCCACCAGTCACAATTCAAAGACAGATTCCACACTGCTCATAAAAATTTACATTCTTCTGTAAGCAAGGGTAAAGCACTATCATACTGGGATTTTTTCCACTATTTTACATTCAATAGTATAAGAAATACTCTGAGAACCAGGGGAGTGGGATGCAGGCTACTTTTCTTAATTAGTCTTTCAAACATCACTGCAGAAAAGACTGAGATTCAGCCTGAAGGGAAGGATGAGCACTGTAGCTGATCACTGCAAATGTCAACCAGGAGCATGGTCCTCACAGTACAGTGATCCCCAGGAGCTGCCCTCTAGAACAGCAAACCAAGGCATTGGGGGTGATGGTTTTCTTAAAACTGTTCTCCCAAGCAGACAACAACCAGGCATCACCAAGCCTTAAAGACAGACAGCCATGGTAAAACTGGCTGATACATAACTACTGTCCCTGCTTTTCAATTCACTTGCTCACTTGCTGTTGATACTAAGCACAGTACAGCAAACAATCAGTTGACCAAGTTTCCAAGTAGGGAAAAACACCAATGGGCAGATCAACCTTCATTTTCACCTTGGAAAATGTTTCCATTACTTCTCTATTCTCTTCTAAGAAACCCAGTATCATGCTGTTTCCCTGAACTTGAACACATGTGCATTTTGCTGAGGTAAAGCAAGCATTTATATAGTTCAAGGTTTAAATGTCTATTTCCCCTATTTCGAACAATATCCTTTACAAAATATAAAGGACAGACATTTTCTGGATTTTTTTTTTTTCTGGCTCAAAAAAACCCAGATGGGGTTTCAGTCCCAAATATGCAATTGGCATTTGGCCCGGTGTAAAGACATGCCCAAACTGCCTGAGGATGGAGCAGCTGTGGAGCCAGGGGGCAGGTCACAAACTGCCTAACCAAGGAGACACTGCAGAAGCAATTCCCCTCAGGCTGAAGAACAGATCTGAGTAAAATAAGTGGCAAGTATACTAAAATTACATCCATTTGGAAAGAGACTTTCTCTCCCTTTAGTGTTTCTTCTTTCCCCATCCAATTCAGAAATGGCCACCCAGCCAAGCCTCTTGTTTAAACCACCTCAGCTCACAAGAACAGGAGAGAATTTCCTCTAGAACGGTGCTGAAAGCAGCTTTTGGTAAATAAAGTGCTGTCATGAAAGATCAGCCAACTCAGCTTGTGATCAAAGCCCTGTGGAAATGTCTACATGAATACAGAAAAGGAGCAGAAAAATTATTGGGGGAGGAAAAGAGAGCAGCTCACTTGGCCAGCCTGCATCCTTTCCACAATAGAGCAGACAGAATAGGGCAGGAGAAATAACTTACAGCTCTGATACCAAGCGTAAGTAAAAAAACATTGAAAACCAAAGCACAGTTGAGGACATAAGTAAGGTTCTTCTTACCTGTTTATTCTCTTTATTTTAACCACATAGCTAAAAAGAATCACAGAATATTAGGAGCTGGAAGAGACCTCAAAAGATCATTAAGTCCAACCCCCCTGCCTGAGCAGGATCATCTAGAGTAGATCACACAGGAACGTGTCCAGATTGGTCTTGAATGTCTCCAAAAAAGGAGACTCCACAACCTCTCTGGGCAGCCTGTTCCAGTGCTCTGTCACCCTCACAGTGAAAAGGTTTTTCCTTACATCCACATGGAACTTCCTATGCTCCAGCTTGGACCTATTGCCCCTTGTCCTATCACTGGCCATCACTAAGAAGAGCCTGGGTCCATCCTCCTGACACTCGCCCTTAACATATTTATAGACATTCATGAGGTCACCCCTCAGTCTCCTCTTCTCCAAGCTGAAGGCTCCCTCAGCCTTTCCTCATAAGGAAGATGTTCCACTCCCTTAACCATCTTAGCTGCCCTGCACTGGACTCCGTCAAGGAGTTGTATGTCCTTCTGGAACTGGAAAAAAATAATATTGACCCCAGTGCAATCCATTTACACTGTACAAAAATGTATTTTGGAAGAGTTGCAGTGAGGTTTGCTCCAGGGTACTTAAGTAGCTCTAACAATTCAAACACACAGCATATGTAAAACCCTAACACAGTTCCTACAGCATCCAAGGGACTGAGAAAGAAATACGGTATTGGAATGGGTTTGGTTTTGGGTTTTTTTTTTTTCAGCGAAAGATTTATCTAAAACCTAATTTCATAGAATCTTTACAGTTGGAAGAGGCCACTAAGGTCATCAAGTCTGACCATCTGTCTAACATCACCCTGCCAACTGAACCATGTTCTGGAGTGCCACATCTACAAGGTTTTTTTGAACACCTCCAGGGATGGTGACTCCACTACCTCTCTGGGCAGACTGTTCCAAAGCCCAACCACTCTTTCAGTGAAGCATTTTTTCCTAATATCCAATCTAAACCTTCCCTGTCACAACTTGAGGCCATTAATTTAATCTGAACTTGAAAACTTCAGAGCCCAGTAAATGTGCAAGACAGACCTATACATCATTTCCTATTACTGCCTGCCAAACAGATTTGTTACACGTTTAATACAACGGGAAAATAAGGTATTCACGTAGCATGTTTAACTGTAAACATATTTGTACTATTTTTTTTTATAAATGAAAGTGTAACCTGATAGATTCTGCAGTTACTAGGCAATGGGAAACATGATAAGAAAAAGAAAAGCCAGGACTTGTGCTGCATCACAGCCCTAGCATGGTTTTGCTTTAACAGGCCCGTAAAATCTATACGCGTTGAGCCTTTAACAAGAGTGCCCAGCTAGCAGTTGGTGAGTTTTCAGCTGCCATGTAGGGACCAGCTACTTCACAGGAATAGTCTTGAATACTCTTTGCTGGGTCATACATCATTGCTATTTCTTCCCTTCAGGGCTTCTCCTCATATTTGGCAAAGGAGCATATCTGTGGCTTCCAATGTCAACACCTTACCCTTGCTTGGCTAGAGGCATCGGTGCAGAACAAACACAAGGTACTGCCTTCCTAAGTTCAGAGCTCCCCGAGTCCCAGGCACCTTTCAGGCTTAGTCCTCTGCTCACTGAAATGGTACAGTGCCATCAGCCTTTAGGCTGCAGTTCAGCCCAGCTGAACATCTTTTCCAGTTTAGGGGAGAAATACAACTGCAAAGGTACATGTCATAATACATAGCATAATGCAAACATTAGTAGCTTTCTCTTCTTTACTGTGTAGGTTTCAGGAACATATGTAGAGAGGCCAGATATGCCTTTATAGATGCATGGAGAAACTGAGGTTGTAGATTATGGAATGACTCAGAAGATCTGAGTGAGTGAACAACAAAGCAGGGAACAGGCCACAACTTTTGCAAGGTAGCATCTCCACCTGGATTTACATCTTTCTATAGCCATTGTACTTAGTTGTAGTTGTTTCTGAAAAAGAAATTACTGTTTTGGAGAAAGATGAACACACTCTTTATGTGCGGTTATTCCCAGAGTAGATAAAAGTCAAAGGGATAAGAGTACAAAAAAAAAAAACCAAAACCCTGATGTTACAGAGCAAAGCTGTTTTCTTCCAAGATGAGACCAAAAGTGAAGCAGATAGGGTAAAATTGTTTACAGAAAGAGGTACTTCTCTGATTCAGCAGAGACATCTATAAGTATCTTTAAAAGAAGGAAAACACTGAAACAATGAGTTGCTGACTTTTGCTTGCAACAATTAAACATACTCCTCATGTGAAGATCCAGGTTTTTTTTTTTTTCTAATAAGAGCATGTGGATATTTTATTGTTCAACAAAGACGCCAAAGCCACACTGAGGATTTTTGTATCTGGTTTGAACTGACTCTGATGGAAAATTAGCATCTAACTCTCATAAATGACTTAGAAAAATCTCAGCAGGACTGTACAGAAAGCCAGAGCAGTTGTTTTATTCTATTTGAATCTGGCCTGATTAAGGTTTTGTGGAGAGCTGAGAACTCATAAATAAAGATAGGAAATTGTGAAGGCAGAAAGAGTCTTTGTCTCCTGTACTCCCTGGTCAAAATAAAGTTTAGGGATAACTGAAAAATCTGTTGTGCTAATTTGTGTATCAAAGCTAACCACTGTTTACAATGATAAAAAGGGCTTTACAACTAATTTAATCGCCATACAGAAAACACTGCTTGGCACTTTTGTGAAATTATTTAGATAAATTACTCTCTTTTGAATAGTTATGATAAATACACTCTACTTAAGATGTAAACCTGAGCTGTGCATCTATTCACAAGAGTGTTTCTTTGCCTCTGGGCATAGATTGGGGGAGCATACAGGGTGTGGAATAGTAGATACAAAAATAACTGCCACCTTGTAACCAGAGATAGGGTTATAACCCAGTCTCAAAAACAAAAGTAGATGAAAAACTCATGTTTTTCATGAAAGAAAAAAAAAAGACTGGATTAACATTATATTTCTATATACATTAGTCCATTACTACATATTGGAGATTAAGTAGTTAAGAAACAAGGTATTAAAAGCTGTCATGATTGGCTCACCACCTCAACAAGTTGTTTCTGAATCCATCCTAGCATAAACAGTCACAGACAGAAATAAAGTGCCAGGAGAGGAAGAATTGAGTAGGCACTGCCTGTACTCTGAGATAAGTCACCTGGTCGAAATCACACTGCTCTGTGTGGTCTCCACCCCAGCTAACCTTCTGACTACATGTTTGTCTGGGCTAGACAAGCCAATGCGATTGCCAACCTGCACCGCTGCAAAGTGTACAGGAAAGGGAAAAGGAAGATTTGGTCCAAGACAAAGCTCTAAATTATCCAGGGCTGGATTCCTACTGGTTTATACATGGGCTTGTAATTGTGTGTCCCTCAAAATCCATTACATATTTTAATTTCACACATGAATATATTCCACTGAACTTAACGATTCTGCTTCCAGAGCATAACTCCAAGTCCAGTAGCTCAGATACATTTATTGACAAAGATCTCTACTATCTCTCCAAACTTAAGAATAAGCCAGATCCTTTCCTCTATCACATCAGTCTATCCACAGTAGTTCTGGGTAAACACGAGTATGCCAAAAGCTACAGTCTGGTTCATCTCACGCTGTCCATGCATAATTATGTTCTCCACTAAAAATGCCGATAACTGATTGAACCATTAAATTTCAAAAGAGTTGGTTTCACCCACAGCAGAACGTGAATTCTCTCATCTTTTGTATTACCTCTTCAGTTCTTCTGTTGCCAGAAATATCACAGTATAAAACAATCCACCCTACTAAAAAGATAAGGCTATCATTTCCCCTCACCCATATACCCTGGGGTGTCCCCACAACAGGCACAGTCTAATGGAGGTGTGAAGCACAATCTGACATTTCTCCCAGTGCTCCACTAAACACAGATCTGGACATCAGAAAAACGGCAAAGCAAAGGAATATGTCACCAGCTGAATGCTTGCAGCTCAAATAGCTGCTATCAGCGAATGCCTATAACTGACATGAAGCCCCAGCACTCACAGGCAAACAAAGAATCCCTCTGTCACCACGTGTCCCCTTTGCAGGTCCTAATGATCCCCAGGTTGCAGTTAAAACAGTACCCACAAAATCTAGAACTCGCATCTGTATAGAGCCTGGATGCAGTGGCAGTACAACTACAGGCTATGGCACATACCAATATTAAAGCCCAGCTGCTGGGTTTGGAGTGTTTTGAGATGGATGCTTGAGGGCTAAAGGAATAAAGAAGAGAGGGGGGAAAAAATGCTAAGAAAATACAAAGAGAAGGAAAAAAAAAATTAAATGACCAAATGTTTTCCGGAGAGCTAATAGGCAAGTTTCCCAAAAGCACAGGGGTTTGAATGAAGCTTTACTTACACGCAAAACAGCAAAAGTCTCAGGGCCCTTGTCTCTCTCGGATTTCTTTTTTTCTCAGGGGTTACCAGTGTTGCCCAAGTTACACAGCCACAGGAAAATCAGTGCAGACCAATGAAGACTGCCCTCAACACACCTTGGCACCACGTGAGAAGGTAGCTGTGCCACCCAGCAATAGGCTCTCTTGCTTCCCAGCCTGGTGACATCTCTGGAGAGAAACACCAGTTCTTTTGCTGGCTGCTCTGCAACTGTGGCAGAAAAAGCCTCAATGAGTCCTGGTCAGCGTGTTGGTTCAGAGGATAACGAAGCACTGAGCCAATCAGCAGGACACACCTCAACACCCACCCCCAGCACCGAGGAAGGCAGAGCTTAAGCACAACACCTGTGAAAGCAGGGAGGGAGGCTTAGGAAATATCTTGAGGTCTGTTAATACCAAATCAATCCAGGTTGTGCCATTAAAGCTCAGGAGCACCCGCAAGTACTTCTGGAAGACACATAGGCTTTTGGACAAGCTGAGTAGGAGACAGCGCGAGCTCGTAGTCCCTATCTTTGGGTTTTCTTGCATGGAACATCTTTCTAAACTTTACTATTAAATTATTCAGCACATTTACCCATTTCCACAGGAGAAATTGTGATGGCTGCATACATAAAACACAAACAGAGAGTATGCGTACAAACCTAAAGAAGCATGAATTGTATTGACAAGTACCAAGTGCTGTTTTAACGATTTCAGAGACTGTTAAGTAATTGTTACAAAAGGCCTATAGGGAGTTTCAGATTATTTCAGGTCTCCTCTTTTTGTTTTCTTTCTGTCCTTTCCCACCCTTTTCTTTTTCAGGTCAGCCATTTCTTACACAGTTTGAGTGGCATGGGGGATGTTCTGCTCAAAGACTAAAGTTAACAATATAGCAGGCAGTAAAACTCAAGCTGTGGTGTGGAATTGCTGCCCAATTTGCACCTTAACAGTGGAAATAATCAGTGCCTGCCACCCTGCAGGAGATTTGGTAAGCTTTCCTACTTTACCAACCTGCTATATCTTCAAAACAATATTTATAGTTAATGAAGCTCATCTGAACAACACTGGCTAACGGGATCTTGTGAGCTTAGAGATTAAAAGATGAGGCAAATTGGAAACTCCAAGGATCACAATCCTGTAACACAAATGAAGAGCACTTTCACACACAGTAAGTCAATATTTTTTTTCTTTAGCACACTGTGCCCACACAGAACAAAACATGACTTCAGACCAAATATATTTCCCTCCCCAGTGACCTGGAGTGACAAGAACTTCCACCAGGACAAAAATATCAAAATCATTACAGCTCAAAGTAACAAAGTTGAAAGAAAAAAATGTTAAGAGACAGATCCATCTCCTGACTTGAAGGACTTCTCAGAACAATGAACAGAGTCCATGATCGGAACATCTGCTCCTTACTGAAGAAGGGTTGTGTGATCTTCTGGGGCAGATCTCCTAAAGTACTTTGGTCTCTGCCCTAATACTTGGAGTAGCAGGCCGAGCAGGGCACTTGGCACAGTGCTATCTGGTTAGCATCTGTCCCCTGCAATTGTGACTGTATGTCCCATGAAGACAGATAATCTTTTTCTTAGGGGGAAAAATACAAACCATTAATTCAGAGTGCCAACCCCATCAAAATGATGAAATGAATAGTAGCATTAAAACTTCACACAATGACTGTTTTTAATAATGTGGGAGTTAAAAGTTTCAACTGAAAAACTTTGTTTCCCGTGTTGGCACTGGTGCTAACACTAAATGTTCATACATCAAGCATTTTTACATCTTCATTTTAAAGAGAAATTAGGCAACAGATATACTTAAACTGAAATAACATCCCATTCCTGTGTGAGCAAACACACATGGGGTGCATTTCTAACAAAAACTCCCTGTGCTTTTAGTGTGCCCTTAAGGACTTCGCCATTTGCACAAATTCAATGAAGCCTTAGCTACGCTGCAGCGTGACAGGTTCCCAGCAGACAGATACAGCTCAGACAAACATAGCTTCAAATAGTGAAAGATGGCATTAAAAATGAACTCCTGCCCTTTTCCTCTGTTCCTCGACCTAACAAATGCACCCCAGAAGCTTACAGCTGAACGTATTAAAAGCACCAGCAGCCTGAATTAGGGCATTCATTCACCTGAACAGTTCTGTCTGGGTATATGCTCCAGACAGAGAACAAAGTTAAGTTACTCTAAACATGCCCACTGTGGATTAAGCTAATACACTCTTCTTCCAAAAGGGGTTAGCTAAGACTACAATGTTACAGACATCTACTGGTGAGTAGGAACTTTTACTGTAACTCATTGTAGCTCAATCACCTCTACTTATAATCTCTGCTCCCTGCAACTAAACTACCTAATTTCAAACTCTGGTTAATGGCAACGGACCCAAATAGAAAGGCATACCCAAACAAGAGGGTGTTTGGCCATGAAGTGTTCATGTACCAGCTGATCCCTATTACTATAGTTTGTGGTCAGGTGGTCTTCAGAAAGTTCAATTGCTAATGCAGAACAAAACTTTCAAGCTCAGTGCCTAATGAATAAAAAAAAAAATCTAACAAAATCTGACAGCTCTTCAGAGCCTATATAAATGAAAAGAGCACTTAAATCTGATTCTCCATGAGCAAACATCCCTATTGTTCAAATAAGTCCTTAAACTTTTCTTCTGCACACCTAAACAGCAAGGACCAGGAAAACATTAGCAACAGAGGCAGGAGGATCTTCACCTCAGCCACTCTCTACCAGGGCAAAGCTCTAGAGTGGCACCGGAGAACAAGATTTGCAGAGTCTGCACAGCACCTTGTCAGTGGGAAGAACTTTTCTTCCGTGACATTCAACTTAACACCTCTTGCCAGCATAAAGCATTTCTACATGAAAAAAGCAGCAAGATACAGGAAAAGATTTTGCAGTTGGGCTAGGGGTAAGGGTGACTGGTATATACATCTTGGCTGATGTACATACCATAAAAGCATACCCAAAACTCTTCCCAAAAGTGGGGACTTCAGGTCTTTCGGGGTATGATTCTCCAAGGCTTGACAAAGCCACTTATAACCTCACCAAAGTTCAATAAGACTATGAGTGTTTACAAGCACAAAGACTAGGCCAAATTGAGAATGTAAATATTTGGATTCAGTTCCCTAAACTTGCCTGGATCTGCACTGCCAACTAAATCCCCACTGAAGACTAAAAAAAAAATCCTAGAAGCAGCAGTTGCACACATTGCACAGCACAGAGACAAAACTAACACACGTGGCACTCGGCATTGGGAAGATAAAAAAAAAAGAGAAGAAAAAAAAGTAATTCATAATATAAACTAAACTTATGTTAAACAAGACATCAATGAAGTTTGGACTGAAACTCCACTTGACTCAGCTATCATTTCATATACTTCGAAAGTCTGATCAGTCCAGATGTTGGTTCTCTGCCCAGCAAGTGACTGGATTCCATTAACCATATCTAGATTACTCAAGACCCCATAGACTATACGGTAGGTCTAGTCCACTTGTAACTTCGACCTAAACCACATAGTCTAAACCATCAAAAGCAAGTATTTCTGGTTTTTGGGCAGATGCATTAAGGAAAGTCTTCACTAGATCCAAAGTAATTAATTTAGCAACCACAGTTCCATACTCAGAATTGATTTGGGATCACAAATCACCTTCAGCTTTTGAAAGCAAAGCACTTTTTTTTTCTTTTTTTTCTTTTTTTTTGCTTCTTCCCCCAACCACACGACCCCCACCCCGAGTTCTTTATGCTATGGATAAGGTTGGCAGCTAAGAATCCACTTGAGACAGTCCTGACCTCCCCAAAATAATAGATACACTATATTTTCTGCTGCCAGTACCCGGCCCTTCTTACAAAGTGTTAAACACCTTTCAGCCCTACATCTGCATTGCAGTCACTCTCTGGAGGGAATCAGAAAGCAAGACCAGAAATTTTTGTGTGTGTGATAAGAATTTGGGCTACCTTACTCCTACTACTGTAAACTAACAAAAAGTCCATCCTCTCCCTCTTCAGTTAAGTGGGAAAAGTACAAATCTGGTTCTTTAGCTTTACTCAACTGTGGGAAACTTGGTTTTGCTCTCCAGCTAAAAGCAGGCTCTTCAGCACACTTCACAGTGACCTCTTTACAAGGGGCTAGTATCATTTCTTCAAATGCCCCTGCACTAAAAATAGTCCCACTTCCTAAACATGAGTACTTAGCAGTTCCAAGCATTCTGAGATCCTGCATACCACTTTTTTTTTTAACTGGCAACATTTATTTAACCAGCAATTAAAAAAGGAGGCCCAGCCGCTCCAGTGATTCTTCCCAGAGGGTCTTAGATGTTTATGAAACACAATGAAAACAATAAGTGGATAAAGTCATGCTATTCCATCAAGTCTTTGGCAAGACTTCCCAACCAAGAATAAATTGGCATGGTACATTACAGTCAACAGATTACACAATGGTTTACAGGGTCACCAATAATAAGGGGTCACACGCTCCTTAAAGAGCTACAGTATATGTTAAAAGTCACTTGCTTAAAGGGAAACAGAGATGCTTGGTCCTGGGCTCCTTGAAGCAAATTCTGGCAGCCACAGCACAAATGTGGTGTAAAGGTAGGAGAGGACAGAAGGCACCTCTTCTCCCCAGCACCAGGAACAGCAGTGACTACACTTAACAAGATGGCTTGGCTAGTTTAACACCCTGAAGGGAGCAAACGAAAGCCAGGCCAGGCAAGACTCCCTTATTTCTGCCTATGAGAGAACATATGCTGTATACTTTAAGGAGCAGGACAGACTCTGTGCTTCAGTGAGGCCCAGCACTACCCACCACATCACACCCTCCCAAGGAGTCCTGCTCCCTACCCCTCCACACTCCAGAGGCCACTGGTTCCATCCCAGAAGCAAAGAAAAGGCAGTTCCCTATTAGTCTAGTTGCTCTTAACAGTGTGCAGACGTAGCTAGCATTAAAAGCTGCTTGACTATGGGTGATTTGATAATGTAATCGCGATTACTTATGTGTTGCAGTTTTCCTTTTAATAACTAACCTTAAAGCAAGAGGGAATTGAATGTTCGGAGCCATAAATCTTCTCACCCTCCAACCAGGTAACAGATTTCTGCTACACCACCTGCATAACCCGATCAGCAGAATGAAAGCTGAATTTTGACATTCCTAAAATATACATGATTTTCTCAAATCTCACCTTAAACACTCTGAATTCTGTAAGTAACACTGTTACTTACCCTTCCACTATATGGAACATTTTCATCTACTGACTATATATTAATCACAAATAATCAAAACGTTGCCAAGTCTAGAAAGACAAATTATCTTCCATTCGTTCTATTCTACATCATCAGAAAACAGACTATGACTAACAGTTTCATCCTTTTTATTCTACAAGTTTTGATCGCTTTAGGTGGGTTTTACTGGATTATCCAATATCTGGCTGAAGTCAGACTCTCTACTCAGAATAAGAAAATAAATCAAGGGTGTAGCAAACACCACTATTCACATACTCCATACAATAATACTATGCAACCAGCTTCATTTAGCTTCGCTACTAAAATTCAAAGTGCATTTGAGTGATGACAAAACCGAAGTAGACATCAGAAGACGCTCTCATATGTAGCTGCTACTCTTTGATCGCGGTGACCCGGTGCTCTTTAGGGAAGCAAGCGCTTGGTACCGAGCCAAGCACAGTACATCTGATTTTCCCACAAAGTGAACTGCTGAAGCAGCTCCCTCAGCTCTGCAGCTACATCTGTCTCGGGCTCCCAAAGCCCTCGGCCGGAGCCCGAGTGGCTCCTCTGCTCTTTTCCCCACGCACGCAAACACTACAGCCGGCGGGACAGATTGTACGAGCGGCCAGCGGACGGGGCAAGGCGGGCCGCAGCTCCCCGTCTCTCTCCAGAGCAGAGCCCCACGCTTGGGCTGGCTCCCCAGCCCGGTCCTAGTTAGCGCCGTCCCGCCGCGGTAGCCCCCGGGCTCTGACCCTCCGAGGTGCCTCTGCCCTTGCCACCCACGCGAGAAGCGCCCCGCGAGGCACGGCAGCGCCGACCCACCGCTCCGCAAGGACCCCGCGCCCGTCCGCGCTCCCCCCGGGCACGGCTAGGACCCCCGCCGGGGCCGGACCTCGCTGGCACGGCCGCGGGAGGCTCCGCCGTCGCGGGGGCTCCGCGGTTCGGGGAGCCGCCGGGCCCGGGAAAGCCCCCCGCCGCCGCGCATCCTCGGGCCGTCCCGCTCCCGGGAG
>VXBZ01012526.1:443146-556509 GCA_013399135.1 Heliornis fulica | reverse complement strand
TCTGTCTGTCTGTCTGTCTGTGTGTTTCAGTGTCTGCGTGGGTGTCTGTGTCTCTCGGTATCTGTGTGTGTGCGTGGGGCCGAGGTCTATCTGCGCTTCAGTGAGCTAGAGCCATCCGTGGCGCCGTTACTTGGTTACTTGTGTTTTGCCCGGTCAAATGGATACATTACCAGTGTTTACAGGACGGCAGAGCGGCACAGTGGCCCCGTCCACTGACCTCGTGGGTGTCGCAGGTGCCTCGGTGTCACACGCTTGGCACGCTATAGCTGCGCTGTCACCTCGCACCACTGGGTTATAAGCACACACCCCAGCATGCGGCCACACGTGTCTGTTTCAGCCACTGGTACCAGCTAGTGAATTGCACGACATCATGAGTTACAGAAAATGTCTTTAATTGCAGGAAGAAGATTCAGAACGTCTCAGTGCAGCTTTCGCCTCAATTGTCAACTTGATGAATCAAGCCACAAAGGAATGTGAGGTGAGGTTCTACCCCCAGACCCGTGTGAAGGGGGGTGTGATGTCTGCTACTGCTTTTGTCTAAAAGTGCAAATATTAGTCTTCTCATTTGCTCGTGCAGTGAGCCTGCAATGCTGGCCTAGATGAAGAAATTTGGGGCAGCTGCCGTCATGTAGTGGGCTGTGCAGTAGGTTTCACTGGTGTTACCCTGACTCCTGGGCACAACCTTGGCTGATGAGCAGCGGCATCAGCGTTTTCCATAGAGAGCACCAACAGAGTAGTACCAGTTATAGCACAGTGTTTCTCTACTCCTTGATTCTGCCCCTCTACTCCAGCTCTGGGGTCCCCAGTACAGGAAAGCCAGAGCTGTTGGAGCGAGTCCAGAGGAGGCCATGAAGATGATCAGAGTGCTGGAGCACCTCTCCCATGAAGACAGGCTGCAGGAGTTCGGCTACTTCAGCCTGGAGAAGAGAAGGCTCTGGGGAGACCTAATTATGGTCTACCAATACTTAAAGGCATCCTACAGGGAAGTAGGAGAGGGACTTATCACCAGGGAGCATAGTGATAGGACAAGGGGCAGTAGCTTCAAGCTGAAAGAGGGCAAGCTTAGTTTAGATACAAGGAAGAAGTTCTTCAGTATGAGGGTGGTGAGGCCCTGGCACAGGCTGTCCAGAAGCTGTGGCTGCCCCCTGCCTGTCAGTGTTCAAGACCAGGTTGGATGGGGCTTTGGGCAACCCGGTCTAGTGGAGGGTGTCCCTGGCCATGGCAGGAGTTTGGAACTAGATGAGCCTTGAGGTCCCTTCCAACCCAAACCATTCTGAGTCTGTATGAAACATTATATGAGGTCACAAGTTATGTTGTGTAACTATGTGTAACACTGTTTCCAGTGCGGTAAGGTACCTTTGCTAGGGTATGGCTTTAGAGCAGAGTTCCCTTTGTTTCCATGGTGTGAACGTGAAAACTGCTAATGCTGGCTGACTACTCCAGTGCATTCTGCACGGTGGAAGTAAGGGAGAGTTTTAATCTCAGACAAAGAGATTTCTTTATGCCACACGTTCACTCTGAACTTGACTTAAACCTCCCAATTTTATATCTCTAATATCTGAATCTCATGACTTCTGTTGTTTAAGTAAACTTGAATTGAGATGTTCCTATGGGATTATGGGCTCCGGTCTCCTGCAGCACCATATCTTTGAGGCAGGTAGAAGTTGAGGAATATGACATGGCAGACGTGCAACTCTGCTGCTTTCACACAGGCAGACACTCGGTGGTACAGTGCAGTGTAACAGCTATGCTTGCACTCTGGCTGTCATTACTCTTCTGGGTAGGCAGGTGGGCTGGGAGCCCATTGCTGCCAGCCTGCCCTTGTGAGTACTGCCTGCAGCCCGAGCACTGAATTAAAGTCTCTGAAAACTTCATTGCAGTTTACATCATCAGTGCCCTTCAGGGTTTGTTATCAGGCAGCAGGGAGCACAGTGTCTGCTGATTAATAACAGGGACTAAGTCTTTGATTAATTCGCAATTCAACACACATCAAACAATTAGCTCTTAAACTCCTTTATCATTCAAAGCACTACATGTACAGTAAACAGTTACTCATAAAATACTTCCAGTAGAAGAGAGTTTTACACAAGATGAAACAAAATAGAACAATAGAGACACATCCTCTGTCTGAGTGGAACAAGCAGCAGGTGACTTCATGTTTGTGCATTGGCCAAGGCACTGTTGCATCAGTCATCTTCTGTAGAGAAGAGTCATTGGAGAGGGAGAAAAATGGGGGAATTCTGACACCCACAGGTTTATGAATAAAGTTTGCAAAGCATAAATAAAAATCTACAGCTGAGCATAACCATAGGCACTTGGATGCCATAAAGTGCAAATGGTTAAAATGAGGTGATTTAAGATGAGTTGTTTAGAATTATTTAGAGACCAAAGTTTACCCACATTTCTTATGAAAAGTTTGATTTAATTGCTTTGCTTTGTGATGTCATGTAAAAGAATCCAGCCTAGTGACACAGAGATGCTCTGTGAAGTGTTATGTGACAGGTCAGAGTATCTGATGTATTTTGGAATGTGGCTCCACAGTAAACCACAATACAAGCAACCAAATCTATTGTCGTGTACATAACCTCAAGGCATAAAGTGCAGCACTAGACTTGGAAATAAGAATCCCTATTGGCTTTACTTTTTCTAGGTTTAGTCTGGGCAGGCAGATACAAGGAAAACATGAGTGAAATAAAATAGATAGTTTGGAACTCTGTCCCCATGATCAAGGACAGTCATCCCAGGAGGAGGTCTGTGGTGACAGCAGATGGCAGCAGAGCTGCACTCAAATACTTGATTCAAATCCCTGTATTGTGGGACCTGAAAAGGGCAACTGCAACCTGAAATCTAATTCTCCAAACCACTGTGCTGCTGGTACCAGCCTCAACGGTTTTGCTTCATGAAATCATTTCTCAGCTACCACATGTGCTACTTTTAGAGTACTGCTCCTGTACCCCACAGAACTAGTCTTCACTAGCTAGCTTGGAAGGCACCTAGGTTGCACATAACATCCTATTAAAGATCTGTAAACTATGCCACCAAAGCTTTTCTTGAGGGTACCTGATCAGGTAAGTGTTTCCAGAACACTCCTTCTGTTTTGTTTTGTTTTTTTGGTGGGTTTTTTTTTCTTTTTTCATTAATTCAGTTCTGAAGTATCAGAACCCCTATTTATGGGACACAGGCATATATAAAATCAGGGCTGACAGTCTTGCACCAGAAGGAAAATGTCCTGTGGACATCCAGACATTGTTTTCACCTTCACACAAGAACAAACCTACCAATTAATACAGAAGGTCAGTAGCTGTGCACTTTCACTTTTAATTGTAAATCCACAGTAGTTGTGAGCATGGGTTTGATGCTTCTCCATATAATATTCTCTGTTTCTATTGATTGTCCAGAAGTACTACAGCTTCGTGGCAGCCTGTAGATGCAAAGATCACGAAATCAAACACATCTGCAGATACCATGGCAGGCAAACTGGGGAAAGAGAGCTGAAGTCCCCCAAAAAGGAGGTAAGTAGGTGGTTTTTGTTTTGATTAAAGGTTATTCCTTTCCTCTCGTGGGACAATTGTTATCCACCTAGTGTCTGTGACATTTGCTTACACTAATGTGTGTGGTCTGACATCGTGGGACAATGAGCTGGACTGGACTGAGCCTTCTGGTGGGGCGGCAGGCAGAGTAACTGCTGGTGGCACCAAACAGTACTATATCAGTCCTTTTGTAGAGGGGAAAACTTCATGGGCAATAAAGCATCTCTCTGAGGCTGAATTTGCTTTTGGGATTTTATCATTACAAAACAGCATCTTTTTTCTTCCCTGCCCAGAGAACTGAAATCTCTGCAGCACCCTGTAAAGATCAAAATTGCCAGCAACGTGTAAGTTTATAGAATAGTTTGGTTTTAAGTTGGGGTACCTATTATTACCTATTGATATGAAAATAGCATTTCTTTATCATTTTGCATCAAGTTGATTGAAATTTGTGATCAGGTGTGGAGACTGTGGTAATCAGCAGTGCACACCCAGTCCTAACGTACATGTAGGTACGTAGATGGGCAGTAGAACGGGCAACACAGAGACTTGCATGAATATTTATAAACTGGCACATAGCCAGTTCAGAGTCCGCTTTGCATTTTGGACTAGTAGGGAGTCAAACACTGTGACTAATCTTTAGACTCTTGTGATTTGCATCAGCAATGATAATCCAGCAGTTCTCCAGTCGCACCTCGTTTGTGCTCCTGACACATTCCCTGTGCCAAGGAAAGGCACGCAGCAGCTGCTCAGACAGTTATGCTTGGCCTGCATACACTCTTTAGGAAGACTCCTGTTCCTCAAGGAGGAGAAAACTTTTTTCATTATTTTTCAAAGCCTAACACCTCACCAAATCAATTTCAGGAACTTGTAAGCCCCCAAAAATGAGGAACATGGAATCTGTGCCACAGTACAAATTAGTGGGAGCACCCCTTGTATGGATGTTTTCCAGGTTTACAGTCAAAACCATTTAGGTTGGCAGCTTTCATTTTTGTGAGGCAGACATTACAGCATGTTGATTATTTTCACTGCTTGAACATTAGATGAAATACTTTGACTATGGCACTTGCTCATTTTCTTACTGATGGAAACATTTTAAAGTTTTGTCCATTCTGCCTGCATATTTTGAAAAATCTTTGTATGTTTACAGAGCAGCTGAAATGTAATTTTATAACCCAAATACAAAAGTTTTCATTTTGTAGGAGATCTAAGATGAAAAAAACAGTAATAAAGCTTATTTTCCTTCCTCTCCCATTCAAGATAAGACATGCCTCTGAAGACATCTACATTGAAGTTTCTCCTGGCACCTATTCTGTCACAGCAACCTCAGAGGACATGGTGCAGCAAACCCACGTGGTGGATGTCAATGCGGGACAAAGTATTGATTTAACTTTTGTTTTATGATATTTGCTGTTTCTTGGCAATCACTGGAATAAAAGAGAAGGCTGTTTTAATGCATGTCATAAACTATGAATACCTTGTTAGCACTTTAATAGTGTCCTCCTCTGGGGCTCCATTTTTATGGCCTGTATATTTGTTTTCTAATTAATGTAATTATATGCAGCCCACTTTGTAGACTGATTTTATAAATATTTGTACATTGCGTGCCTTAAATCCAATTATGTGACCCTGTAATTCAAGATTCTCATGCTTTAAACAACTAAAGATACAATCAATTGAATAAAATACATAATTTAGGCTTTATGGTGACAGCTGCTTTTCTGTTATCCTCAGAGAGAACATCCACATCACGTTGTTGACCACAGAGAGCATGATCCATGTGACATGACTATGTATGTACATTAAAATAAGTGCCAAGCTGAAGAAACTAGAGCAGTTGGCTCACAATTAAAAGTACTTTTATTATTCTGATAAAGACATAAAATGCAAATGAAATTCTCTGTGGTGAAATTCAGGAGGGTGCTTGAATGTGTGTCAGATGTTCAATGACATTCAATATATGTCCCTGATGCTCAATATCAGCACACAAACTATTGACACTTAAGGTTCTGTCTCTTTGCAGGTTCTCCCCTTGCCCAAACACCAGGTAGCTGCTATCTCAGCATGGTGGAGGGTGCCCTGAACTGTCTCCCCTTTCCTGCAAGGGGAAAAGTTCATATGCTTTGAACATAAGCAGCCCCACCAACGAGATTCCCTGGATGCTTAATTCTTCCAAAGGATCAGATTTCACAGTTAGAATTAGTGAGATGACATATATATATCTGCAATCTTTCTGTAGCTGATGGCATTAAGGTGTCAGTTAATTTTAATGGGAATATAAAATGCAGTGGCTTGAATGCTGGATCTCTGAGCAGTTTCTTGTTTGTATTTAAGTAGCATGCCTTTATTCTCTAGCTACTTTCTCTTTTGCTTTAATCTTGAAAAAAATACTTTTGCCTGTCCGCTTGGATTGTTTCCCTGTTCATTCTGGCTCTGTACAAAAAAGAAAATCGTGTTATGCTGAATTCCTCTGACTGGCTCCAGAGAACTGCAGACAATTTAGAGGTTTATTAGACCCTGGCTGTGCATCTGTTCAGCCTTTTAGTGTTCATACTGCTTTGCCTGATCTCTACAGAACTGTAAAGTCAAGTCCAAATAATTCAAAGTTTAATGTAACACCCTGAAGTAAAGAATGAGGATGCTGAAATCCTACGTGGGTGGGAAATAGAGTTTCTCAGTTACTAAAATGATAGTTATCCATAAGTATATTCTACAGAGAGAGCACCTAAACCAGAACTTGATGTCCTTAATAATGTAACAGTAGCATAAGCAGTTTACCTGAAATTTCAGCTCCTGAACTTCCATCAGCTATACATTTTTAGACTTCAGTCTGATCATGTTTGCCTGCTTTGTTGCAAGTGAACTCTTTGCTGTTTTTTTTCTGTCTGTCCTCTTCTGACATCATCTGTAACATCGAGTTTGCCACTTCTGTGCAAGTTGCTTTAATCTTATCACGTGACACTGTTTTCTTGCTTGCTTTTTTATATCTCTGCTTTCCCGACACAGCAAAATCTTCCTGGAGGGCAGAGAACAAATGCCTTGGAAGTCTAGTCTAAAAGAAGCATCAGTGTCTTTGTAGCTGCTGTACAATAGGTTCCTCTGCCTCACGTAGCTTTACTAACGGCATCATTTCTGTGCTAGTACAAACTTTACTGCTGAAACACAGAAGTGTATGATAGGACCAGAGGGTTTCAGAAGCTGTTGGGCTTTGATCAAACTTTGCTTAAGAAGTAAGGAGGAATTCTGATGACTGCAGGTGGAGGACATTAGCCCAAGGGAGGACACCTCTGGGAAGCCTGCTCTGGCTTGTTTGTTGCGAGTTACTTCTGATGCGGTCTCTGTTGTACCATAAAATCATTTCAATGTATCTCCAGTGTTTGAAAACACAATGGGCTATTTCACAGAAATAAAAGTACATCATTATACTCTCTATTACCACATTGTGTCCACTACTGTAGGTCATGCTGTCCATTTGGGACTAGCACAGGGTACGTCTGCCTGGAGCTCCACACTGGCCTAACAACTCCTGAAACCAATTACAAAGGTGTGTAATTACGATTATTTAAATAACAAAGTAGGAACCATGCAGTTACTGAGTTGTCAGGCATCTGCTTAAAGCAAATGCATATAATGGTGGGAATACAAGTTGCATTCTGGTATATTCTCTGTTCACTAAGACATGTCATTAACAGATTAATCTTCTCCTAAAGAAAATCAGGCAAGTTTAGTGCATTCGAAGTTATACTCTGACAGCTCACAGTAGCAAAAGCATGAAGATACAGAAAATGGAGCATCTGATTTCCAATATAGAATTTATTAATTGTACCCTTGATGCTTTTGTCTAGAGCAATGTTTCTGTTCTTCCTGCTATTATCTTTCATCTTCCCCTTCTTCCTGCAAGGTTTTTTATTCATCTTTTTTTGGATTTGCTTTGCATCCATGTTCTGACTTTTTTCAAGGTTTTCTAAAATAGGAGGGGAGTGTGGCTGGCAGGAACTAGGCTTAAAAGTCAGGGTGTTGTCCTTGTACCCAGCTGCAACACTGTTTGCTCTGTTCCCTAGCTTTTAGGGACCTGCTGTTTGGACCACTTGCTTCTTGTGAGAGGAGGAAGAGAAGATAGTAAAGTCTGTTTACTAAAAATATCTGGTTTTATCTTTCAGAGATAGAGATCATGACTATCAGAGTGTGCCTGGCAGAGCTCAGCACCTTTTCCGACCAAATCTTTTCATGTGGTTTATTTTGCTGACAGCCATAGCTTTCCATTTCCAGGGCCACTCAGGTAGGTCCCTGCTTCCACAGGACCTCACTGAGTTGATGTCAATGGGCATTTGCCAGGTTTCCGAATTGAAACCTGCATTTTAGTACCATAATCTTTTCCATTTTACCAGGTAGCTACAGCCCCTCCTTAGGATTGGGAGATTTTTGTCTTGTTTTAATTAGCAAAGTTCCTCATCACAAAACTGGTGGAGGACCTAAGCAAGCAGTTAAGTGAGGAAAGAGGTAATTTTCTAGCCAGCTCTGGACCATTGACAATATATTCTTCCATTTTAACAAACAGGGTGCTTACATAAATACAATATTAATACAGATTATCTTACCCTCAATGATGGCTTGAAATCTTGGTCTCTTAAGACTTCTTTCATTGTGAGCTGCCCTCTGGGAGACTGCTCAATGGTCTCAAACATTACACTCTGATTAGTCAGGGCAACAGGGGACACATCCCCAGCAGAGATGGCTTTGGATTCCAGCCTACTCTTTGTACATGTGCTGCTGAGTCCTGGGAAGGAGTAAAATTATATGTTAGAGTGAAACCAGAATTGAAATGGAGAAGCATTCATTTCAGAAGAGAGGAAAATGCCTTTTAAACCTGAAAGGAATTGTTTCCAGTGATTTACTCTGCATGGACTAGCTAGGAAGGTTAATGAAGCATCATAAAGAGCGTAGGAAAAGGACTGGGAAGAAACTCAGAGAGGGGGATCTGTGCTACCAAATGAGATTTATTGTTCCAGTAGTTTTCCATGGGGTGAGCTGCTGAAAGAAGACCCAGAATGCAAGATGAGGCAGCAGATATGCTGTGGAGAGGGAAATACTGTAACAAAGGCTGATACACAAATGTGTAATATTTATACCAATGTAAAGGTAAGTCACTGCCCAGGTGAAGGGGGCACAGAACACACTTGGTTATTTCTCTCTGGTTGTTTGTTTCCTGTGAGGGTAGTTGAAATGTACCTGAATTATTGGGATGGGACTTGTAGTGGCTTCTTTTCCAGTATTTCCCTTCTGGTCTTGCAGAATCCTTTAGCCTGGGCTTCTCAAACCAGACAGACTGTGTGCCAACAGCACTGTCCACCACACTACTCTTAGTGGGGAATGGCTCCAGGTCCCAGTCTGAATCAGAAGAAGGGGAAGGTGCTGCCACAACTGCTGGTTCCTCTTGGTTTGGGTCTTCCAGTTCTAGAAGGTGTGGAGAGGGCTCGCTGCTGGACTCTGCTTCTTCAGTTTCTCTCTGAAAGACCAGAGACCTGGATGGAAGAGGCCACCAAGCATCAACGTGGGGATGGTAGCAACATATGCACCCTACATATGCCAACATACCGCATATACCATCACAGTGGTGGTGGAACTGTGGCCAGCAGGGTGGGAGACCAAGCAGTGCTTGGCATGACTACAGATGGCACAAACAGGAATTAGGGCTGATTTAGGACTGCAGGAAAAAATGCAAGGATAAGTGTCTAGACTTTCTCTGGGCTTCACCCTGCTGGTGAAAGGCATGTGGATCATCTCTACGATCCTCTTCCACAGGCTAGGAGGGATCCACAGAGCCACACCTTGCTGGAGCTTCACTTTCTTGTCATTCCAGAGCTGGATCGTAATTTCTTCGTCTTCTGAGGCTGTCGAGGGAAGAGGTAGTAGCCATAAGGGGCCAGCCTGCCCAGGCACTGCACATTCACAGATCAGGCTTTGCAGCTTTACACACTTTCCACTCCTGTCAAGCGTAGGATCAGCTACCACCCCCTCTCTGTAACACCTTACTACAATGTCATGGAGGGTGGAGTGGGCAGCTAGGCACCATGGTGTGACAACAGGCCTGGCAGCATCTTTCCTCCCAGTTTGTCACCAGATTCACAAGAAAATGCTGACCGAGTAACTTCTGTTGTTACTGCCAAAATTAGCAGTAATGCTCCAAGAACAGTATTTTGATGAGTCAGCAGAGCTTGACTGTCAAACATGGAGAAAATTAATGATCTGTTGAAGCTTCCTACACTTAGGTGATAAAATCACCCCAGATGTACTGTTTGGTACAAACATCAGCATTCAAGCATGGATGAGTGCTTCCTGAGAGCTCCCTCACTTACATCCCTCATGAAAGGGCCACTGTCCTTCACATGGCAGGCACAGCCTTGTCCAAGCAGAGAGCAAACAGCACATCAACAGACATGGATAATGACATTTTTATGGGTCACAACTTCCTTAGGGTCAGACTGGTGAGGTTACCTGCAGATATCCATCAGCAAGTCTCATCAGGTCCTGCGAGCTTTAAGCAACACTAACCCGTAGTAGCACTGTGACCAGAGTTTATCTGGACAGTCTCACGTTCCAGAGCAAGACAAGGAAGAAAAAGGCAGCTTGTCTCTTACCTTGTAAGGGGTCCCCTGTCTCGATGCCCGTGAGGACAGTTCCTGGGCCATACCTGGCCATGTCTGGCTCCCAGGGTGCCAGCACTTTGTCTCCAGGGAGCAAGGAGTGCTTCATCCCGTTCACATATTCCAAAATGTCATCCTTTTCTGTTTTTTGCACGTGCACTGGATGCCTCCCACATGGCACAAGTGGTTTGTTCCTCTACCAGGAACATACCTCTTTCACTCTGTTAACAGGAACAAAGTAATAGTTTATCTGAAAAACAGTCTGTCATGTGTCATAACACATAGGCTTCAGGAGGCCATTCTGTGGCTGACTAGGTCAAAACACCAAGCAAGCCTGAACAGTGACCGCCGTGCAGTTTTAGTCCAGCATTGAGACCACCAGATAAACCTACATGAGGCTCACCAGAACGCAGGCTGAGTGAAGCACATGACAGACACACGGATCTGCACTGCCTTACCCACGAGAAAAAGATACAGTAGAGTGCCACTGGATTTCACAAACCACACCACATGCACCAGGTAACAAGGAGCACTGAACGCGTACAGATGTCTTCAGTCATGCCCAAGTCCTTCACCAGTACATACAACACTAACTCTGCTTCTTAGGGGCGGGGAAGTCTTGGGAAATTTTATTTTCTTTTAAACTGAGACCTGTCAAGGGGCTTTCTGTAAATAATAAAACAAGGTACTTCCCTGTTCTTGAGAAAGAATGGGCTCTTTTTTCTCTGAAGTTTGAAGTGCTAACAAACTGATGAATTAAAGCTTTCACTAACATTTCTGAAAAGAATCCGAGGCATTGGGCTGTTGCTGACGCGAGCTGGAAGTGTGTACATAAAACACCAATGCTTTTCCTGTGCTGTTGCTGGTTAAGTGTCTATACACAACAGTAGCAGGTACACTGCTCACAACAGCATTGATGCTGCCAGCACCTGGCTCAAACAACAGAAGCTGATGGCCTCTGCTCTTGCAAGGTGCACACCACCAGGAATTAGGAATTATGGGGGAACCCATTAGATGAGGATCCCAGAAACATGCCTGCTCGCTCCTAGAAATGGGCATAACCATGAGCATCAGCTGTCCTGGTGACCTGTGTTCTAATACACACACCAGCTGAAATCACAACCGCTACACTAAACCCAGGCAGCATGTGAGGTCTGCTGGTGGACAGGCCCCCTAACACATGTACCCACAACTACCACACAGCAACATTGCTCACCTCTATCTCCTCTTTTACAGTACCACGGTAATAAAATCCATCTTGTTCCCCTCTCACCAGCACAGGGACGTCGCTGCCTAAGCCCACCAGCCTCCCTGATGTGCTCAGCCTCTTCCATGCTGGGCCAGGGGAAGGGAGACAATGGCTCGTCCATCGGGAGCTCAAAGAGAAGAAAACAGGTCAGCATATAAAAAAATAGTTTCTATAGGTCAGGAAAAAAATAAAATCTTGCAAGACTTAAGAGCTGTATCGCTCCACTGCCTTTTGTAGCAGTCCCAAGCATGTGGGGAGAAACAAAACTTGCTCGTGCTGGGAAAATTCCTTGCTCAGATTTCTCTGCGTTTAGAGCAAGACAGGACTACACTGGAATCCTGGGCCAGCACTGCTGGTACCAGCTCCTTTGCTGTCTACATAGCAAGCCACTGCAGTCCTTAAGATGAGGAGAAAGGATCCATCTCCAGCACGGCATAGGTGTGCATGAGAGCACCACAGCTGAGGGTTTATACTGAGGCATTCACGGAACAAGAGAAAAGTACCCAAGTAAACCACAGAGCTGATGGTTAATGACAGGTTCAAGTTCAAAACAGGGGAAAACAATCCCTTGTCACAAAGCATTAGAAACATCTCCCGGAAGACAGCTGCTAATGCAAGATGCTTTTATTTATCCAAATAATATTAAAGGAATATTTCTTTGATAGGAGGTTTACGCAAGCTTTGCTTTTCATTATCTCCAGGGTAGCAAATCATTTTAGGCAATACCACCTAAAATTCTGTCAGCACAGGAGAGGGCAAAGTTCAAATTATATTCAAGCTGCTAATTTATTCATCAGACCCACCAGCCTGTTCTATCCTATTAAATATCATGAAAAACACAAACAAGAACTTGGTTTTACCTCTGGGGGATGAGGGGCTCAGCGATCCAGGTGTGATGTGATACAAAAGAGTTCCTGCAGCAGTGGCTGACACTAGGTACAACACTGGAGCACGAGAACATGCCCAGAGCTGGCATTGCACTGCAATACCTCCGACCTGTAAGCAGGTACCCTGCTGAATTGGTCATCCCTGCAAAAGCAGCTACCTGTGGGCTCAGGTGGGATCTGTTGGTAGAAAACAGACAATGTTCCAACACAAGAAAATACTATCCAGTGCAGTTCAAGAACTCAGAAGCTTTTTTTAATTATTTCATATTTCAAAATAAGTAACTCAAAATATCCAGGCGGCATTTGGCCAGATCAGTGATCTTCAGTCACCTAAATCCCAATGTTGTAGAGGGACAGAAACACCCAAAGAAACTAGAAGTGCTGTAAGTCTTTGGGAAAGCAACAGATTTCATGTCTCTCCAAGTTTTGCTTCCCTCTGTAACACCCAGCTCTCTTTCTTACACCTACACTCCCCTTCACAGCTTTCCCGTACACAGCCCCAGCCAAACCTTCCCTACTTTACAAGGTGAGACAGCAACAACAGCTGAAGTTGACAAGCCAAGTAAACATGACAGGTTTTGAATGTGATGTTAGATTACAGTTGCCTGTGACTTGTTTTATTTAGTGATGTTTTAAGAGGAAATATTTTGATCTTTCAGATGTCCTGTCATGTTTTATAACAGTAGGATTATGGTTTGCCATGAGAAAGAATGAGATGCTCAGATTTAGCAAGCGATAACTATTCAGAGGCTGTCGTGGTAAGATTGATGATGTGGTGCTATCTCAGGTAAACACTCCCCCCCTTTTTTCCTCACCTTTAGTATTGCTTAGAAACTTTTGGTATATTTAGACTAAAATTGGAAAATGGAAAAAATTGAAATTCAACAGCAAGTTTTAAGTTCCTAATTTACTTTACAAATTAGTTTAAACTACTCATATTATGCTTAAATTTCATTTTGTCCCTTATCTAAGAGATAAGACCAGAGAGTTCTTTTTACAATGACACCCATGAGTTTCAGAAAACCAGCACTCCAAACCTACCAAGAAGAGGGAGTTAACTGCTGCAAAACAGGTCTTTAAGTTAGCAAATCAGCTCAATATATTCACTTGTTCCACAGCTGCGCAAACTCCCCTATTATAAACCAGGGTGGAACCAGGAATACTTCGAGAAGAAATACAACTTTCAATTCTGCAGTAAAGCATATTTTAAGCCCATTCAGCACAGTCACCACTGAGAGCCAGGTCCCCATGTTCTGTAGACAACAGGGCACCGACAAAGGCAAGGACACAGCACTTTTTTCTCTTCTGGGTAATTCCAAGCATTCAGACACAGCAGTGTTTCAAACTTACCAGCTATTGGTAACGTGACTTCTGGTCAATTTGGATTTAGTCCCAAGGCAGAAATCTTGCCCTTTTTGTCCGTCTGCTGCAGGACGCCATTTGCTGCCAGTGTTTCCTAGTTGCTACGGAGGTTTGCCAAGGTCGTTACTACCAGGATGGGACATCCTGACCTCACCATTTGAAAACAGCAGAATGTGACTAGAGAGGACCATTGTCTGCCAGGCATCTGCTCAATTTTCAACTCCCCTTTGATGTAGCTATTGCACTGAAAGGCTGCAGGGGCAGCGAAAGGATTGTAAGAGGGCACAGTGTCCTTTCTGCCTGCTATTACAGAGAGAAAAACAGCAGCATCTGAAGGCACAGTTCAGACTTAGAAGCCCACGACCACAGGGTGCGACAGATATACTGGTTTGAAATGCCGACAGAAAGGTTGAAGCTGAGACAAACTGAGGTCAAATGAGATTGAAGCCAAGACAAGTTGAGGTCAGATTGCTTCACAAACTTTCCCTTTTTCACAATAAAGGGGAAGGATCAGAAGTTCTTCTCCTGCAACGCACATATCAAAAACATGCCAGAACATGATGCAGAAACCTACCTGGTGATCTCTGCTGTGATGTCTTATCTTCATCTTCTCCCTAAAAAATGTTAAGGTTTTTGGGTTGTTGTTGGGGGTCTTTTGAGTGGGGAGGGGAAAGGAATACTTCATTTTGTTGGGAGGTTTTTGGTTGTTTTTTTTTTTTAATTCATGGCTACAAAACCAAGGCAAATCTCTTCACCATCCTCACCTAAATCTACAGTAGAACACTTCACTGAAACCATCAATACCACAGAGGAACAGAATGGGAAGTCAGAAAAGATCACCACAGATCTCAACCATTGTCAATGAAAGTCCTAAAAAATTGTGTTGTAGGGTTTATTGCCCACCACAAGGCCAAAACCTCAGTAACCCTCTATACCATGTATTATGTGAGCAGTCCAAGTAATTTTTACGGGCACTGACAGCTGAAGAATACAACTTTTAACAGAAATTGGGCTATGTAAACAGTTGTTAATGGGATTAAAATATTCATTAATTAGAACAGGATGGAACAGTACTCTTGAGATGTTGTTACGCTCTTATATTCAATAACCATGATTCAAGAGAGCTGCTACCCTCCTCTTTTTATTTTTCTCCTTTTGAACTAAGTTCTCCTCTCTGTTGGCATCTAACAACATTCCTGAGAACATTTAACAAGACATACTAAGAGAAACACTGGCAATCAGACCAGAAAACTTCTTAAGAAAGTCCATGTAAGAGTAAACTAGTAACATTACAGAAAAACACAGGAATTTCCATCAGTGAAAAGATTTTATTTTAAGTCATGCAGGTTACGATGATACATAGTTACATCACATACAGGTGTTACATTTTCAGTGACAATTTTAGCAACATTTCCATGAATTAATTAACTTAGACCATTTTATGGTATTTCCCCAGTAGTCTCTTTAGTATCTACATGATTTATCACTTCAGTATCTAAGTGTAGTTACTATCTGAAAAATTGAAGCTCTTTTCTATGGGTTGATGCTGATACATGCTATGATCTGCTCCCAAGATCTGTAATATCTCTAAAGTGGCTACTAGGTTCCCAGATAAGATCCCTTTCACTTGGTTTGGAATTGTTTAGATCTTCAAAAACTGGTTTTGTTAACTGTTTTAGGTGCTTGGCTTGGCTCCATGACATTTTTCTCAACCACCATGGAATCACCATACAGAACAGACTGTAGGTAGCTAATGTATTTTATTGCAGCACGGAGCGTCTCTACTTTGCTGAGCCGCTTCTCCAAGTATTCCTTAGGTAGGTGATGCCTCAGTTTAGCATAGCCTTCATTGACACATTTAACTCTCTGCCTTTCTCTCTCATTCCTCTTCCTGATGAAAGCTGGCCCATAGGAGTACTCACTTCTGCGGCAACTGGAACTGGGCATTTGGTAGGGAAAGGTGCAGGGCTCACTGTAGAAATTCTCCACCATGAGATGCTCAGGAATAAAAGGAAAGAAGGACAAGTCTTCAGAGCAAGTGACCTGGTTTGATGTTTCTGGGAACACATGGAATGTGACCACTGGGTCGGCACAGAAAGGCCGCGCGACCTGCACGCGCTGAGTCTCAGCACAGAAGGACAACTTGTCCATGAGGGTACGGTAGCTTTTGCCATCCATTAGGTTCTGCACCTAACCTAGAAAGGCACAATTGCATAATAGTTTAAACAACTCTTACTGTACAGGGGGAAAAACTCACCTGGACTTACCAATGCTCAGCACTACCGGCATTTTCTAAAAGAGACCTTTAATGCATTTGTGACATTTCAGAATGGCGATGGAAGATGGTTACGTAGAGCCGACAATGCCCCATTTGAAAACAGAAGAAAGCGCAAGTCAGAATGACTGCATAAAATAAATCACAACAAGTTTTAAGACAATAAAGCCACAAAAGCTTCCTAAAGGAAACAGCAAAAATATTCCTTTCACCTCAGCTTTAGAAACAGAGAATCTACCTTTATGTACTCCACATAGTCTAGCTTGCTCCAAACCCACCAAAACTTACATCTCTACAGGCAATAAATAAAGCAGGCCAACATCTGAGGCATTCACTCAACCCCTTCTCCTCCCCTGAAAGAAATTAAATCAACAACTCCAGTAACAGGCTCCAAAGAGCCTTCAAGACAAGCCTTTCTCTCAATTCGTTTGAGATCTCATTCACTGTACTATCTTGATTAGATGGAAAACTTGTGTGGGAAATGGTTCTCAATCTCAAATCTGTAAGGTATTATATTTATTCTACATAAGTTTTATAGAAAGTTTTCTGCTAAACCTGCTGTCCCTAGGTCCTCATGCTCCTTCTGCACTCACCTGCAGGTTAAACACAAATATGAAATACTAGACACAATCCTGCTGATAGAGGATTATGAAATAATCATTATATGAAAGAACACATGTCCTAATAATACTGTTCCAAATATAAATTATTTCACTGAGAAAAGACTGCACACAGTCCTGGGGCACTGCTAGAAACCTGTAACTTGGACTAGCCCACTAAAACCACATACTCTCTCTTCAGAAAAGCATTACTTCAGACGAGCTACTCAAATCACCCTTACATATTTATTAGAAAGATATATTTGCTATGTTTTATAGGAAGCTCAATAATAGTGCCTTCCTAATATCATTATTCAAACAGCTAAATAATAGCACAGCTATAATGATACCTAATAGCTAC
Source organism: Heliornis fulica (assembly GCA_013399135.1). Lineage (NCBI taxonomy): Eukaryota > Metazoa > Chordata > Aves > Gruiformes > Heliornithidae > Heliornis > Heliornis fulica. The sequence continues at coordinate 539,605 of VXBZ01012526.1, read as the reverse complement.
TTAAAAATAATTTTAAATAGCTAATTTTAAGAGAATTACTGTAATACATCCTCATGGATTGGAAGCAATACTCACCTATACAGAATCTATCCAAAAATACTCTCACCATCCACTTCCACATCTATACATTGCTGCCTGAAACAGCTGGGTTACACTGCATCCTCTGAAGTGGAAACACACACCTGAACATTAAACTAGTTCACAAGAAGCATCCAGATTCCATACTCAGAAAAACCTTGCAAGGATTAAAATATTCCAATCATGGTTCCAAAACATAAATGAGTTTCCTTTAATCCTTCATACAGATATGGGGCTATTTTTATGTTTCCTAATGCCACGTTTTATAAACAGATTTGCTACTCAGCACGGACCTCTCCTCACAACATCCTCCTATCAAAGCACCCCTCTATTCAGTGCTGTCTTTCTAATGCACACAGACATCACAACAGAAAGCCTGCAAGTTAAGAACTTATTTAGAGAATGCTGTTAGACAAGAGTCACACTCATCTCTTAACAAGGTACTTCTGTAGGTAAGCTGAAAGCATGAGCACACATTAATTTTACAACATACATGCAGAAAATCAGAGGTGAATATATACACACAATTTTCAACATTAAAACAGCAGACAGTCTTCTTGACCTTTTCTACTCACACATCTAGTTATTGTCTAAAACCTTTTACCACTAACAATTTCAAAACTCTGCCTGAAGAAAAAAAAATCTGTTACACATCAAAATCCCCCCGCTTTCTAACAAAACATGACTACAAAGCAAGAAACCAAAACCAACACAACCCCTCAAGGAGAGATACTTGCAGTGTTTGCTGCTTAACACCAATACTTCTGCTGCATTACATCAGTTACCTGCTACCTAACTACCTGCACAAAGTGCAAATGCAAGTGTTGGGATCATTTTCCTTTTAGACTAGAGACTCACCAATCTTCAGACGGAAGTAAAATCCAGGGAAACAAGTCGTGCTATTTTAAGACTGATGAATAATACCTGAAAATATCTGAATGATATTAAAAAAAATATATGTTAAGGTTCCATTCTTCTTACACCTTATTTTATAAGAGATCACATTAAACACGATTCATCACAAAGCTACAGAAGCACCGTTACTTCAATAGCTGGTAGAAGCTATTGAAGTATCAGTGTTTTGGTTTCAGTGAGTATCAATGTTTTTGTAAATACAAAAACACTGATACTCACTGAAGATTTGTTGCTAGATAGAGCAATATGCAAGTCTCTTACCTGAATTATGTAGCTTGTTCCACTGAGTCAATGACTGCTGCAATTTATAGTCAATTGACAACATGCAAAGTAGCTTACAGTTAGATCTGCTCATTTCTGGTTTGACTTTTCCACCCCCACCAGAGCTGTGATAGCACCAAAACTTGGCATTAAGGGCTAGGAATGTTAAGACCGTACTAAGCAGAACCAGATTACCTGAAAAAAGTAATCTTTTTTTTTTCTGACTTCTCATATGCATTCTGTTACACTCTACTAAAGCAGTATTTTCATTTATTGGCATTTCATAGTTTTGTGTGTAAATATAACAGTCAGCTAGAACTTAAATGTTTACCACCAAGGCATAAGCAAACAAATTATCCTACCTTCATTTTCAACACAGAAAAGCAGCATTTATTTAGAAGAAATTTCACAGGATCACAGAATATTAGGAGTTGGAAGGGACCCCGAAAAAACATTAGTCTAAATTTGCAGTGCCTTCGTCTCCAGATTAGAGGTGAGAACACACACTGGTTAGCCTAATACCCCCAAATTTCATCTTCATTACAACTGTAACTTCGGGACATTCCTTTAGCTTTAACAAGTACACCACCATATAAAAGGTCTCTGATAAGAGCATTTATAGAGGTAGACAACACTAGATTTGAAAAAGGGAGCACATCAGCAGCCATACAAGTGTATCCCAAAGGGGATATATGAAAGTTAGTCATCTAGCAACTGTATACCTCTCAAGTACAGAATCACAGATAAAAAAATACACCTAACTTCCAAGACGACAGGAGCTATAGAAAGTATGTGCCTTACACCATCAATCCAGACAAATGAAGAAAGATTTCTATAATAAATATTTTATCATATAGTAAATCCTGAGAAGAACCCATGAAAAGAAAGGGAAAATATTTTTAAGAGATATTATACACATACAGTGAATTAAGCTATGAAACCAAAATAGAACAAAATACCAACACTGCCTTGATCATACACTGCATCTGAGTTTATCTACATCACAGTACTTTAAGTATGCAGCTCAAAGAGTCAGTGTCCACATAAGTCTTGCCTTAAATCTGCAAGCATCACCTGACACACAAGCTTCTTTTCAAGTACGGGTGCAAGAAACAAAATGATGAATACAGCCAATCAGGATTTCATTCTCCAATATGAAAGCTACACTGGAAGATTTATACTTCCAGTATCTAGCATTAGTCAGCAAAAAATCCAAGTATATTTACAAAAGGTCTTTACATAAAGTGATTAGTGAGTTGTAAGCAATTACTGTGTTCTCAAGTACTTTTTAACCACATGAATAGTAGAGAGAAATATAGTTAAAAACCACCATAAAGTCACAACTGTAAATAAGATACCACAGTGGCAACCCAAGATACCTCAGAGTTTGTTTCCATTTCCGTTTTGTTAGTAAAAGCCATTTGAAAACCTAAAATTGTAGCTTTGGGTTAACTAATTTTTTAAATTGCTTCCACTCCAGTACATTCCTTCAAGTTCAAATACTTTATTTTTTTTTTCTTTTAAATCAACAATGAACCATTCAAGAAAACACTTCTGGATTGGCAAGATCAGGAAGACATAAGTCAGCTCTCTCAATCAGTCCACTTTACTTCCCTGGAGTTATTTTACTGAGACAATTAACTCAGCACAACATGACGATCAAAGACGGATTTGCGTTGCTCCTGGACCTGTAGCTTCCAACGCTGCTGGGCATACTCCACTTTGTTCAATACATTGGCACGGCTCCGAGAACGAGCCAGCACATCGTGTGCGTTTGCAAAAGGCTGGTGATCCTGTAACGGCAGAAAGCGTTCGTTAGGTCTCAACAATTCCAGTGAGGAATTAATGATACTCTTTTTTGTTGTTACATGCCAAAGAATGTGGGTTGGGATTTTGTTGTTTGTTGTTTTAAGGCAAATGAGCTGTTTGAATGAACTGGTCAGTAACAGTAACCAATCAAGTTTTTAAATAGTTAGAACCACACATACTTCAATTTCTTACACAAATTAACTTCCACAGGCTTCCCAAACAGACCAAACCTATTGTACTACCAAGCAACTGTCTGCTGCCCACAGACATCACTGTGATCTGCAAGATCTGAACCACAGCCTTGCATCCATTAGCAGCTGGTGGGACAGAAGCCTAGACCAGACTCATGCACTGGGAGCCTCCTGTTACTGTTGTGACTGCACTTAAAAACTGAATTAGAGAGTCAGTTCTCTGCCAGCTCTTGGCCATTTACCATCAGGCAGTTCAGAATGTTCACACACTGCTTCTATATAAAACCAACACACTCTGATGTTTACTAAACTCAACCTATTGTACTGGGCTGCCTAAAAGCACACTGTCAATACAGCTGTTTAAGTGACAGAGCTCAACAATGGCTGCTTAGTATTTATTTTCTAACAGTACCTGCAAAGCTTTATTTTATTCTAGTAAATATAACCACATTATTAGCTGTAAAAGAGTTGGAACTGAACTTCTTATTTGGTTATCAAACTGGTTTGGACAAAATCGTGTTGCTAAAGCTATGTCAGAAAGCAACATATATATATAATGCATAATGAAAAAAATGTAATTATATCCTGCATTAAATAACTGTCTTTTTTTGTATGATACTTCAAATTCTATTCTTTCCCCCAAAATAAACACCTTTGAGGACATTAACGGATGCTTTGTAATATGACTGTATAGACTAGCTCAAAATTCTAAGTAGTACAGAGATTATCATTAATGACACCCACTGAAGTGATGTCTGGAAGCCCCAAAGCCACACGAGTCTCACTGGGCTAAGAAATATACTCACAGAGAACAACAGACAGACCCTGACTCACAAAGCTACAGTGTCCCCATAAAATATTTTGCAATTGGCTATACACCTAGAACAGGCAGTTAACAGGTGACAAGTCACTTCATTCACAGGGAAATAAAGTCACAACAGCAACATTCACAGGTAAATAAAGTCACAACAGCAACACATTTCTACCATAAAATAGATTGTTCTGTGCTTTCCTTTCCACTATCTAGACTGTATTGGCTTTCCAGATAAACAACCAATCTCAGCTCACAGCCTAACTACTGTCAACTTCTATGCAGACAACAAGGTGGGAAAAAGAATTTAGGAGGAAAGAGACCTATGAAAGTGGCTTACATTCATCAGTTGCCACTGCCATCAATGGGCAAGGAGACAGAGCAAACAAGAGGAGACTTGAAATTTACCCACAAAAATCAGTGCACACTGCATTTCCAAAGTGTGACAAGGATGGGGATTTCATGGTCACTGGCACAGGAGGGGAATAAACAGGAAAGGAGCAACACCAACTAAGGAAGGACCTGAAGTGCTTTTTGTTCCCAGCACTACTACAGATACTTAGCACTGGTAATGGTCACAGTAACAGTTACAAAACGTGAAATTAGATGAACCCAGAACTTAAGGTACACTCATTCTGCAGCTATCCTGCAGTCTGCCTGCAGTCTGCCATGAGACTTGTGTCACTTCTTCCACCTACAGCTGGAAAATTCTAACCCAGATTTGGAGGTATCAATATAAATTATCTAATTCACAAAATAAAAATAATCTGTCTGAGGTATAGCATACAGCACAAGTTAATTTAATTCAAGTAGAAATCTGTCCAATTTGCTCTAAGAATGCAGACAGACATTTTCCTATTTTCTAGGGAAATGCTTGATTTTGAATACTTTATATCCCTCCCTGCAGAACAGAAACACCTTAAGTCAAGATTGTCATGTGGCCACTGGTGATAAAAAAATTATAAACTAAAGAATATGCTTTTCCTCAGTTTGTTAGTAATGACAGTTGTCACTCCAAACCAAAAAACCAACCTGGAGAAACTGAGTGCATGCAGCTCACATTAAAATTCACAGATACACAGCATAACAAAGCATAGCATTTACAGGGTTTGATACCTTCTACAAGCTATCTTCTACAAGATCTACAAAGCCACTGAAGCAACAGGGTGACAGAAATACTTCAACAGTGATGAAGTGCTGATGCTTGCTGAAAGGCTTAGGGGAAGCAGAAATCTTCCTATTTCATGCTCTAGGGTTGGTTTCAGAAATTCTTTCTAAGGTTACCTCACACCTGAAGCATATTTGACAAGTAAAAGCAGTACTGCTTGAGGGCTCAATATAGAAAGTACATCGATGCTGAGGCATCAGAATTGTTTTACCAGTTTGTGTGGTTCAACACTGACACTTTACCCCAACCCAGGTGTCACTTTCAGTAAGCCTTCCTCACAGTACGCTGTATCGATACTTCTCCCAGGCATGCAGACTCATCAGATGCAGAGCCACAGTCCATGTTTTTATACTATGCTATGCCTCACTTCAAGACAGAGATGACCTACTCCAAACACTAAGTACTCCTTATGCACACTGACCAGGTAATGAACTGTCTCACTCTTTCCAATACAAATTTCATATGGTCTTACATTCCCCTCATGAAATGGTACTAGAGACAATTTTGTTCCATTGTTATTAGAAGTCAAAAGCACTGCATTAGATCAGGAAGGGCAGGAATGACAGAAAACTGAGACATTAATGGACTATCCCCCCTTTTCCTCCAAAAAAAGGATGTTCTGATCTATCAGACTATATTATTCTGGTTTCAAGCAGCAACATTAGGAAATATATTTGGCATTCACTACTATAATTTCTTCTTGGATTTTTAGCATCAACATTTAAATTGGAGCAACAGAAGATACAACACCTCTACTTTATTTTTGTAGAGAGAAATCTAAGCAGTAATCCATCTGTATTAACATGTTCACTAACAAGACTGTATGGATCATTAACACTTCAGAAGTTGTACTTTCTACATTAGCTTACCTCCATACCTACACTTCCATACCTACTCCATTTCTTCTCTGAGAAAATAATCTATGTCTAGACCTGGGATAACTGAAGCACTTGTCTTACTACTTTCAGCACAATGAAAAAAGAAAGTGTCTTCACAAAACTCACCACAGTTCTCCATCTCCCTTCAGGAAAAGCACTTACACTACCCAGCAGAAAAAGGTGCTTCTCCCAAAGTTATTTTACAACTAACCACTCTGATCTTTATGTTAACTAAAGTGCACAAGCACTCTGGTGAACTCACCCCAATGTCATCATCACTTTGTATGAGCTGCGAATGTCCAAAGAGACGTCTCTTCAGTATAGGTTCCACCAGCGTAAGGTACACCATGTACAGAAGAAGCAGGCCCAAAATAGACAGGTATATGATGATTGTAACCTACACAAGGCAAGCACAGTTTAGGCAGAATTGTGACATTCCCGTGAAAATCTCCCAGCAGGCAGCAAGGACCAAGACAAGACTACATGCAAAGTTTATGATCGTTGGTGATGTCACCAGATGACTTAAAACCCACAAACAGAGAAAAACTGCCAAACTACAAACTGGTATTAGAAGGGTTCAGGGCAGACAGACATTAGTTTGAAACGTTTTCTCCTAGTGAGGCCTTGCTAAAAATCTTACACTATCCCTCTTAAGACAACTTTGTGTTATGTGTCTCACCTCAACCAAGACTGGTCAGTTTGGTCATTAAATCAGTGACAAATTTGGGGGTTCCTGCATGGTGTCCATTCTCTAGCATAGATCTGCATTCAGACAGTCACTAAAGAAAATGGGAAGGCAAAAAGAGATACCAAAACTTCTACAAAATCAAGAAAAGGAGTCTTCGTGTTAGATGAAAACATTCACCACACAATCTATTCTCCCCAGCCTAGGGCTCAATGGCTCTAACAGGACATGAATACAGAAATCATCTGTTAGAGTAAACAGACAATTTTTCTCTTTCTAGGTTGCCAACATACAAAGAAAACTTAAGAGTAAACAAGACAGCTGAATGACAGGCCCTCTAAAACAATACTGAAGGCAGACAATCCAAGGCTTGACAAAATGCCCTGAAATACACAGAATTTCAGCAAGGTTTAACACAATGTCTAAAACTCAGATCTTCAATAATGGTTCTCAAGCCTGTGCTTTCAGTTATAGCTTGATGCTGCTACTACTCGTGATAACTTGTGAGATGCTTTAAAAAGTATTTCCCTTCAAAAAGAAATGCTTCTCTAAAATACAACAGACATATTTACTAGTCAGTTGAAGTATTTAATGTATGCCAACAAAATGTCTCTTTTTTACCTTAATTGTGACAGAGCTCCTCTCTTCATATTTGCATTCACAACGTAAACAGTACGCTTCTACATCAGGTCCAGGGACAGGCATAGGTTCAACCACATGAAGACAATCACTGAAGAAAGACAAAAACTGCTTGATCAGTTCTGAGCTGGTTTTAGCTTATCTGTTCCACTATGCATGTCGACCCCAGCTGCACCAAGCTGTCTTTAAGTTTAGCTGTTCTAAATTACAGGTATCCAAGATAATAAAATAAATCACTAGTCCACAATTATTTTACTTAAACAAAAAAATCCACTACTGACAAGATTCTAAAGTTTTAAAGCCTTTCTAACCCAATACAATGTTTTCATTTTCCAGAGAAAGTACTAAAGCTGTTAACGAGCCCAAGGGTCTGAATCCCAGCACAAATGTATCATTTGACACTGACATCATGGATGAAAGTAAGTTCTAGTTACATGCTTCCTCCTCAAAAGGGTTTTATTCTATGAACTGTCTAAAGAGCGATTAACCACTCTTTGGTGTTCGATAACAGAAGTTATTTTTTCTTGCAATCGGGAGCTGAAGACGGGAAAAGTCAGATGGGTTGTTTCTCTAAGCAAGAAGATTGTGAAGAAATAGCATTTAGCTTTCATCATGACACATGGATGTGAAAGCATAGCTTGACTTGAAAGATGACAAAATTTAAGTCAGTCCCACACCAAAAGCATGGTTGATAATCTTACTGGCACTCTAAACCACACTGCTAAAGTCCAGCTGCCATAAGACAACTGCTTCCAACACTAATTTACGGAATTTTGGTCTTTTTGCTGACTTGGGTTCAGAGTTCACATCCCAGGGTCCCTACAGAGCACTGACACAACAAAAGTCATGTTTCACTTTTATCCTGGGTAACTCAATGTTAACACATGCAGATAGAGGTAATGAAACAGAATACCTGAAGTGACAGCAGCAGCCTAGAATTCAACACTGGTCTAGCTGACAACACTGCAAACATGGCCAGATACTAACCGATCTCTTCTATGTGCATTTCTCCTTCATAATTAAAACTACGGAGTGCCGAGTCACATCTTCTGGAGGGGAGTGCAGGCTTATTTTTTCCTCATTTATTTGAAATCAGAATTATGTTCTAAGTACAGTCTTAAAGCTACAGATCAAAAACGCACATAAGTTACAATCAATGCAATTTTTGTATGTGTAATTGAAAGCTTGCATCAATATGCTGAACAAGTGTAGCAGAAAGCTTGTACGTAGCTTAAGAACAGTAGTAAGTTTGTTACTGTGAATAAATATCAAATAAATTGGCTTCCTGCCCCTGCCCCACCTCCAGTTCAGTGTTTCAAGTTGCTAAGAAGCCTGAAACCTATCAGAACCTTCAAATTTTGATGATGTGTTTCCTTGGACTGTGATTCCATGGTAATTTTAGAGGAAAATGTAGAAAAGACTGATCTTCCCACTCAACTGCCTCTACGTTACCACATCCTTCCCTGCACCCACAGTAACAGCCCCAAGGAAGCAGCTCTTTCAAGGCAAGCTAGGCTAGTCAGAATGGCAGCTTCTGCACAGACAGACTTCCAGCACATTCAGCTTGTAGGCAGGGTGTCCATCCTACCTCCACGCCTACAACTACCACGAGTAGTTGTTTCCTTTGCACACCAGTATTTTCAAAGGATAAAATACCTACACTTTCCAAGTGGGTTATTTAACCCCAATAGGTGCTTATGCACCACTATGGTCTCCCAGCACACTGCACAACAGCATGGGATTGCCTGAAACAGACACAAATCCAATCCAAGTCCAGAAGGGTGAATGCTTTGATTGGTGTCATACCACCCCAGCCCATACCGATGTTAGTGCAGTTTGCCAGTCTGAAGCCAAAGAACAGACCGCTCCATGTGAAAGAACTGAAGCATCTAAATAAAGAGTACAATGATGCACATAAAGGGCCACAAAGACGTTCAGGGGGCTGGAACACACACCACCCCCACCCCTCCCCATGAGGTCAGGCTGAGGGAGCTGGGCTTGTTCAGCCTGGAGAAGAGAAGGCTGGGGGGGACCTCACTGCAGCCTTTCAGTACTTAAAAGGAGCGTATTGGACAGGAGGGGAATCAGATGTTTACAAGGGTAGATAGTGGTAGGACAAGGGGGAATAGATTTAAGCTAGAGGAGGGAAGGTTAAGGTTAGATATCAGGGGAAAGTTCTTCACGAAGAGTGGTGAGGTGCTGGAACAGGCTGCCCAGAGAGGTGGTGGATGCCCCAACCCTTGAGGTGCTCAGGATCAGGATGGATGGGGCCCTGGGCAAACCTTGTCTAGAACCAGGACAGAAGGTTGGTGGCCCTGCCAGTGGCAGGGGGGTTGGAGCTCAAGAATCCTTGGGGTCCTCTTCCAACCCAGACCAGTCTGTGATTACATGTTCAACATTAAAAATTGAGCTTTCTTTCTATGTCTGGACAAGTCAGCAGTTAAGTCCTCATTGTGCTGTAACAATGTATATAATGTTATGTATGTAACATAATTCATAAAGACACCAAAAATTGATCTGTCTCTTGTCTCATGAGTAACTAACTGATCAAAGCACCTAAAGGATGATGCACATCAGACAGTTCTATTTGGTAACAAGTCACTTGCAACGATTCAGAACCCAAAGCATGGCACTAAATTTGTTGTATTTATTTCACATAAACTAGCAACCAAGCAAGAAGACATTTCAAACAGAAGACCGAATCCATAAGAAGTTTCCAGATGGTCACTTTAGAAATGATCTCAACAAAAACAGATTTAAGATAGGATAATAGATTTGAGATTCTATATGCATCAATATCCATCACCACAAAATTAGCCAAGCTGTTAAAGGTATTTTTTTCCTTCAATCAGTACCAGTATTGATTGAAAGGGAAACAGGGTTGTTTTTTTTTCTGCTAGTAAGGCACACACTAAGCAGTACCCACTGAAAAAAAAAAAAAAATTTTCATTTGCAGAGTGGTCATGAACAACAAAACCAGCATCACCACTATTTTGAAATGTCTGCTCCCGTGGGAATTCTCCCAGTATATTACACCACTGCCTTCATTTGTCATTAACATGGTTCATCATGTGGGAGAAACATAATAATTTTGATTGCACAGTATGTTTTATGTTTATTACTTTAGATTGAAATTTACAGTGTTGTTTCGTACAGTTCTTTAAGTAATGAGTCAGGGGACAGCACTGCACATATCTGTACCACTAATTTCATTCATATAGTTGTTTTTGTGGGCATACTCCAGGGCATGAAATTTTCATAATATGCAACCTGCTATTACTGCTACACACCATATTGAAAAGTCTTGTATAAATTCTTCAGCTAACTGAGGAAAAGCCAATAAATTGTGAAGTATGACACTTTTTATATAGTGACCCAAAAATCTCTGAGCACTTCCAACATCAATGCCAGTCTAAACCACAGTGTTTTGTTTGTATGATTCTCACAGACAATGATACACGAGTTGAAATTACACAAAGGAGCTATGGTGATGTAGTACAACACTGCCGTGTCCCTTTCATCCTCAAGCTCTCTTCCCTGGCCATGCACATCAGCTCTCAGCTCAGAGAGGCATCTCACAAATGCCATAACTGGCCTAAACAATAGAAGAGCACATTGCTGGGGCATAGAGATGCAAGATTTCTCTCCAAAAAAATGCAGTTAGATGGCTCGGGCGGTGTCATGTAACTGCACTCTCTGGTTACAATCCCAAGGAACAGAAATCTCCAGAAACAACAGTCTCTAAATGATATGATGGGTTTTAGGATTGGAGAAAGAGGAGACAATGCTCCGGAGTCCTAGTTCCATGGACACCTTTCCTTGCCTTTACGCCATTTTAAATCACTGAATTCAAATTAAAACACCCTCTTCCCTTCTTCTACTTCCAAGTCTAACTAACCAGCCATGCAAGCAAGGAAAACAACAGAAAACAGGAAATAATATGGATTTCGAGCCTCGTCCCTTGATAGAGCTGAATTCTGGAGTACTTTTAAAAGAAAGGTTCTAGGAAGTTATGCAAGAGATGTAATTTCTCCTGGCACCACCAAGAAGACTCATATACAATCAGTATGGAACAACTCTAACCACTAAGACCCATCATGTATGTCATGCACACTCACCAGTCTTTCTGTGAAACATTTTTGTTGTAAATATGGCCTGAATGGTCTTTGTAAGGAGGGCAGATACATTTACATCGGACATCCTCAGAATTCTGTGAAGTAAACAACATGCTTAGAATAAATTATCATTAACAACCATAACAGGATAGAAAAAGCACTCTTCATATAATACATGAAATATTTAACACAAACTACTTGCATATATCTTTCAAAAGACTTACTCAGGATCTCCTTCTGGATTAAAAACAACCCTTCAAAATTACTAAGGAAGTAATTTGTCAAGTAACACTATCATTTTAGATAGCAAACACAAGAAAAATCTGGTGTTTCAGAAGTTGCTGATGGCAGTATACTCAACTATTCAACTTACAAGGACAGCTGTGGAAGAGATACAGAAACAAGAGCAAAATGAAAGAATATTAACCCAAATCAGAGACTGGCAAAAATACCCACAAGAGAAATAATTTTATGAATTAAAACTAGTACAGGCATCAGTACAACCTACAGTCTTCTTGTCTCAAACACCAGCAGGATATCATGAGGTAGAGGGGGAAAAGAAAGTACAAAACTGTCATTCCAAATGCAGGCAGAGTAAATGTGAAAAAAATAGGGAAACTTTAAAAATTTGTTTTTCTCAAACTTGATTAACACTTGCATAAGAAACAACTGGTACTGCAGAAAGAAGCGAGGAGAACTGTTACAGGTGTAGCAGCCAAAATTAATATTTAGAACACTACCAGGAAAAATGGAGTTTCAGCATAAAAGCTCACTTTTTGTAGTGTGCTAATATATGACAATTCATTCCTCTCCAAATTTGCACAATAGAAAAACACTATGGAGAGAACAGAAATGGTCAGCAAAGGGTTATAAACCCAAATCATGGTAACTTATTTAAGCAAACAATAAGAGACAGAGGATAAACATAGCTGTCTAAGTTCAAGGAAAAAAAAAAAAAAAAGTCTTTAGCAGGATTGGTAATAAACTTCTGCACCGAACCATCAGGTCAGAGCACCACCAAGTGGGTACAGGACTATACCAAGCTGCATCTGGTCCCACCATAGGAGAGCTAAGCAGCCGATTATCATTACAAGGGAGAGGACCCACACACGCTGGTACCTTGACAAGAGGGAAGACTCGTACTATCGGGAGACACGGTGACCTCACCCTGTCAGCCAGACGCTAAATTCGCAGCGCCCGATATTACCGCTTAACGGCCTGCAGACCCCGGCCCGGCACCGCAGCAGGGCCGGGGAGCAACGCAGGCCCTGCGAGAAGCGCTGCGAGTAACGCTGAAGACGGAGCGAGAAGGGGGGCGGTTCTGGTCCAGCAGCTCCGTGCCCAGCCAGGGCCTCCGCGGGGAACGCCCGGCTGGCACCCGTGGCTCGGCGGCCCCGAGCACCGCGACAAAACGCCGTCAGTGCCACGGACCCAAGGCTGACGCAGAGCCGACGCCAGGCAGACGGGCCCCACCGCCCCACGGCAAAGCGGCGCGGGGCCGAAACCACCGGCTCCGGCCCCCGCCTGAGGCAGACCGACACGGAACGGCCGGAGAAGCACCGAGCGACAGAGCGGCCGGCGAGCGGGCGGAGGAAGGGAAGGCCCGGTACCGGGCGGAGGGGGTACCACCGCGGCCCGTTCCCCACCGCCCCGCTCACCTTGGCCTCAGCGCCCAGCGCCGCCAGAGCGACCAGCGCCAGCAGAAAGCCGAGGCTCACCCGAGCCCCGCAGCCCGCCGCCATGTCGCGCCCCGGCCGCCTACCGCCGCCGCGCCGCCCTCCGCCATCACTTCCGCCTTCCGCCGGCCTCGCGGGAGGAGGCGTCTCAGCGGCGGTGGCCCCTCTGGAAACGGCGGCGGCACCGAGCGGTTCCGGGGCGCGGCCGTGCAGGCCCAACGGGGCACCGGCCGGCCCAGCGTGCGGGCGGGGCCCTGACGGACGGCCCCTGACTGGACCGCGCTGCCGGGCTATGGCCGGACACCCGCCGTGCCCGTTACCCGCCCGTCCCCCCATCCCTAACGGCCCCTCCCGGGACGCAGCGGCGCCCCGAGGCGGGGTGACCCCCCCACACCCCCAAAACGGCCCCGTGTGCAAGCGAAGGAGCCATCTGGCACGAAGGGAGCCGTGTCCGCCTCAGCGGCCGCTCCCTGCAAATGGGGTTTCGGGAGAGACGCACAGAGGCCAGGAGGTGGGGGTGGGTTGCGGTTGCGGTTGCGGCCGCGGCGGGTAGCGCTCCGAGCGAGACGCCCGAGTGGACGAAGATGCGGACTGTCCTCAACTGAACGGCAGTTCCTGTAACCCGGCACCCTCTGCAGACAGACGGACAGGTGTTTCTTTGAGGGGGCGTCGCTAAACCCAGCAGCGGCCCTTGTTTGCGATTTCCAGCCGAGAGCGGAGAGCACCTTCGGGGGCAATGGGCGCTTCCAGCCGCCGTGCCTTCCCACCCGGCACGCGAGGCTGATTCCAAGTTTCCCTGCTGGGGTGGGAACCGGCAACCGCTCCGACGCCGGTGGGACAGCACCCAACCTCTCCCTTGCTTGGGAACCGCTGCCGAGCGAGAGCTTGAGCCCAGCCAGGGAAACGCCTCCGAATCATTTCAGATTCGTAGAAATTAAGATAATTGTTTCAGTAGTGCACACTTCTCAGGTGTCCTGTTAGCGTTGGTTTAATGCAGCGAGTTGTTGTACAGAGTGCATCGAGCATCTCTGTAAAGGAGCTTGAGTTACTATGGGAACACCAAACACCTTTATTTAAAATTAAGGGAGAATTGCCAGCAGAATATAATGAGCATACCTCGGGTTTCAGCCTTAGCCAAACAATTTGTCTGTTTAATGACTGTATCTGCAGCAAAAGTGTTTTGAAGCGTGAAGGTGGCTCCGTGTCTTCCTTGCCGCCCACGCTCGTGGTTTGCGATGGGCGAATCGACTGCTGAGTTGAAAAACATGCAGAGTCTTTGGAACAACATGGATTGAGCTTTCAGATGAAGTAAATAGCGGGCAGTTTCAGAGGCGTCACTGCCTTTGGAACAGCTTGGCACAGGAAAAGATTTCTAATAGATAGTCTGAGAGACTGATTTTCTAAACCACTCCAAATTCTCTAATACACAGGTAATAAATTCTTTTATATGGCTGGAATAGCCTTTGGGACTTTCAAGCCCTGTCTTGGAGCTTCCTCAAATACTGGGACAGACAAACAAACAAACAAACAAAAACCCTAAAAAAAAAACCCAACAAAAAAGAACAAGCCAGAAGTTTGCGAGCCACGGGCTTAGTGCTACATGAGGTAAAAATGACTTCTAGAACATGGACCCATTCTTCCTCTTGAAACCAGTAAGCGGTGATTTAGTAAGCAAAACTGCTGGATGGATTATTTTTTAAAAGCGTTGGAAGTTTTTATCTTAACCTTTTAATCAGTTTTAATATATTCTTTATTTACTTATTTCCCAGCACACCAGTATCGGAAGCAATACCTTTAAACCACAGTAAAAAAAATAACCCACAACCAAACAACAAGGAAAATAAATACAAAGGAAGGATGATTTTAAGAAAAAAAAAAATTACTGCCCTGACCGTAACAGCCCTATTTACAGTTGCTGTTCAGCAATCTGAGCTTCCAGAGGGCTGAAGATGGGTTTCATCTTCCAAAGAGCTCTGGAAGGTTTATCTGTGGAGTCTCTGGGGGAGGGAGAACTCCTGGTCCCACCTCACAGCAGGGGTGAACTGTGGGACATAAAAAAACCCCATGGGCCTTTGGGGCACAGCCTGAGCAGGGCTCTCAGGAGCAATAGGAAAGACTGTGCAAGGAAGGAAGGATGGAGCACAGGTAGTGCATCTCTAGGTGTTGGGGTGGGAGGAGGTGCTCCAGGGGCATATCTTTTCTGCTCAGTCATCTTATAAAAATAGCTTTAAAGGAGCTTTATGTTTCCAGGCACAGTATGTGCAGAGCAGGCTTCTGCTTTTACTTTCCTGTTGAAAGACTCTTCCTGAAGCCTCATCATCACTGCAGCCAACAGTGCACTAAGGCATGTCTCTGCTCATCCTTACCGTGCTGCACTGATTCACATGGGAATAAGTATTTTAAAACCTTTCCCTGTAAAATAACTTCATGCACTAGGTAATAATAACATTGGGCTTTGCTGTGTCAAACAATTAGTGTAGGGTTGCTTGCACTCTGCAGCTGAACCGCAGAATTCACACTCACAGGGTGGATGTTCCTCAGGGAAGGTAGGGTAGACAGAATTTACCATAATTCTCATCTTCTACATTATGATTATTTTTTACTAATGCAAATTGCCATCTTCTTTCTATGTCAGTTCAGCCCATTCACATTCAGAACTTGCCTGCTTGCCTTCCTTCTCTCAGCTGAGAAAAATCTTTTTCTTTATTGACACTAATAGAAAAGAAAAAGCTGAAGGGATTATGTAAATAAGTAATTGAATCCGCACTTCTGCAGTCACTGCCAACATGAAAGCAATGTGACATTTGCACAGAAAGAAAAACAAAGTAAATACAGATTCTCTTTTGTCTCTTCCCTATGTTCAGTTAAAAAATTAAAATGATGGCAGCCCTTGTTGTTACACCAACCTTTACTTAGCAGAGAAGTGTGGAAAGCAATTAATTACAATGTCAATTACTCTAGAAAAATGAGAAATTCACCTTTCAGTGCATCTGTTGTCAACATCCGTTCAAATATGTCCTGTCACTGGTACTGCATCACTTAAAACAAACAGTGTGGTTTTGTCTCATCAATTTCCGTTTTGGACCAAAGCCCCATGGCTCTGTTCAGGTCTAGCTGGTATTCTGGCCTCCCAGTCTTTGGTCTCTGGAGAATCTAACAAGAAATCAATGCTGGGGGATGGGGAGAAGTGGATGGATGGACACAAGGTTTACAATAAAAGCAAGCTTTCCAAATATAGTTAATTTTGGAGACCCATTACATTACAGTAATGCAATGTAATGGCTGGTGGCTTCCTTCCATAACCGAGGCATTACTTTGCAATCGGCTGTTAGAAGTTACATAAAGCCTTTCACAACAGAAATATATGCATAGGGATAGGACAAAGTTAGACAAACTGTTTACCTCTGTATTGATATTTACAATACAAGGCAAATGGAGGGAAGTGCTGACAGAGCTCTGCATCTATTTTATCTTTCCGTCTCAGCGAATGCGCTCCTGACTTTCTGCGGGCTGTAAGGGTTCAAGGTCCCTCTCTGTTAATGCAAGATCAGTCAGTATTCTCACACACAAGTGTTCTGTTAGTACCAGCTGGCTCCCCATATCACACGCATGGGGAGCTTTCAGAGTTCTGCACGTGGTTTCAGGCAGTGGTGTATGTCATGGTTTAGCAGTGTAGTTCCTGGAGGTCTGTGTCCCTTCCTTCAGCGAAGGAAACATACTGAAGATGGGAAAGGGCCTTCAGCTGGTTGGCCACGATCTGGAAGTCCACAACTCCGACTTCATCTTGCAGCATGAAGAACAGCTTCTGCATTTGTTTATTTAATCCAAAATGTTTTAACAGCCTCGCACAAGGCCTGACCCAGCAGAACCTCAGGCACCCTGCATGCATTGCCCACAGGGGAGACAAGGTCAGCGGTGCTCCACACACATTGTTTTGTACAGGAGAGCTTTTCCCAGGGGGCATGTTTGCACGGAGGCAGCTATGCCCAAAAAAGGACCCACAGATTCTTCCCTATACAGAATAATCCACTGGGGTTACTCTAATAAATCCATGCTCCCCGTTTTGTGTTCAAAGGGATCAGTACTAGAAGTGACATCACTATGAACCCAGAACATGCTCTACCCAGCACGAGCCATCTCATTCCAATCTTTGCTGCAACCACAGGAAGTTAGACCTATGCCAAAGGCCACACAAGACTTTGATTAGAGTGCAACTACAGACCTTTTTGTGGTACAGTTTATCATTACTTTCCTGAAACGTGCTGCCAAGCAGAGGGGCTTTAATCAATAGCCTCAACAAGTAACCTGGGAACCCCTCCATGCCTTGGCTCCATTTTCTTCCCTTACCTGCTATTTTGGTCACCTTTCCAAAACACACATCAAGCGAGCCCTGGGTGGATGCGGGCCCCCTCATTCACACTTTGGTGTCAATAGGAAATGAGGGGTGTACACACAGCATCTTGCTGGCCTGGATCTGCAGCAGCAATGCGGTTACACTGCAGATGCCTGCCTTAATTAGGAGCTCTTTACTTTGTCAGCAGACAAATGAAAGCTTGGAGACAATGAACTGAGTTTTGCTCTTTTACCCTTTTGTCAACACTTCTCAAATCTCGTCTCACCTATTGCATTTCATTCTATTTTCACTAGTCTCTGTGGTGTAACGTTAACAACATTCTCTTTTTTTAGGTACATCATTCCTTATAACTGCAATTGCAGGAACCTCTATACTCACCTTTACCCAGGAACCCATTATAAACCATTGCTTATCCCTAGCAACCACAGTATCACACGAGGTGTTTGTCATAATGACGATCTAATAATTCCCATATGTTGACCTGCACAGGGGAGGTAAGTTGGTTCAAAGGCAGCATTGTGCAGAAGGAGTCACATACTCCAGATGACCACAAATATTGACACTACTGCAGTGTTTTGTATTGCTAGCTTGTGTGCCGTGGTGACGTACACACTGGGCTCAACCCTTTGTCTTCTGCCATTAATCATTACAGATGCCAAATTCATAGGCTGTTAAAACGTGCACAAACGCTGCAAATCAAGTGAAATCATCTAAGTAAACAAAGCCCTCGGTAACTGCTTTCTAACATGTCCTGATTTCAGAGCATTCTTAGAAGAAATAGTGGTTCCACCAGGTATTTTTATTGTCAGCCCTTTCACCCTGACGTCTGTGCCTAGATACTCGCTTGTTGTAAAGTCTTGCTCCATTCGGATCAGGAGTGACACCACTTTCACACAAAGGGAGGTTCTGGCCTTTGCATTTCATTCAGATTAAGTCTCTACTAGAGACAAACTAATAGCTGGCTCTCCTGATGCTGCTCAGAGGCATTGATTTTATGCTGCCACATCACCAGAGTTTGTGCAGAAGACATTGCACAGCGGATGCCCTACTTGCTCTGTTCCCATGACAACATCGTGCAAAGCAGCTCCCTGCAAGCTTCCCTCTGATTGCCTCATCACATCGACTGCTGTGCCCAGGCTGCAACTCCCAGCCCCAGACAACGCCTCTTCCTTCAACTAACAAAAGGTGTTTTACAAGGATAAAAAGGTTCGTTTGAAATAGTGGTGTTTTGATCGTGAGAGCAGAGAGCGTGAAGCTCTCTGCCACCCAAACACTGGGAGGCTGGCTGAGTTTGGATTGCCGTCTTACGCTGCGCACTGCTGCTCAGTGATGTAATTGGGAATGACTTTTGGTTTTGCTCCAGGGACAATATTTGTTTTCATAGATGCTGGGTACAATATGCCTGATTCTCCATGTATGCTGGAGTGAATTAAAATGTAACAGCACTTTAAGTGACTCCTGATTTCATGTAGTAGAGGGCAAGGAGTTGCTCGGACTAATTATTGTGGTGAGGAAGATCTGCTTTTGTCAGGGGTGAGCCTTGTCCTGCCCATCTTCCCAAAGCTGTACGCCTCCTGGAAGCACCTCAAGAGCGAGGTCTTGACAAATACAGGTGGTCAAGTCAGCAGCTCTCCAGGCAGAAGTCTTTGGACCAATGCTTTTGGCTGTAGAGACAAGAAATGTGGAGCATAAGCATGAGTTCAGGGCATAGAAGCTGGGTGGCAGCGGAGGAAAGTGAGTTTTCCTGCCTGCCAGTCTAGTGCAAGGCTAGAGTGAGTTGGAGAATGGGATTTTTTTTTTTTATTTTGTTCAGTTGAAAACATTTTTAAACATCTTTTCCAGCACAGATTCTAAGTTTTGCTTTTTATATGTGGGCCAAGAGTGCAGTCTTTGGCTGTACCACTCCCAGTTGCTCAGTATTTGCCTCAGCAAGCACATCTTGGAATCATAATTAGCCTCAGTAACAAAGAAAGGGCTGGAATCCATACTGGGGCTTGCTGAAGGGGCTTCTCCAAGCCTACCTGGCTGAGAGGAACTTGCAGCTGAACTTGCAGCAGTAAGGTTATCCCCTTTCCAGCACATGAACAACTGTGGGGACTGGCAAGTGCTCTGTCCTGGCACAGCCACAGCCATACCAAGAGCAGGTCTTCTGAGGTGTGAGCACTGGGCTGCCTTGCCACATCTGATACCTATAAGAAGGCATTGTGGCTGTGTCAGCAGCCAGACCCCGTGCACCCTTCCTCTGACTGCAGTCCTCTGAGCATCCCTCATCTCACACCTGTGTGTGTGACTCAAAGGACTTGCATGACCCTGACCTGGGAGCTGGGTTCACCCTCACAGGGCTCAGTACAAGGTGTTCCCTGAACCACATGCTGACAATGCTTAACCTTTCCCAGGCAATTTCCCCACCAGAAGGTACTGAACTCAAGTCCTGGATGCTGCATCAGAGTCTTATGTCACCTCAAAGACTTGCTATAGAATACACTGCAAAAGCTCATTGCCCTGGTAGATGGAAAGCAGTTTGTATGTCATGAGCTCAGGGCACCTGCTGAAAGGCCTTTCATCCCACCACTTGGTAGCCACAACATGCATAGTTCAATTTTGTCCATTATTCAGTGTCCAGCCAAGCATTTCTATGACCCCAGCATCTGCCTACATGTTACCTTCCACTTCAGTCAATTACTGGCTAATCTGCTATTCCTTTTTATTTGATCTGAGCCTTAAAGACCAAACCATGTATACTGCAAATTACACAATGTCCATCTTTAACTTGGATGGCTTCAAGCAGGTGCTGAGGAACAATTAGATCACCATCTGTAGAAGATGATATTTAACTAGGAAAGAAAAGATAACTCTAAACAAGACAGATGCAGAGAGAGCCCAAAGATTGCTCACATTGACAATGAAAATTAATCAAATATCATTAGCAGTCTCCAGAGAGACTGGTACATTATGTGCCTCTGAGATGTGCTTCTGGCTGTCGTCTGCCTGATGACAGCATCCTCTACTCTCAGCTGAAGGGCAGAAAGAAGCTTTGCCGCATCAAGAAAAGGATCAAAAATTGGACCCTTTTTCAGAGCGGGGTGGCTTTTTCTGAAAGCTGCGTGGGCCAGCCTGTGGTTTAGTGGTGCCAAGCAGCCATGGTCTCCGGGGAGGTCAATGACAAATGCACGTGATTTGACTACATGCACAGCTTGCTCTGCTGCCTATAGAGTGGGACTTTCCTGGAGGCAGTCCATCCTGAGCAAAGCTCCCTGCAAGGCTTCTCCTACACCCATCTAAATGCGTCTTTGACAGGTTTTTGGGCAGGCAGCATATTCTACACAGGAGAGCTGTGAGGAAAGTTGGTTCTTAAACCCAGTTTCTCATGGATTATTTTAGCACAGTTACTTCTGCCTAAACCTCACGTCCTTCCTTTTGCCATCCTGCCTGTCTTCTTCACCAAGTTGCCCTGAATGGCATGACAGGTTGCTGATGAGCCCATCCTGTGCAGCATGGCAGGGGCCTGAGGGCCTGCAGCAGCAACGAGAAGATGATTTTTTGCCTGCTACATCCTGGCCATGCATCCCGGCTGTCTGTCCCCCTCAGCCTGCAGCCTCACCACAGAATGCTCAGAGAGCAAATTACTTGGCAAAGCCTTAGCACCAGCAGAGAAGATAAGTTCTTCACCTAGATATTCTCCTTCCCCTCATTAGTATGACCTGTTCAGAGCTTCTCTCTATGCTGGGCAGAAACAGCAGCATCTACACTGGTTAAATCACTGCTCTGTCACAAGTTCCTCTAGCAGCCTGTCCCATCAGGCTCTTCCTAGTTGTTAAAGCATCAACCAGGATCATAAGGAGCCCCACTGAGAGATGTCTCAGCCCTCCCAGCTAAACTGTACCTGGGATCTTTGTGTTCCTTGTTACTTGTTTGGAAAGCACGGAACAGGAGAGATGGCTCATGACCTTAATATCAGCACAGCATACGAAGCAGCAGGAGGAAAGGTCTGCTAGGCAGAAGCTTCCTTGGAACAAAACGTTGTTGCAGTTGGAGCACTTTTATCTAGGAGAATGCTAAGCTGTAAATGCCAAGTTAATTAGCCCTCATACGTAATTTGTTTTTTAAAATACACCGTTGTCTCCTTCTGGAGAAGCAAGAGCCTGTTTCCTCCTTCTGTTAGCCTGAAAAGTCAACCTGAAAAATGTCATCGAAGCCTAAACCGAGAAGCTTCATTTGGCTTTCAGTAAACTCTCTTTGAGTAGAAGGAGCTCAAGATCCACAGATTTCCTTTCTAGACCTGTTGAACGAGAAGGCCAAACAGCCCTTCCCAGACCATCACTCACAGCAGACCCACTTCCCTGCATTCTCAGACATCTGCACTGCTGAGACCCAGCTTCCCTCTTATGCCAGTTCCAAGTCACATTTAGGGTTTTCTCCATCTTCTGCCAGCACCCAAAGAGGCTAGTGGCAAAATCCTGATCATCTGTGATGTGTCCTACTGGCCAGGTCACAGGGCTGCAACACACTCATGCTGACTTTGTTTTCCAGACAGGGATTTTAAAGTGGTGTTTTTTGATTTGTGATCCAGGGAAGACTGATGATTCACCCCAGCCCCCCACCCCAAGTTGCATTTTTCTTTCTAATGAATAGCCAGCACCTGTCTGGTGCTGCAGAGTTTCTCAGATGGTGCCTGTTTGCCCTTGTTCTCCGTGACTCAGTGTGTTTTGCAGCCATCAAGTGCCTGATCACTTGCATTGCTCCATCTGATCTGTTTGTGGGGGAACAGAGGACTGGGGTTTATGGCAGCCCTTGATATTGTTTTTCTCGCTGAGAACATAGGTCTTAATATTGCTTGTTCCCTTAAGGGCTATTTTTCAACACTGCTGTTGAGATGCACCACAGCTGGCAACATCTGGAAAATATGGTGTCCAGCTGTTCACCACAGGATTGCAGGTAACAGTGATACTTAGCGCTGTCCCCCATTTCCTTAGAGC
Organism: Heliornis fulica; assembly: GCA_013399135.1. Classification (NCBI taxonomy): domain Eukaryota; kingdom Metazoa; phylum Chordata; class Aves; order Gruiformes; family Heliornithidae; genus Heliornis; species Heliornis fulica. The sequence continues at coordinate 517,049 of VXBZ01012526.1, read as the reverse complement.
AGAGAGGGTTTTCACATGGCTGGGTCCAGGTTTCTTGCCCCAGTCTTCCTGGTAGCCCTCTTATTGCTTCATCGCTCAGGAGGAGCAACATCAGTTCTTCCTTCCTTCTGCCACCAAGCCAGAGCACCAGGTTTCCATGCTTGTAACGTCACCTATGGGGCTGCTGCCCAGCAAGAGCACAGGGACGCTGCAGCATCAGCCCAGTGTGCCCCAGCACAGTCCCTGCAGCTGCGGCATGGGCCAGCCTGGCTGAGCCGGACACAAACAGTGCGGCACTGCCAGATGCCACAGTGCAGGAAGGGCATGGGGCCAGCGCAGGCCACACCAGCCCCACAGGCAGTGAACCCCCTGAAGGCACCATGGGGTGGTAGCGGTCTCCTCACCTGCAGTAGCAGTGTCTGCATGTCCACTGCACGAAGAAGGGTGTTTTTCCCAGTCTTTGTGAAAGAGAGGTGAGCAGTACCTCAGTGCTGGCCTTGCCACTGCCCAGGGAGGGGCACGTGGACAGCAGAGATGAGGCACACAGTGCTGAAATGACATTAAGAGCTGCCTACCTTCTGCAGATCCACCGCCTGTTTCTAGGATACGGGGAGGTTTTACGTCTAATGAGCATGTAGATTTGCACCTCTTTCCATGTGCAAGCCAAGATGCTTCTCTGGAGAGTCCAACCCATCTCATGGTGGGGGCAGCCAGTGTGCCAATCACTCTCTTTCATGAGCCCCAGGCATCAGTTCTGTCACATTCAAATAAAGAAAGAGAGAAAATCCTTGCAGCATCTCCCAGCAAGTTCTCCTGATGCCGTGACTTCCTGTTATTCCTTAACTCCCAGTATTTTTAGGTTGTTGACTGTCTTCACACCCACTTTGAGAGTGATGAAGTCTCATCCTGTCAGAGTGGTGGCAGCACCACTCTAGTAACAAAATCATGACATCAGTTGCCTGTTCAGCAATGCCATCTCTAGTGAAGTGTCACTGGTACCTACAGTGTCATCTTCAGTCTGTAGCCTTTTGTCAGCAGTGTGAATGTTAAGGAGGAGGAAGAGGAGGATGCCAGCACATGGCTGAGCTTCTCATATCATCCACTGGCAGCTGCTTCTTTAATCTCCTGAATCCTTCTCTTTCCAGATCATGTCAGGCATCGCTGCGTTCTCTGCTCCTGGCCACCCACCAAGGCAGCAGGTCCCTTGGTTTCAGGACCATACCCAGGCTTCCTGCAAACGTCTGTTGGGGAGTGGTTGCCAAAGGCACATAGTCACATGTCTGTGCTAGAGATGAGCAGAAGCAAGCACCCAGGGCTTGCTGAGCTCATCAGCAACACTCAGACTCATCACCCTTTGCCCCTGTGGCCATGCAAGTGCTTGTGTAGCTACAGGGATCTGAAAATACTCCCCCAAGTCTGTAATTCCTCTGGTCTGAGCTGACTACCTGTCTCCTATACCTGCTGTCCCGTTTTACAGAACATCTTGCTCACAGGAGCTGACACTGAAAAGCTACTGGCACCAGGGCTAATCCTTCTCTTCACTGAAGGGTTGGCATTTTACCCACTGATTTTTCATTTGCATGTTCTAGAACTCTGCTCTCTAGCCTCAGGAATAGTCTGAGTAAGTCTAGAAACCCGTAGCAGCTCCAGGAAGCATGAGAAGTTATTTTTGCCTGTATGTTTAGTCTCTGTTTTTTTCTCCACTTCATTCCTGGAGTCTGGTTTCTTTCCATGCCTGGAGAAAGGCAGCCCAGTGCAGAGCCACTTCCACAGGGCTCAGACTGCTGTTGTTCCAGCCAAGGTTTCTACTGTGGGGCTTTGAGCTGGTAAAAGGGTAATTTCTCATCAGTAGGAGAGACACCACCTATTCCCGAAGCAGCCTAAAGCCTATCGTAGCAACAACAGCAAGCCCTTAGATCCGAATTCAAAGTTTTGGGTAAGACCTTGATCTCGGGCTTCTACTCTTCTCTTTGTCTCCACAAAATTATCAGACGTGTGATTTACCCGTCTTTGGCTCTGATCGCTTTCTTTCCCTTCTTTGCCAAGTTTATAAAGCCTTCACGTTCCACTGCGCTGGCTGGCATGGCCCCAGCCAGCTACCCAAGCACAGCAGAGACAAACCCAGCTTTCCAAGGGGTAGAGCTCAAAGCAGCACAAGCTGGATCCCACGCTGCCCTTGAGACAGAGGCACACAGCAGCAGAAAGCTGGAATCCCAACGGCACATGTTTTGCCCGGAGTGCCACTCACCATCTCGCCTGCACCACTTAGCATGTCCCTGCTGCTGCGCTCCGTGCAGTCCCATAGCAGTTTGGGACACAATCCCAAAATTGCTGTGGAGCCCCACTGGGGTAAAGACTGAAATGAACTCCTGCTCTTGGCTGAGAGGTGCACTGAAAACAAATAACTGGCATATCCAGGGAACGGGCAAATAAACAGCAATAACCGTTTAACTTTATTTAGATCTGACATTTAGCACAGTAATAAGCACAGAAAGAAAAGAAAGTCCCAAAATACCAAACTCATAGCATATAAAATACTCAAATATATTTCATATTTAGTGAAATATTTCTACAACTCATCAGTGGGACCGCCCTGGGAAGCCCAACCCTGTAAATATATAATATATAGCTGTGTTATATAAAATACTGTATGTAGAGAAAGCACTGAGACTTATCACCAAAATAGAAAATAGCTCAAAATACAGAGAGTTCAGATTTGCTAGTCATACCCAATATTGAAAAGAGGTTCAAACCCACTAAAGGAGACAAATCTCCAGCTCAGATGCCAGAGGAGGCAAGAGATGGAGTTACTGGGCACAGGCTGGCTAAAGCTGGCAGGAGCCTGGCTCTCTGGACCTGAGCCGATGGCCACGAGGTGACAGGAGCTACTGGTCCTCACCCACTGCCAAGGCAATTGCTAAGCAGAAATGCCAGTCACATTGAGGCATGTGGCTGACGCTAAGCAGCACGGGATGCACGGGTGAACGGCGTGTTAATGTCTGTGGGGAGGCTTCTGCACGTAAGTGGCCACGTGGGTCCCTGCAGGAAACCCTGATGCCCAGCTGAGCTGAGCTGCAGCCCACCCTGCCTCAGCCCAAAGGGCTTTTGCTAAGAGCTGCCAGAGCATCATCGTGGGGCTCCTGCGGCACACAGCTGGCCCTGAGCAAAAGCTCCCCCTGCCCTGAGGGTGACTAAGGTTACTGTTGTACTTAAGATCCCAGGAGGTTTGTAAATGGATATAAAAAGTATGGCATTTCTGGCAGCATCATCTAAGTCCACTTGGAGTCGACAAGCCGTGCTGGCAACGCAGCCTGGGTGCTGCTGCTTCAGGCAGGGTACGGGGAAGGGGGACGCACCAGTCCAGGCACTGGGATAACCCAGGGTGCGTTGGGGCCGTCTGGATCCTGACACACCAAAGAGACTCTGTCTCTGTGGCTTTCTGGACAACATATTTTGTGCTTGTTTGTTGCTTTTTGGCTCAATACGATGATTAATTGTCCTGACTACTCCCGCAGGAGACCTGCACGGAGGATCTCTCCCTCCCCAGGGGGATTCAAGCCCCAGCAAGGCAGGGCTGCAAAGGGCTGCCCCTCCTCTCCCCCATGCTGCTGCTGACCCCATGGTGAGACAGGGGCTGCAAGAGATCACCCTAAACCCTGTTTCTGTGCTTCTGCCACACCAGTGCAGAGAAGCCTGTAACCCATGAATAATTCTGTAATTGCTTTTTCTCATCAAGCCAACAGTTGCACCCCTAATTACATGGCAACAATACTACGCTAACAGGATAAGCTGAAATTCCTAGGCACTATTAGCGTTGTTACCTTACCTTGGGTAACTTCCCGGTAATGGCTATTTGAGTGTGGCAATATCAATTAAGTGAATATAAATGCTTAGCCCCTGGAAAAATCATTAATAAAATTTTCATTCTGATAGCCTCTAATCACAGCTAAATACGATTACTCATATGAGGCCACTATAAAAAGTATTTTTCTCATCACAAGAAATTCATAAGGTTTTCCCAACTGTTTGTAATAAACAGGACACTAGATAGAAAAGTCGAGAAAATAAGCACACATTTGTTTCTCAAAACCCATAGATAAACATGACAATACCTCTAAATTACTGGCTACTGAACAGGATTTCATTTAGCTCTACTCAAGCCGTAGCCTAGTATAAATGTATTAAAAGCAGCACATTGCTGTTTCATCTGGAACAGCTGCAAAGGATTTCTTTGATGTCAAGCTCTTGTGTGGGGATGGTGTTTCAACTCCTCTTTATGCCTCTGGACTGCTGAAACAAGAAGGAGATAACATTCAATGAAGGAGGCACTTGTAAGGAAGGATGACCTAAAAAATAAAGCATTAAAATTCATCCTCGAATGCAGTCCCAAGAAATAAGCCGTCACCACAGTGGTGACAGAGTCACGCTATGCCTCTTACATCCCTATTTCAAAGGAGGCAGGGAAAACATCCCACGGTTCTGCGCTGCGGCACGGTATCAACAAAAACCCTAACTAGGTGCTTGCTGTGTTTGGGTGCTGATAGCTTCCTTGGCTGCGGCTGTCCTGAGCATGTGGTGGGTGAGAGTCCTGGGCACCCACCCCGGCTCCCTGCACCAGTGTGTCCATCCATCCCTTGGGTGCTCCCCAAGGAGCACAAAACCAATTAGCTGAGTAAGGTCTGCTCCTTCACAGCCGCTCCTGCCCAGGCTCCTCGAGCTTGGTGATGCCCAGCGCAGCAGGCTCGAGAAGCACAAGGACTGCAGGATGTTCAAAATTTCTGTGGCTGGTTGTGACAGACAGCTAAAGAAGGAGCTGCACTACGTCATTTGCCAAAGATGGCTTTCTTATGTGGTGGGCAAATGCTGTTCGATGGCTGCATCTGCCGTGCTCATGGCTGAGTGACCTCGAGTGCTGCCTGTCAAGCTGCACGTAATCCCTCTCAGGCACCTGGTGCTGGTGGGTTTCCTAAGTCAGAGGCAGGAGCTGGTAATACGACTCTCTTCCACAGTGCTTAGGCTGGAGAAGCCCCACAAAGTGCCTGGAAGGAGGGGGATCGCCCTGCCTGCCTGCCTGCAGACCAGCAGCCACAGGCTGCACACATTTAGGGGTACCTGAATGGACAGCACAGGTTTCACTTCCAGGAGCTTCCACAGGGAGATGAGGCTGAAATAGTTAGGACAGGAGCATCAGGCAGCCAGGGCATCGCTGCTATGTCCAGGCAGTATCTCTCTCTCCTGCAGTTTGTAAAACAGCCATGGGGCTGGTTTGCCTTGCCTTGCCTCGTCAGTATTTTCCAAAAAAAGATTTGTTTGGGAGCACTGTCAGAGCAGCACTGGAGGAGTCTTCCTAGTGACTCCTGAAAGTACACATCCGACAGCATTTCCTGGGCACACCTCAATGGGCACCCTCTTTGCTGTGCAGTGCTTAGTGGGGAAGCTGAAGAAGCCTGCTGAATAAGACAGGGGCTCCAGTCCCCAACTCAGGCAGCTGACAGGTACAGTTTATGCCGGTGAGTTCTCGCTCAGCTGCAGAGAGGGTCTGGGGGCTCTGCGCAGCTGTGCCTGGGGGCACTGCCGTCAGGATCAGTCCCCTCCCCAGCCCACTTACTGCTCTCCCACCGCGGCGCTGCCACTGCCCACAAAGGGGATTTCTTCCCTGTCGGTCTTCCCCAGAACGAGATGGTGCTTCTCCATGTTTATGACACACTGTGGAGAATAAATGTCTGTAGGTAAGGAGGGAAAACCGCAATTCACAGTGGTCCCAGCTCCTTCGGCACGGGAAAGAGCCCCTACCTTCAGCGACTTCAGCGTCTGCAGCCCGAAGGAGAAGGGATTCTCATTGTCTTCTGAAAAATAGAAACATTCAGATTTATACATTCAAAATGACTTCCCATGCTTCTTGTGACACCCTCCACCCTTCCTTCATCCCGCCCTGCTAAATAAAGCCCCACTCATAAAGAGCTGAGCTGCTCCAGAGGATAACACGACGCAGTGAGAGCAGGCAGATGTGCCTGCAGGGAGATGTGGCGGTCACTCCATTGCCAAAGGAGAGCATCAGCCACACTGCGCACAGCCTCCCTCCCTCCTTCCCTCGGTCTGAAGGGCCAGAGAGGGACTTCTGCTGTATGAAAGCAGTATTTCAACTTTAACATGCTTCTGAAAGCTCATTTTATCCTGTGAGGTGAGAGGGNCCACAGTGAGGGCGAGACACTCTATCTGGCCGATCGCCCTCACTTTGCACGGGTACGAAACCATCTCGTCTTCACCGGGGAGTGCTTTGAGATGCTCCTTTAACCTGCACATTGAAAACACTTCTGACATGAAACAGCCGCAGTTCAGCTGCTCTGGCAAGGAGCAAACCGTGCTTGGAGGGTCCTTGCACCTGAAGTACTTGGAGTGTGCTGGTATTACCACACCGTTATCAGAAAGCTGCTTTCTTGGCAAGTCTGCTGTGATGCTCCATGCAGGACCAGCAGTCTACACCGATGCCAGCCCACAGGACAAGCCACGGCAGCTTGTCAGTAACAGTCAGCTGTTACCCTAGGCAGAGCTTATTACTGGATGTTGCTTTTTACCTGAGGGAACTTTTTTCCTACACCTCCTCAAGACTCAGGGACACTGCTGATTTAGAATCGCTTCTCACGTGGTGGAGTGTAAGGAAGGGACTCCCCACTCTGGCTTGCACCAGTGGAGCCGCTGATGCTATGTCCCCTCACCTTGCAGCCAGCGCAGCGTGCTCAGTCCCCACGTGCCAGGGGGTGCTGCTGCTGGGCCACCTCAGAGGAAAGGGGGACAGATCAGACACACTCAGCCCAAGAAAAGGGAAAAAGGCTGTCAGGGATATCTCAGGTGCAGTCAGTTCCTCTGTGCGGCCTGACAGTGCTGGCTAAGGACTCAGCTCCAGTTTCTCCTTTGAGCTGAATGAGTGCCTAATGGAAAGGCAGCCTGAGGGGCTGACCTCTCCCTTGCACAAAAGTCGCATCGTGCTTTTGCTGTTTGATGTACCTTTCTGCTGAGCTGCAGTGGGGTGTGTGGCTGCCTGTCCATCCTGGGGGACAGCACCCTCAGAGGATGAGGCCCTGGGACTGCGGTGAGGGTTGCCCACACTACATAGCATGGGTCCAAGGAACAGGAGAGGTAGCAGAGAGGAGCAGCTGGATCCCCTCTGGCGCTTCCCTGTGGAACTGGCCTTAAAAAGCAGTGGGACCAAACCAAAATGTTCATGAGCTCCTTGGCCTTGAGATGACTTTACTCTGGCCAGCTCAGACAGGTCAGAGTGTCTTTCTTGGGTGCAGCCAACTCCAACGGCTTCTCATCCTCTCAAGGGAAGGCATGCAGTCAGTCTTTAGCTGTGGTCTCTGATTCCCTCTGGCTTGTCCCCACTGCAGTGCTTGAGCAGCAGTGCTGGAGCCAGGACCTGAGCACATCTGGGGTACGGCTGGAGATAGGTCCTTGCTCAGGCACCCACTGACCCAAAAGCTTTTCCTGGGCATAACCAGTGCTGCTGGGAGGCTGCAGGGTGACAACACACAGAGTAAAGCCACTCTTCAGAAAGCTCTTCATCACAGCTGAGACCAACCCATGGATGGACAAGACAGCATGTGGGAAGTGCTTGGCTGAAAGACAGCCAGGAAACTGCAGTGAGGTGAGGACAACCACTGCTGCTTGATGGAGTGACACATCTTGGAGTTGGGTTTTAAAGCCCCCAGCAGCATGCAGCGACAAGAGCTCACCTAAGAGCTGTACCCACACCTCTGAGGGGCATTTCTCACTGCGGCAACCTGCAAGCTAACCCTACCACTTTCCTCAGAGGTGAGGGGAGGATCTCAGACAGCACCATGACAAGACACAAGAAGGTTGAAAAAGAAAAAAAGGAAAAAAAAAGAAAAAAAAGAAAAAAGGGAGGGGGAGGAATGGAGCCTGAGCCTCAAATGCAGGCAGCAGCACCCAGCAAGGCACGCTGCAGGGCCCCTGTCCTGGGTGGAACAGGAGCAAAGTCACGCAGCACGCCTCTTCCCTGCTGCTTTCCAGAGCTGTTTTAAACAGAACTCGTGTTTGATGGTTGCCACCCGTGCTGGACTACTTTGAAGTAAAACATCCTGGAGCGGTGCATGTTGTTGCATGGGACCTACCACAGCGACAGCAGAACGAGCCAGGCATCAAAGCCCTGATTTTAACCCTCTTTGTTAATCTGGCTTTTGCTTCTGTGCCTGCAAACAGCAAAGGAGCTGCAGGCAGCTGCCTGCAATGCAGCCCTGCCAGCCGCACAGCTGGCAGCACGTGCAGGACAGCGGGTCCCACCAGGTGCCTACCAATGCAGCATGGCTCCTGCACACCTCACTGTCTGCAGGGTCCCATATAGCAGGGACCAAAGCTCCCAAGTGATCCTGGGGAAGGACAGGAGCCTTTTCACTGCAGTGGCCTGGCTGACAGCCACCAAGGTGGCCCAGAGGAGATCCCCCATAACCTGACAGCAGAAGCTGGCTCTCATCTGTTCCTTGGGGCTGTTTGAACAGCAGAACTGCTGAAGCAGCCTGGACCTGCAAAAGCTACACAGGACACACATGAGTGACACGGAAAGCAAACAGACTCTCACAGAGCATCGCTGTGACACTTGGACATGTGCCGTGGAGCAGCCAGTACAGCACCACGTGGGATGAGACCCCTCCACATGCACTGGTGTCACCTGTACACAACGCCAAGTAGCTTCAGTTTGTAAGCACAGACACCTTCCAGCCACTCAACATGGGTGTGCAAAGGAATTACTGCCTGGACAGAAAACAGGTACTGTTCATTCTGGACCACACACTAGCACTCAGGGAGCCTCTGCAATTGTCTTTTGTGTAATCACTGCAGGTTGGTGATAGAAAGCAGGGACTCCATGGCAGCAAAGTGCCATAAAACTCCTTGCTACCCTGTGAGCCAACGCCTGATCCTCCTCCCCAGAGATCAGCAGGAGTGTTCCTGCGAATGACTGGCAGTCAGCTCTCTAACACTACATAAACCACTTTTCTGTCCATCCAACAGGGACACACTTGTCGTTGGGAGTAGCCCCAGCCAGCTGTTGTTGAGCATGTCCTGTGCGGCACCATATGCATGGCTGCTGGGGCCAGCAGCACTGCAGCCACCCGCGGGAGTGCGCCCAGCAGCCAGGTCCCGGTGTCACAGTGGGGACACTCAGACCTGGGCTGACCTGGCCCCACACCTGCCCCAGGGCGCAGAAGGCCATGTGGGGTTGCACATGTGTCACAAGGCACTGAATGACAGACACACAGGCACATGCTGAAAAAATACGAGTGCATCCACTCCTCCAGTGGCATTTACTCAAAGGTGAACAGGTTTGCACAAGCACCTTTGTATCTCAGCTGCCCATGAGAACATTTAAAAACCCATAACCCAAATTTGGTTGTCACAGGAGGCTCAGGGGCACAGTCCAAAGTGCTCCCTCCCAGAAGGACCATCACTGGCGTGAGCAGAGCCCCAGCCCTGGGAGCGCTGCCTGCACTGCCAGGTGCCACAAAACACAAACCCATCTTGATATTTACCCTAGCCTGTCCAGGCAGGCAGATGACATGAGGTTGTGCTGCGAGCCGGTGTCCACCACAGCCTTCAGCTCCTTCCCTGCACACTGCAAGAGCAAGCAGAGACAGAAGATGGTGTCTGGGATGTGGTATAAGTGCAGGGTGTCTGGGGTCTCTGCTCTGCACACATGGCTCCTCACCAAAACACCAACATCTCCTGGTGCCAGCCCATTCTCACTCCACCCAAAGCTCAGTGCCCACAGGGTATCACCTTGTCTGCCCAAGGCAACCAAGAGTTTGCTTTTGAACATTTTGAATGCTACCAAGAAACATGGCATTAGGTCCTGAGCCCTTCTTGGTGCCATTTGCCCCTGCAGAGAGCAGAAGGAACAGCTCCAGGCAGGAGGGGATAAGGTGGAGAGCAGGAAATTTAGTAGAGCATGGGGGTAAGGCAGAGAAACATGAAATTACTCCTGGGAAAAGAAGAGAGGGGCAGCACTTGGGGAAATCAGACAGGCTGTGAGCACAGAGTTTCACCACAGACAATTACTCCTTGGCATTTCTGCATGCTCCCTCAGCCTGGCTGCTCCCTCTGCTCCAGTGTCTGAGGGAAGACATCTGTCAGGCCGGTTATCTCAGTGATACATGGGTGGGCATCTGCACTGCAGAGGGAGAGCATCCCCACCACTGTGACAGACCGATGTGTGGGAAACAAGACTGTGGCTTGAAGCTGTCAAAAATAACATTTTGGGGCAAAAACCCCAGAAGGCTGGAGAAGGATGGTTACCTGGCAGGTCACCACTATGAGCTCTTCATCCTGTGTTTTCCCTGAGCTGCCCAGTTTGGTCTGATTCAGCTTGTTGGTCTGTGCTGAGATATCGCTCTTTGGAGTCCAGCTGCCTCGACTGCTTCGCAGTTTTGATAAATTTGTCTCCATCAGGCGCCTCTGCAGGATATTATGTGGTTGCTTTATGAGAGAAAACACAGAAGAGCCAGGTGACGTCAGAGGGAAGCCACACAGTGACCTGTGTTGCCAGCCTGCCCGTATGATCCCTGTGGGCCAGCACTGCTCTTGCAGGAGGGATGCCCTGAAGTCTCACTCTCCCCAATTCCCAGACCACATGTAGGCTTCTTAGTCTACATCTATTTGTTCTCCTGCCAACTCAGGCTTACCTGGCTTTGACTAATGAAAACTCCTTTGTATTGGCAAGAGAATAATTCTTTCAAAACCTTAACCAGAATTTGGAGGGATGCCTTCCTTCTTCTAAACCCAAGTTCAAGATTTGGCTTCATGCAGGAATCGAAACAGGTCAGACTTTTCCAAGCTGTTCTTTCAGCCATAATTGCCTTGATCTGTTGATAAACATCTCAGGAATTCTGCAGCAATGTGAGAAGTTAAGATGTAACAAATTACTTTCCCAATTATGTGCACCAAGTATGAAAAAGTCATAAGGAATTAGGGAATGAGCACAGATGCTTTCACCAAGCGCTGGCAGTGCTGGCAGGTGAAGTACCTGTATCCAGCCTCCCCCAGTTCTTTGTGTGAATTTAAGAAGCTGATCTGGGTGTCTGCATGTTGGCTCATACAGGAAGGTGAGAGCAAGCAAGGTGTGACTGCAAGAGCAGCACTTCAAAATGGAACCAGCTGTTAATAACCAGTCTGGTCTTTAGATCAGAATTTGGTCTAGAATTGCCCTGCATCTCTCCTCCCTCCACGTTTGTGTTTAGCTGCTAAGTGTGGGTCCATGGAACCACTGCTGGGTGCCATGCCATGGGAATGAAAGGCGAGGAGGGGAAGCAGTAAGATCGTCTGACGTCGTAAGCAGGCAGGCAGGCCTTCACCCGGGGACCCCCAACGCTCTCTACACTGGCTTCTCGCTTTCTCTGCTGCTCCCATTTGCTCTGCGAGAAGCGCGTTGCCTCTCAAAATCTCCTCCAACTGCTTCCCGAAAGCTGCTTTACATTTAATGTTCGCCATGGCTGGATGCACGTTTCGCCTCTGCTGGAGGCAAAATGACTCTGCTTGATTATCTGTTCATTTCTCTGTCCAACTGTTCTTCACCCTACCCCCTACCCCCCCAATACTGCCCTTTCCTTCTGACTTTCACTTTTCCAGTTAAACCTTCTTACTGCCTTATTCCTGAATTTTCACATTTAATACACCTCTGCAGAGGTGTATTAAATGTGAAAATTCAGGAATTCAGGATGAGGTGGTTTGCTCATCCTGAGCAAACCACCTCATCCTGAGGGAACTTCGCTAAAAAACTTCACATTCTGAAAGCCCTGGGTGTCGGTTTCCCAAGTCAGCCAGCGCACACCCTCACACGCAGCGCCTCATCTTCAACATAATCTGTGTAGCATGTTAAATAACAGCACTTACAAAAGGCTAATGCAACTTGGCATTGCCCTAAAATAGCTGCAGCTGCTAGTGCTACTGACCCTGCTGTAGGCGTAACATGGGCGGTTAAACCAGACCTGACAGATGAGAGCTGGTAGATGCAGCCAACATTGGTGGTCACTGGGACATGTAAGCCCCTTTTCCCCCCACTTCTCACTGCTCTTACTGCTGCATACAACCTGTTGACTTGAAAAGTGACCAATTTCATGACCATTTGCAGTTGCTACATCCAACTGGCACACTAGAGAACGTCCTACATAAAGTTGACAAACATACCTGCACTCCCAGCAACCAGACGTAGCACTTGCCTCCTTCATGCACACAAAGTAATGAAGCTCCAGCACTGCTCTGGTGACCAACAGCTTCCCAGCAAGACTGAGCAGCAGAAACCAGTATTACTTAACTAGATTCAAGGCAGGCAGGCAGGCCCCACTAGTAATGGCCCTGTGCTGAGGGATGAGTTTGGAAGTAAGAGCTCCTTTATGTGAGACTGAAGCAGTAGGTGCACAGTCAGCAGAGTGGTCACCTCCAAGGCTCCTCATCTGAGTAAAAATGCAAGCCAGGACTTGCTGACAGCAAGTGGCATGTCTTTCTCACCCTTTCTGTTTGCCAGCAACTCAGACACATATCTGGAGGACTAACTGTTCACATCATCAAAAAAACCCTGAAGAAGTAGATGGGTGAACTTGCCAGCTGGCCAGAAGACAGCCCATCGTGCTGTGGTCGCCTCCTCGTGCCCAGCCCCACTCAGCTAGGACATGGGAGAAATTTCTGAATGGCATCATCCAGCAGGCTCCAAGTGCCTTTCTGATCTGCCCGGCCCTGCCCACATTGCCAAACACCTTTGAAAGTACGGCTGGAGAAGAACAAGTCACCGGCACACTCATTACTGATGTTTAAATTGTCATCTACCCTTGATTGAAACTTCTTTTTCCCTACCAGCTCTCCTATGAATTGTTACACACATGGGTTTCTGCAGGCCCTGGTTTTGTGAACACTATACAGGATCCATCACCAAAAGGAAAAAATCCAGCACTCAGCAAACATGAGTTACCACCACAAACAGGACTGTCTTTTCTTGGCACTCGCTCTTCTGAAAACTGCAGTGAATCCTGCCTTCAGGAGGACAAATGCTGCTTATGTCATGCTCTAATACGGAAAGGATCTAGCAAGAGGGGTCTGAAAGGTTCCCTACAGCACCATCCTGTCTTGGGCTATTAATTAGGTTGCTTTAACTTGTATTTCCCTTGACTCGTGTGCAACAGAGAGAGGGACGTTAGTCACGGAGATGACTCAAGTGATGGATACGTACGTGGTAAAAAAGATAATATGCCAGGGGACATTTGCAAACGCACATTTTGCTGGAAAACTGCAAGCAGACCATGGCTGGGAGGGTGGGAGAGCAGGAAAGTGTGACAGCAATGGGGAAGGCAGCCCTGTTCTTCCTCCTGCATGGGACGGCCACACAGCCAGGGCCAGATTGTCTTTCTATACATCACACACAACTGTTGAAAGTTTTATAAAAATTCAAATGTTACATGCCCTTTCTGTAAAAAAAAAAAAAAAGTTATTTCCTAGAATTGTTCACCACAATACAATTATGAAAAAAATCCTGGTTTGTATCTCCTTTTCCATCCCTGAGACTTTGCAAAAAACCTACAATCCCTTAAAAAAAGTCACAGCAGAAGCCTAAAAGTGAGTGGAGACCCCAGTGAACCCATTTACCTCTGCTTGTCAGCCCCACAAATAATTTTGTCCAGTTTTGCTCCTCTCTAATCAATAAGCAAGCGCATCGCTGGAGCTTGCAGTGTCCATCTCCCTGGCAGGTTTCCCACCGTTTTGGCTTTTAGATCTGGAGATAACAAGACCCATCAATGGCAGTTGTAATCAGGTGGAGATGAAAGCCAGGGACGATGCTGACTCCTCCCCTCTGCAAATCTCTCACAAAAGATTTGCCCTCTCTTCTGAGACAAAACAGAAGAAAGGAGTTTTAGCACATCAACGGTGCTTGCCCTGAGAAACAACCCACTTCTCCCTCATCTTCCCATCCTTCATCCAAACTCACCTCTTCTGCCAGCACCCTGTCCTTGTGTGCTGCCAGCCCTTCTCACCAGTGGGATGAGAGATGCCCCCGCTCTCCTGCTCTGCTCCCCCAGGTACCTGGCAGCGATCAGGTCTCTGACCAAGACACACAGATAACAGCAAAGCTTTTTGCGTTATAGCCAAGCACCGAGGTTTGGCCCTGGCTGGCAGCCGAGCACTGCATGGCAGTGGGAAAGCAGGAATGCAATTAGCAGCAGTGTTTAGGGGCCACGGGGTACACAGGACTCTGCTGAGGGCCTGGGCACCCAGGGATGGTTCCAAGAACATTTTGGGAGGCAGAAATACTTTTGGTGGTGGTTGCTATTGGGGATAACTTTGCTTCCCAGCTGGTAAAGTGATGAGGCATTGTTTAAGGCAAAGCTCCTCCAAACCCATCTGGTGGCTCTTGGTGCACAGGCATCTTGTTCATCAGGGCATGAACAAGAGGTTGCTCCACCTGGCTCCAGCCAGGCAGCAGTTCATGTTACAGTGCTGGGAAGCCCACATTCCAGCTAAGGACCATCTCATGGCAATATTATGGGCTGCAGCGAGGAGGCTAACAATGTAGCACCAAACCAAAACCGTTCCTGCTCTGTATACGCAGCCCTACATTGGCCAGGCCCAGCGTACGCTATGCGAGAGTTTGGTCTTCTACCAGGCAAGTGAAGCAAAGCGCGCAGGGTTGAGCAAGGAGCGGGAAGAGTTCAGTCCAGCCTGGAATAATGCACAGGAAAATATCAGAGGCTCAACATAGATAACTACAACAAGTATTTATCAAACCCGCTGGTATGGGTCATATCCAAGAGAGACGTGTCAGGAGCCGCATAGCGGCACAAGCCAGGTGATGGCAGCACATACACCCCAGTGACCTGCTGCCACCTCGCTGTGCACAGCTCCCCCTGTGCTGCAGCCAATAGGAAGGGCATTTCTCCCTAATGCCAGAGCGGTCACTGCCAGCTGTCACCCTGACAGAGGGAGTCTGGTCTCACCACCTGTCCCCACCTCTGGGGAGCTCTTACCTCCTCTCTTCTCATGCCAAGGCCACTGCAACACCTCCATGGGAAGTCCTGCATTAACACCACTAGTCATGCCAAAAGCCACATCACCACAGCCATCAGGCAGCTTTAGACGTGACGGTGCGGTGCTGCATTAGGAGGTGTGCAGTGTGCACACACCCCCACACAGGCCCTGATGCCCTGGGAGTACTTGCTGAACTCCCCCTTGCTCAACACAGCTCAACCCCTCTGGACCTGGATCTCTCTGTTTGAGGTCTGTGCCAAGGTGGGGTCCCACAGTTTGGAGACTCATAGCCCTTCTCCAGTCTCAGAGATGTATAATCTCCCACTCCTCCTGGGGAAAACTCTTGCGACATCCAGGCAGCCGTGACATGGAGAAGCACACTGGGTCCTCTTGAAGCCATGCTCAGTGCCAGTGCTATTGCTTTGGGGACTGCCCACTCACCCCACAGGGGCAGGAGGCTGTGGCCAAGCTGAGCCCTGCCCACATGTGTGCACTGTCACCTCACTGTGGCTGAGGACAAGGGGGCTTTGCAGCAGAGTGGCCCATATGAGCTTCTCACCCCCTCCCTGGCCGGAGACCCACCACAGCCAAGATAGCCTGGATGGGCAGCATGCCCCTGCCACAGCACACTGCCTTTTTGTCCTTGGAGATGATCAGGAGCTGAGGACCTCCCCAGGGCTTTGTCTCATCCCTAGAGCAAGTCCCCCATGCAGACCCCCAGCAGGGTGACTTGCAGCCATGGCTTAGTCAGCACGAGCAGAGGAACAGGGAGGAAACCTCAGATGACATTTGTGTGACCAGGGACATAGCAAGGAGCCCCTCTCTGAACCAAACCAGGTACTCACTGCTGTGGGGATGAGAACTTTGATGCTCAGTGCCCCTGGATGCTGCAACCTGCTGCCTCTCTCACCCAGGCAGATCACCTGGGGTCTCAGCCCCACAGACTGGGGGTCACCGAGCCATCACACAATATTTAGTATCTTCCACAGACAATAGTAGTAATGCCACCATCATGCTCTGAAACACACTTTGTAGCTCCCCAGAGGAGAGCTGCTATTCAGGAATGCTTCCCCTAGAGCTGCAAAACATCTGAGATGTTAAAAAAAAAATTAAAAAAGGAAAATCACCTCTGTGCATGCTGCAGAGAACAGACAACTCATTCCACTTGTGTCAGCCAGGCAGAGCCGAGCCTAAGCCAGCTGAGCAGGAAGGCTGTGACAGAACAAAAGTACCCCACTGGCAATTCAAAAGGCTTCTGGTTGTTTGGTTTGTTTTTTTTTCCAATGAGCCTGTATGGAGCATTAAAAAGCAGAGATTTTTTGCTAAGAGGCACAAGAATTTTGCAGCAGTTGGGTATGCTACGTAAAGAAGCTTCCATTGGTAGGGAATTTGTTCTAGATTTTGCTCCTTACATCTTAACTTTGTATATTACATTTGAGTATCGTTCCCGTTAGAGAAAGTTCAATCATTTGTGCACATTAGCATCTCAAAATGCTCCCCAGCCCCCAGACAGGATGAAGAACACTGTCTGCACAGGTAGGGGTTTGAGACCTAGGATTATGTCTTTTCATATAAAAACCCCATCCAAACACACACATCTGCACAAGGCTTCACTACAGTGTAATCTCGGCAGTTTTCTATTTTGAGGTGCTAGCTGCACTTCACTGAATCTTTCCTGGTTTTATGTCGTGTGCATGTACACGTCACAGACAAACATACGTGTACATGTATATTATATGAAGCCATTTTGATTTACTCTGGTTCACAGAGGATTTCTGTACTGAAGCAGCATCCCATTGTCACGTAAAGCTTTTAGATCCAAGTCCCAGCCCTCTGAAAGCACCTGCGAGCAGAAAGCACCCCTGGAGCTCACTAGCATCATGTTTCTCCTCCCTTCCTTTTGCACACAAAAGCCCGATTTGTTTTTATCATTTTCCACAACTTCTCCTCCTACCACAAAAACAACACAAAGAGGAAAACCACCAGACCCTGCCTCACCAGCTTCTCCAGTCTCCTTCCAGTAAACACAAGAAAGCCTTACAGTATCTTTCGAAGTGCCCAGCTTCTTCAGCCCATCCAGAGGGAGGAGATCTGCAGAATCCTTGTGAATAAACTGAACCGCCTGCTTCATCCTCCTCTGCTGGCGGAGGGATGCCGCTTCCCTTATCTCCACTTCTTTCCTGCTCGGCTCTGTCAGGATGCCCGAATAAAACATCTTTCTGCCTGCGCTCAGCTGGCTTCTCGAAGATGCGCTCGGAGCCGGGGAGATGCTCTGTCGCCTGCGCTTTATAACTGCAGCTCGGTGACGTGTGGAGACCGTCAGGTAGTCCAACCAGCGCCGCCGAGTACAGGAAGGGTTGCACAAACAACAGCGGGTGAGCTCAGGCTTGGTCTAAGGGGATAAATCCGTGCCGTCCCTCCTCGCTGCCTCTCCTGAGAGCAAGATTAGCCACAAGCATCTGATGGATCTCAAAGCCCCCCCCGCAGGCTCACGGGCAGGAGAGAGAGCACCAGCACAGTGCCACAGCGCTCTCTATCCTGCCCGTGAGGCTGCTGGGGCATTTGGAGAGGCGCAGATGGCCCTGGGAGCCAGCATACCTCCCGGCCAACCTCTGCAGCTTGCTTTAGCCTGGGCAGGGAGCCTGAAGCATCATGGCAAGGGATAGCTACCCAGCACCCAGGTGAACCTCAACCCACTGCTCCCAGGTCTGGGGTGGTGCAGCTCCACATGAACCACGCAACCGGCCATGCTGAGGTTTGCTACATTATGCCTGGGGCCAGCAGGGTTAGGGCAAGCTCCAAATGGCACTGGCCTTACTGAAACATTGTAGGCTCCGATTGGCATCATCACCATCTACTCAACTCCCCAGGAAGGGTAAGGACTGCCACAAGAAGTGTCCCAGCCCAACTGGTGTACCCCAATGTGGATTTACACAGGGTATCTGTCAAACATTAAGGTACAGCATAACCTGATGGATCACAGAATGTTAGGAGTTGGAAGGGACCTTGAAAGATCATCTAGTCCAAACCCCCTGCCTGAGCAGGATCACCTAGATTAAATCACACACAACTCATTACTCCTCAGAGTATGGTTGCTTTGCAGTTTTAGTTTTGCAGCATTATTGCTGCTTGTTGATTGGTACAGATGTCATTGGGATCAATTTTGCTACAGTTACTTATATCTGATACCAGATGATGCTGGGAGGACTTCAAAGACATGTCAGAGGGTGAGGATGCTGGCATTACCTTGGATGCCCAGGGGTATCCTTCATCCTTTACCTAGAGCAGCTCTAGGCCTCCAAGAAGCAAAGTCCTCCTTTCTGGGGCCAGTCTGTGCTTTAGTGTGTTTTACTCAAACATGAACCACACCAAAGTCTCTGGTAAAATTCTACCACCTCATTCTGTTACAGTATATACCGTAAACCAACAGACATTAACAAACTTAATACACTTCCTGATCAATATGAGAGTTAGGGAAGGGGATTTTCTTAATAGGATTCATATGGGTTTCTTTCTCTACGACAGTGAGTTTTTCAGTGATACACCATGTCTCACCAGAAAGAGCCACCTTCCCCCAACCCCTGAAGGGCACACAGGTTTTCAGCAGCACAGCTGGGGCAGCAGGTACTCACCTGAACCTTCTGCCTTCCAAGTACTTTGTTTCAAGGAGCTGGTGCAGGAGAAAATGCATCTTTGTCTCAGAGATACAGTACAGATCTGGAGACACCCAGCAAGGGTTTGGTCCTTGTTAAACTAAGAAATCCCCTCAATGCACCAGATGAAACACAAGAAAAGCAAAGCTTAGTACAGGATTTATGCCAAGTCTGACTCCAGGGCACTCCTAACCTTCAGGGGTATCACGGTTTAACCCCATCCAGCAGCTGAACCCCACGCTGCCGCTCGCTCACTTGCCCACCCAAGGGGATGAAGGAGAGAATGAGAAGGGCAAGAGTGAGGAAACTCATGGGTTGAGATAAAGACAGCTTCATAGATAAAGCAAAACCCACACACACTTGGAATTCCTTCAGCCTACCCATAGGCAGGCAGGAGTTCAGCCATCCCCAGGAAAGCAGGGCACCATCGTGCAGAACGGTGACTTGAGAAGACAAATGCCATCCTTCTGAACATCCCCCTCTTCCTCCTTCCCCCAGCTTTGTTTGCTGACCATGACATCATATGGTAATAGATATCCCTTTGGTCAGTTGGGGCCAGTTGTGCCAGTTGTGTCTCCTCCCAACTCCTCATACACCCATCTTGCTGGTGGGTTGGGATGAGGGAGATAAAAGCCCTTGGTTCTGTTTTAGCACTGCTCAGCAAGACGGGAAAGGTCCCCATGTTATCAGCACCATTTTCAGGAAAAATCCAATCCAGCCCCATACCAGCTGCTAGGAGGAAGATGAACTCGATCCCAGCCCAAACCAGCACAGGGAGGAGCTGGGGCACTAAGCCTACTGTGCCCGCCCCCACCACTGCAGCCTGGACTCACACTGTCCACCCAACCAAGACTCCATCACCCTTTGGCCAGCTTCAGGCAAACACTCTTGTCTGGAAAAGTACTTCAGAAAGAGACCCCAAGCAACATGGAGGAGAGAGAGCAAAAAGAAAGTCTCCCCTGAGAGCAGCCTGGCAAAGACATTCCCCTTGTAGCAACTGAGGTATTTTGGGGTAAAAAAAGAACAGAAAAAAAGAAATGAAAGCAACAAAAATGCCAGTCAGGTAGAGTCACTTTAACCTTCAGCACAACCGTTTCTCCTTCCTCCCTGCCCTTTGGATTGCTGGAGGCTCTGAGCAGGGCATGGGCCAAGCAAGATCTGTCCCCCAGCAGCTGGGAGCTGCAGCCAGCCCTACCCTCCCCATGCAACTGGGCAAGCACTGCAGAACCAGCTCTCTGCTTCCTATCTTGGCATGTTTGGAACATAAAGCCCAGCTGACCTGAGGGCACCGAGGGCTGGCAGCACCCCCTTTGCTGGAGGGTCGCTGGCAGTAGCACCTGCACCCCCAGCTGCTTGCAGGGCAACTGGGGATGCTGATGCTGAGCATCAGCTGCTGGGGGTGTCAGAGCTGGCAATGCTGGATGGGACAAGCTATACATCTGTGCTCTGCAACAACAGCCCAGCTGTAGGTGTCCAACCCCTCCTCACACCACCTGGGGAGTGGGGGAATAATCAGATGAGAGTGCAGAATACAATAAACCCCAAACTCCTTATTCCACAGTTTCACATAAAGGCCATTACACATGAGTGTGTTGGTGTGCAGAAGGGTAACAGGGCTGAGAGCCTGATAAGGGAGATAATTTGTTTCTCCCTGGACTGACTCGGCTCATTACCCAACAGCAGCATTGTTCCACTACAGCAAGCATGCCTGGGGGGACAAAAGCACCTTAGTTTCCACCTCAGGAGCTGTTTGGCACTTATCCAGCTGATTAAATAAAGACACATCCCTACATCTGCACTCTCCCAAAGAGAAGGAAGCACGGAAAAAAGCAGGGCTGCCACCAAAAACAGAAGACAATTTTTAAAGCTCCATGGAGGCACTCCGCCTGGAGTATGAGCAAACACCCATTCAGCTCTGCTTTATGGCAAGAAGAGTAGAGCTGCAAGAGCAGGTGGAGCAGGAAAAGCCTCACCACACCATGACTCCAAGACTGCCACCTGCGCTTTCATTCAGCAAACGAGCATGTGCCAGAGCCCCACCATCTTGCTTCTGCCGCGCGTTATAACTGTGACTTGTGCCAACGGATCAGAAGGAAACCCACCTGGTGCTCAAGGGTAATAAATGAGATAAAGGCTTGAGTTCCCCCCTTTATTTTTAATCCTGAGAAAGAGGAAAGGGGGAGGAGCAGTAAATCATCTGCTCAAATCTCTCAGGACCCACACTGGAAGAGGGGCTCAGTTTGGATATTTCAAAGGTTAACTTCAGAGTGGTTGGTTGGTTGTGACAGATTAGCCAGGGGCATTGCTCCCCTCCCTGAGGGGTGTCTGAATAGGGGCAGGTCACAGGAGAGTTCTCACTGGTGGAGAGTTTGTGTGTGAGTTTGTGGTGAGTCACTCGACAAAAGCCCTGAAGGACACAACCACCTTTCTTGCCCCTTCCTGACTCGGGAGAAGCACAGTATAATGTCATGGCTGACATCCCAAAAAGAGTGCAATCGAGAAAACCTCCAGCCTGGGGGGCTGCCCCACGCTCCAGGACAGGCTGGTTCCGCTACAAAGCCGACATGCCTGTGGCTGCCAGCATGTGCCAGCGACAGCGTGTGTAGGAGACCAGAGGCTGACAAGCCCTGGCTGCCACACGTCTGAAGCGGGCTCTGCCCTGAGTCCAGGGCACCTGTTGGCCCAGCAAAGCTGAGCACAAAGAGTGCTTTTGTTTCCAAACCCACTGCAAGAGGGAAACCCTGCTCTCCCCAGCCTTGCCAACACACCCTTTGCCATCAGAGCTGGGGTCAGAAGAAGGCAGCACTCAACAGCAGCACAAGTGTCCTTGGTGGGAGAGGAGAGGACATGGAGCGCTCAGGAGGTTATTAACCACCCTACACAGAAATCAAAGCAATGCAGGTCCCGTCTGCAAGCTTAGTTTGCTTTACATGTGCTGTGAACTGGCTGAGCTAAGCCCCAGCAGTTTTACAGCCCCATTTACAGCCGATTTATACCAGCTTAGTACACAGTCACGCTTGCAGCTTAATCAGTGTAAGAAAGAAGAGCTGTGGAATTTCATTCACACCCCCATTTCATCTCCTTGCTCTCCCAAAAGGAAAGCAGTAGCAGGCAAAGCAGGAAGTNTTTTTTTTCTTTCTCTCTTCTTTTATTTCTCATTTTCCTTAAAAAGAAGTGATTTCTTACTGGTTGATTTATCTTGAAGAGATACAGAGATGCCCTGGAAAACTCAGAAGAAAGCAGAGAATGGTAAAATTTAACAGAAGTAGCAGCAGAAAAGAGTCCCAAAAAGAATAACCTACCCCAGCAAAAAGAGAGAACTTTAGAGAGTCAGTTTCCAGAGAGAAGACTGGGAAGAGCTGAAGGAAACAGAACCCCAGTGATTGATGCAGAAGAAACTGATGTCGAACAACAAGCTGTTCTGTCTGTCAGAGTGGGATCAGTAAGGGTCAGCTCTAGCATACTCAGGCAAATAACTTGCGTGGTTTGGAGCCTAGAAAAAGGTCTTTCTCTGAAAGCTTGGATACAAAAATCTAGAAGGATGTGAGCTTTGTAACCATCATTTGTAGCAAGACAAAGACTATGAACAACAGACCGGAGAAATCCTATAACATACAAAGGCAGAATCAGGTTGAGATTCCCAAGACACGTGACCCTTTTTGTCAAGTTTCAGGAATGCAAAAACCACACATGTCCACCCCAGAGATTGAAATGGCAAGTCCTGCAAGAGCTCCCTTACCTTTATTTTTCCTTCTTTAAAGAGGCCAAAACACACCTCTAAAACAAGTAAAACTGTGAGCACAGAAAGAGTTGGCCAGGGAAACAAGTGGTATACTTCCTAGTGTCTCCTACCACGTACCTCAGTGACTGCCAACTCCTGGCTAGGGCTGATTTGTGGCTGATGGAGTGTAAGAAGCCGTCCTGCCTCTGGAGCTTGCAAAGCTGTGCTGGTCCTTGTGCTACACTGGGGAAAATGGGCTGTGCCCCATCCAGGCCCTACAAGAGTCAGGAAAGAAGCTGTGGGTTCCATGTGCCAGCGAAGAGACAGGCAGGGGATTTGGGACAGGGTGCCGAGGGAAAAGGGAGAACCTGGCAGGTTCCCCAGGCACAGGGTATGGGGTAACAGGATAATATGCGCCAGGGCCGGGGTGGGGGACAGAAGTCCTGGCCATCCCTGACATCCGTGTCATAGCATCAGCAGGAACAACCACAGTCCTTAACAGAGGCGATGGCAGCTGCTGTGCATTGAACTGCACCATTCCTGCTCGCAGGAGGGGGAAAACAGGTCAGACCGCACTTCTGGCATTGCTCACAATGT
Organism: Heliornis fulica; assembly: GCA_013399135.1. NCBI lineage: Eukaryota > Metazoa > Chordata > Aves > Gruiformes > Heliornithidae > Heliornis > Heliornis fulica. Next base: position 494,078 of record VXBZ01012526.1, on the reverse strand, counting down.
CTAAGCACAGAAGGTGTTGCTGCTCACACTAATACAGACATGGCCACCAGGTCTTTCAGAGATTTCCATGGAGCTGAAGACACCAGAGAACTTTCTTCTCCAGCAAAAAGACAAATTCTTCTCTCTCTCTCTCTCCCAAAGTGCCCCTTGTACAGCTTGCTTTCTTCAGAGACTCCACCTGGGCAGGTGGGCAGGCAATGGTATGTGCAGAAGGCAGGTGCCATTTCTCCCTGGCATGTATCCACACTAACCTCTGTTTATTCTGTGCAATAAGATTATTCCAGTATAAAAACTTCAAAATGATTAATTTTAAGACATGTTAATGCATGTTAGTTCTCACCCTCCCACATATATGCCTGAATTGAACTGCAAATATTTATTTTGAAGCAAGCTACATGTATATTCAAAGTGCCAAACAAAACTACACCATTCAGGCTTCCCAAACTCCGGGGGGGATTTCACTTCCCCTCCTGCCCTGCAAAGGCAGCCTGTGTGCTGAAAACCTCCACTGCTGCTGGGGACTTCCACACCGTAAATTTTACATTCAGGTCATTAACGGTATAGGAGAGATCTTATTAAGGCCAAGCCAGCACAAGTCATTTCACACTTCACAAAGACAATTTTCGTGCCCCTTTTGGAACTTTCCCGAAGCCTGGCACTCAGAGACTGAGAACTAACAGAGCTGGGCACGCAGGGATGCTGCTGCTGCTCCATGTTTCTGAGCCAAGGAAGGCAGGAGGAAGAGGGCACTGCTCTTCTTCACTTCGGCCCTATGTCGGCCAGCGGGATCTGCTGAGAAATAGCAGGGGGCCTACTGCTGCTCCCCAAAAGGCGCAGGGCTGTCAGGATGAGGGGCAAGCTCGGAGGGGTAGAAGAGGGCAGGGACAGCCAGGAGACAAAGGTTCGCAGCTGAGTCTGCAAGGGAGAAGATCGGGTTTATGATGAAGTGATGTGGTTGGGGTGCCCTGGTTCACCCCAGAGTCAAGGAAAGCAGGATTCAGAGCCTCAGCACAAACCCCACTCAGACCACCTTCACAAAGCAGAGCTGTGCAACAAGCTGCAATACTAGAGGTGCAGAGGGTACGTGAAGGGCGCGCTGTGCTGGTCAGCATCGTCCCCCACAAGGCTGCTGTCCGGCTTTGCCGAGTCTGCCCCCGTTGACTTTTGGAAATAGTTCACAGCTATCCCTAACAAAGGGCTTGTGGACTCCCCACATCATGGGAGCTGCAAGGTGCTTTCGCTGTCATTGGCCATGGGACTAATGACATCTAAAAAGCAGAGTATCTAAACACAATAAACAGCCATTGCAAGAGCAATTTGGTGCAAAAAATTGCACTAAACTTGCTCCAACAGAGACATGCTGTTGTTTTCACACCTACCTATTTTCCTTGCCCTGTCAGCAGTTTTCTCACTTTCTTAAGCCTAATGGACAAAGGCTCTGCACAGTACCCATTACAAAGCCCCACTTATGCTGCCCACCCACTAGAAAGGTTTCCATGTCTAGCAGGCACAAAGGAGTCCATTCTTGGTCTAACTGCTCCAATCCAACAAGCCATTTCTATCCGCCAAGGCACTTAAGGTCCTGCTTACATGCTTTACTGGATGGGCACTATGAGCAGATGGCTCTCTGGGCAAAACTCCTCCTTCCGTGTATGTTGAAAAGTCACCCCTTAGTACACAGAGCATCATCAGTTTGCACACAAAATCACATGGGATATTTGATAGAGCAACTAAAGCAAAGCCTTTGCAGTGCATGCTGTATATGTTACCCTGGGAAACTTGGGAAATCTGTGTTTGCATTTAGATCTGTGTGGTTAATTAATCATGAGGCAGCTGGCCAAGTTTTTCCTTGAGTCAACACCTTGAACATTAGTGGAGATACAGTGAGGGTCCATGATGCCCAGGATGACATCCATGCCTAGCTACAGTCAGGAAGTCATTTACTAGCCATAATATTTACCCATTGATTGCTGGAAATCTAGGTTGTCATTTTCTCCCTTTTCAAACTAATAAAGTTGTTTCTCAGAAACAACTGGCACCATGGACAAGTGCCCACAATGGGCAGACCTCATTCATTTTCCTGGGATCTAAAACATGCCCCACTTCCTGCTAGCCAAGGTGGTCATATCCAGGGTCATCTTCCCCATAACGCTGTGTCTTCATCAGTGTGAAATACACACTGGCTCCAGGGTAAAAGAAGATGTGCTAGGGAAGCCTGAGGCCACAGATTCAGTGCTCTGTCCTCACCACACAAAGACAGGACCCCCACCAAGTCTTGAACTGAAATTTGAACTGGGAATGGATGACAGGAAACAAAAGAGGCCTAAGCAGGAACGACATTTAAAAAAACTATGGCAGCTTATACAGTGGAAGGGACCTTTTACACCTCTTGTCTTTGAGTGACAAGAATAGAGCTGGCACCGACAACTGCAGAGCACAGTTATGTGAAAGCTCCCTGACATGGGGGGAGCTCTCAGTCCTGAAAGGAGTTATGCAAACCTTTTTAAAGCTCTCTGCTTTTCCTCAGTTTCTAGCTAGAGAGCTTTCCTCTGCCCAAATATAAATCTGCTGCAAAGGCATTTCTCATTCCAGGTGCTTTGGAGTGGTACGATCCTAAGTAGCACTACTCGGGGAGAGGGAGGGTGAACTCCTCAGGCAAGCTCTGTGAAATTTACCTCCTGGAAAACACAAATCACAGAATATAATTTAAAACCAAGAAATTAAAAAAAAAAAGGAAAGAAAAAGAAAAAAATATCACTTTGTTGCTGAAACAGGGCTAGTACAGGTCAGCTCCAAAACAGTCTTGCCTTTTGAAAGGTTTCTGTATGGCATCACCCAATTTATCAAGTGATGGTGACAAAAATGACAGAGAATCTCTAGTAATGAAGTGAGCAAGTTGAACAGAACTGGAATTTTCCAGCTGTTCTACAAAAACCCTGAGAACAGGTGCTTACTTCATCTCGTGTCAATGTGAGATACACCAAGGAACAACATTCTTACTATGCTTTTAAAAAGACTGACTGTGAACCTATTCTGCCTCTACCAGTTAAAGAAGTATTCATAGAAGGATTTCACATAAATATTTTCACCACCTTACAGAGCTAGGACCTAAGATAGCTTTGCACCTCTCCTTCGGAGAGGGGGTAGATTGCTTTGTATAGGTTCTTTATCAAGTCTGGAATTGCTCTGGTTTCCCAACAGATCAATGCTCAATGAACTCAGGATTTGAATGCTTTAAGGTAAAAAAAAAAAAGGCATCTTTATTTTAGAACTCTAAGATAAATCAAAATCTGAGCCTAAGATATTTTACAGTATCCATTTAAGATAAAAAATATGATTTACATCAACATTAGAGAGGAGGTCACCACAGTGTTAGTCAAACACAGGATCTCTCACCTCTGTGGAGCGCTTGTGTTTATTTTATGAAGCCAAGATTCCAATACTCTCAAGTGTTGCAAATATAAGTGAGCTACTATCATATCCCCCTGCACACAGCACATGCAAAACTGCAGCAACTCATAATGGGTAAGATTTAGTGAGACACATTACTGGATACTCAGTGCTAATATTTGCTAACGCACAGAATCGTCAACAGTACTTCAATGTAACTCTCCTAACACAGAGGTTGTGTTTGGCATGTTGTGGTTTGGTTAACTATCTCCACCTTCAAGTCTAGTCCACTGAAAGATACTTTAGCTCGGCTATGTCTGAGAAGGAAGCCAGCTGTCCCAGGGGAGCGCGAGCATGTGCGCTGCAGGCATGAGCGATGAGACACAGTGCTATTGATTACCTGTGCTTTGAGGTGTTTCTGCCCTACCTTGGGTATAAGATACCACAAGATCATCTGTCCAAGCACTGACAGGAATCAAGTCTCAATGGAGCTGAGCAGCCTCCCCTGAACCGATGGAAGGAATCAGTAGCTGATCATACACACAATTCTATTTCCAAGAACACATGTTCAGAGTCAGCTATTGACATCTGTAGAGTCACAAGAGGAATGGGCCCAGGTAGACTGCCAGAATCACTCATTGTTCTCAGAACTAGGTAACAGCAACTGAAGTTATGCACTCACAATCCATTTCCTCCAGCTTCCTTTGAGGTTTATTCTGCCTGGAAATCAACAGCTTGCAACCTGCACGTTTCCTCCCTAGCAATTTGGAAAAGAAGGCGGAATGGCCATGACCAGTGGTCAGAATTCAGTTCAGAATAAGGTCTCTTCCCACCACAATCTGAAGAGGTAACAACATCTGGCCCAGCAGCACAAGTCTTTCTAGGTACCATATTTGCACTTATGTGTCCAGCAGAGTCCCTTCAGATTCCACCAGAGCTGCTGAAGCCAGCCCAAGAGAGCAAGATGCTTTTCCCCTGCTCAGTCCCACACCCATGCAGGAAGACAGAAGCACACCATGAGCTGTTGTGTTAACCAAGCCCTCAAGCTTAGCAGACTCTGTGGTTTAGGTCTCCAGCTGCAGACCACCTAACTCAAAAGCTAGGGCTGTTTGTCATTCGTTTGGACAACTGTTTTCTCTTTCCCAGGGCCACATGCTGCCCTCTCGTGGGAAGCTGTACGGATGGTACCCCTCTGCCTTGGCACAGCCCTGAGTCCTGCAGCACAGGCAGCACAAACAGATAATGAGAGCTGCGGTCTGCCAACACCCTGAAGACCAGCAGCTTCATGTAGGGCACCACAACCTATGCTTCCTTATCACAGCTCTCCAAATCCTTAAAGGTCTCCTTATTTGAGCCCCTCCTCAATATGCCAGACAAGAAAGCACCATGAGGGGTTCTGAAGGAGGCACCAGACTCTAGCATCTTATATGAAGGTGTGTGCCAGAGCGTGTGCCCGTAGCACCCCACAGCCAGGCTGGACCATCTTCTGTGCCCCAGGTTTTACTTCCCTATTACTGCATGAGGAAATGCACCCTGCCGGAGCAGAGAGCCTCTGGCCTTTCCTACCCACTCCTCGAGCAAATGGTCAGGTTGGACACATGTCCTGTTCTGAGCTGGGACAGGTACTTGTAATGGATGCAGCAGGGCTGAAATAAGCACACCTCATGCCACAGGGCCTTTCTGGAGTTGGTGAGGAAGACGGCAATGCCTGCAGTGTTGAGCATTCAGTTCCTAGAGCTATGCTTCCTTCTTGCACTGAATGAAGTTGCTGTTCTCAGTATGGATGAGCCTTTTCAGGGTTTTATTTTTGTAAGTTTGCCAAGAGAATTAGCACCTACGGGAGCTGGGGAGCAACAGGTTTTGCTATGTAAGGCAGACAGGCCCTCTGAGCACTTTTCTGCCAGTCCTGGTTTTAATAGCTGGTACCTCTCAGCTTTTCCATATGGCCCCTCACACCAGAGCTACATCAGTAACAGCAAGCTGGGGCCACCCAAATTCATGAACTTGGCTGTGTCACAGATAGGCTTGCCTGCTGGACAGAGAAATGCTGGATTCCCAGTTTTCCAGAGTGCTTCTGTCATTTCCAGATCAAACCCCAGAAAAAACATGATCCCTTTTCTTAAGCTCCTATGCTGGATTTTACTCCAGGCAATGCCTCCAGAAGACATCTGAGCTGGCACTTTGCAACACAGCTTTCAACTGGTGACAGGACAAGTGTAGCTACAGAACCTGGTCACAAAGCACGTGTGAGGCAGACACTAGCGCAGTGACAAACAATTCCTGATGTCTGGCTCTAAATCCAGAGACAATTCTGCCACTCCCTGTTGCACCACACTGACTGCAAAGAGTGCACATCTCAAAAGACTTCTGGTGCCTCCAAATGCAAATATGAGGTACATCTGAAGCCACAGTTGGTCTTGTGCCAACAGTTGTACCCCAACTCTTTGCTGCTGGTTTTGGGCCATGTCGATGACCACAGAAAACTGAAAACAACACACATCCTACAGTCCCCAGGGCTGCCAGCACACCATTGTCGAACTAGCAGGCTCCTCAGCTACAATGCTGGCCAGCATTGAGTGCCCCACATTGTCCTAGCCCTACACTGCCTACTCCCTGCCAACGCCTCCAAGGCTCAACAGATTTGGAGATTCCCTTTTCTGTCACCTTTGTCCAGGCACATATTTGTTGATGCCCATGGCCAGCATGCACACTCTGCACTGAGCACAGGGTCCCTGAGGAGCCCTTCCAGGCCAGCCAGCCTTGCCCATGCTCACACATGACCCCTTGCAACAGCCCTGCCAGGGCAGGGCAGGGCATCAGGGGCCCAGAAGGGTGGGGGGACAAAGCCCCTCATCATTGTACTGCAGGTGGCTGCCCCTGGAAAAGATAATAGGCGGCTGTGTGAGCACAGAAGGAACCAAAGGCAAAGGCCAGCACCAGGGGCAGCACCCAAATAGGTACTCACACATAGAGCCTACTGTGCCCACCCTGCCTGACATCACACTCCTCCCAAGTTTTCATCCTGGAGCAGCTTGCCCCTACTTTTAAGCTTTCACTCATTTTTTTTTCTCCTCATGAACTGTATTTTTGGCATTCTCCTTTCATGACAGCCATCATAGACTTGGCTATCTTATTGTCAGATACATACATATAGACACACACTCATATATTTTTGTGGTTTTAACATACCTCCACGCTTCTCCATCTCACGAACTTACTTCATTCTCCACCCAACACATATCAAGGCTCCCGTCCATGCTTAGTATTCTGTCCCATTTCTTCTAGCACAACAAGTGGGAGAGAACACACAAAGCACACAGGCTACCACTATGTTAGATTTGGACATGGAAGACAAAGCTTTCCCTAAACCTAGTCAAGCATAAACTTGCTCTGTAGATAAGTATTTCATGGATATTTGTTGTGGTCCTTGTATAACATGAAAGACTTGAACTGAGAACTACCAAACAACAAACTGCATCTCAAGTGACCACTTCAGAATAGTTCAGATGCAGTGAAAATTTTTCTCTCCTGAAAACGATGAACCCATTGGTTCCCGATTGCCAGAATCACCACAGATGGGAAATTTCATGGCATGTGATTAGTATTCAAATTTGTTAGTCTACATTGCCTACTGAATGCACTTCCCAATGAAAAAAGGCTGCTTCCGTTGCATTAGATGAAGTTTAGCAGCTAACCGGGGCAAGGGAGTTTCTTTAATGAATTCTGTGTTTACAGACATATCCAATAAGGAAAAAGATTTCAAGGTAATCTTTTCCAAGCTTTTTTTTTTTTTAATGTACTAGATAGGCTTTATTTCATGGACTTTGAAAAACTTTATTACTCTTCAAAATGTATTTATTCAGAGCAACAGCTGTACTAACATATTTAAACAGAGCAAGATTTTTTTTTTCATTTTTCTTTACACTTAAAGTGGTTTAATAATACGGTAGTTAGAAAGAGCAACATGGAGAAAGTCATACATAATTTTCGCTGACTTGGAAAGAAACTAGATGAACTTACCTCCTCAGAGCAGAATGCATCCCCTGAATACTCGCACTCGTGTTTTCCCCACAGGTGCTATATTTGCATCACTGCTCATGGGTGTTCTACAGTGATAGCAGAGTATCTGTTGGGGAAAAGAGAGCTCCACAATGGAGAGCAAAAATATGCCTATGAGCAAGAGGAAGATGTGTAGTAGGACAAGTTGGTTCCAGAGATGCCTCAAAACAAACCTACTTGTACCAGTCCTGAATTCGGCTCAAGTTCTTTAACCAGTACTTGTTTGTCTCCTCCAGCAGCAGCCTTGTGCACAGTTTGAGTGGAGCAGCACCAAAAGGAAAATTGGAAGTATATGTACCTTTTAGTTGTGATCAGGTTTTACATTTAGCATGATCTCTTGCATTTACAGGATGTCATCTATATGCATGAGAGAAAAAGCATTTGCTTGGAAGTTTATTTAACTCAGAAATATTTGTGTTTGCACTGTTCTTGCATTCTGTTCCCAATAATTATTGTAATACCATTGCTTCATGCTTACCTGCATCAGACCTCTTCTGATTCCTTGGATTTAAGTAAGCTTCAAGTTTTGCTCTCGCTATTCTGCTATTACTTATTTCTGGTATGTAAACACCCAATAACTCCAGCCAGAATTTTAGCTCCCAGCATTCAGGGAGTTCACAAGATAGTTCATACCATCAAAGGCGGGGAATGTCAGTATCTGAGTGCTCACGTGTCCATCAGTGCAATCTAGCAGATGGCAGCATTCACAATCTCAGGAAGAATATTTGAATAACAAGAGTTTTCTGCTGTGATTAGTCTGTAGTCATCATAATTTTCCATGGCCTCTATATTCGTGTATGTCATTTACTTCTCTGTCTTGTCCGTATAAACCAATGTTTCACCTAACAGCTGAATTACACAGTTGTATCTCCCCAAACCACACCAAATAACCCAGATGGCTACATTCAGTTCAGTACAAATGAGTCCTTATCACTGTGATTCTATGAAGATAAGGGTCAAAGAAAGACTGAATAAATTAGAGGGAAGATATCAGGCTTATTTTTATAAAAGTTTGAGAGATTGACTACAACTAATAGTCTTAACATATTACCACAGAAATAAATACAGCAAAGCAGTATTAAAAATTGTTATAGCTCAACTCATTTAAAATTTCTTATGACCTAATTCTATTTTTTAGTCCTAAGAAATTAAATCAGTGGATTTAATGAAAAGCTTGATGAAACTGTGATGCAATCTTAAACATACTATGGGGACTTGTGTCTTAAGACAGGTTTTTACCTTTCTGTTTTTATTATTTTTAAGTTTAAACAAGAGTGTTTGGGGGCTTTTAAAAAAATTATAATAAAAATTCAGGGTAATCTACAAAGCAATAAATACTTTGGAGTTAAGTAGTTTATCCTGTCTTCATACAGCTGGTTATAACAGGCCAAATGACTCCAGCTCATAGGAAGAATCATGCTAGAAGACTAGCATGAATATTAGAATTAATACCAGGATAATTCTGGTATTACACTAGCCAGAAATATGTGCACTATTAAATATATGAAGAACTGTATCTTCAACGGCATTACATGAAAGAAACCTATGGTTAGCAGATATTCCCTGAGTAAAGTCTGATGTGAGATAACTTGCTACACAATCATTGTTTTTGACACAAAACTATTACTTAGCATAGCAAAGGCAGCTAAAAATATTACTCAAGTTTTTCATGCAACTAAAAGTTCACTGGTTTATTTCTCTTATTAAGAGTAACAGTCTGAAAACATTATACATTAATTTACAATAATGAAAAAGATCCTTATGCTTATCTCATGTAGGTGACACTAAGTCATCCAGTTAACACTAATTATTTCAAAAGTTAAATCCTGTTTTATAAGGTTAAACATTTTTTAATAATTTGTTGCCAAAAATAACATCAGTCTGCAACCACACAGAAAGTAGAAATTGTACCATTGCTATGAAGATACAACACCACGTGTTACAACGTTCTGTGACAGATATCGCTTCTCCCAAATTTTAAGATGGCAGAAATTTCCTCTTCAGTTTTTACTGCACACAGTAAAAGGGGAAACGTTGATTCACAACGTTAGATCAAGGGTAACAGAAGTGCTCCTAAGTCATGTCCTTTTTATGTAGAAAATGAACAGGGCTGTGAAGCAAAAAGGATTCTTCTTCCAGAAAGGGCAGGATTTTCTGCTCAGCTTCAGACTGTACACCACACCAATACACTTCTCTCCTTCCACAGACAATGAAAATGGCACGTGCTCACAGGGCAACGGAGAAGCAAAGTTGAGATCCACCGTACCACCTGAAAGTGAGATACTTGTCCCAGAACAGCCGTGCAGAGCTAGAACCATGTGCCTACAAGATGCAGTGCAGTGCAACAAACCTGCAAGTCAGTAACTCATGCACAGAGCAAGAAAGTCCTATTTCACCAATTAAAATTATGTGGATGTTTCACAACTTTTGTTTTCTTGAACACTGGTTGAAACCAATCACTCCAATTTGCGTGTTGCTCAGCAAGATGAAATGTGCAGCTCTGTGGCTGCCTTGGAAGTGAATACAGCAAGAACTGGCTTGCTTTCCCTGGCAGAGAGCACACAGATCACGGCAAAGCCATGCTGCTGAGCTTGGCCTAGAACCTGGCACACCATGGTCCTCTCCTCCCAGGGCTCCACCAGCAGGACTCTAACTCATCCACAAAGCATCCCTCCCATTTCAAAATGCTCCACTGCCACACAGAGATGGTTGGTGGGCTACTGCAACTCACTGACACCCTGCTTCTGGCATGGGAAGCCATATACAGTAAAGAGGTGAGGACCATGCAGCCAGAGGAAACTGACTTGAAATACTTTCTGGGATGGCACCACAACAGCACACTCCTCCACAGCCATGACAGGCCTTTCTCACTACCCTCCCTCTTGTTTTGGCATCCCTTAGCCATTCCACTCACTGACCACACTGTCTCATATCTTCTTCAGATAACCCTCTGCCCTCCCTCCCCATGAAGGCAGCAGGGATTCTGTTCAAGATGAAGCACACCAGCCAGGAATGCACAAGGGCCTGGGATCCTTCCCCTCAGTTCTGCTAATTCACCTCCCACCTTCATCCTCCACCAAACCTGTTTGCTCCCCTTTGCTGCAGGCCTGAAAGCCCTGTTCCTGGAACAGGTGCCCACCACCCTGCCACAGCAACCCACAAGCAGCTCTTGAGCTGGAGCGGAAGCCCCAGTGCAGCCAGCTAGGACACAGTTCTCCCTCTTGGCAGTAACACAAGTTGCTTCCCTCCTCCTCCCAGACCATGTCAACTCTTTCAGGACAGAAACAAGAGGAACACTGTGTCACATCATCCCATCCTGAGAGGCTCTGCTCCCCAGATGCTGCCAAAGGCCACTGTCCCTTCCCTTCCCATCACACAACAGCCAAGATGTGTCCTTACCACAACAGACTGCACAGACAAGGGTTGCCATGACATGACATTTCTGCAAGGCTGCGTTTGGCGGTGTCCATTTGCTCATAAGTGTGGGGAAGAGATTCGAACCCTGGTTCTTGGCAAGGGTTTCATCTGTCACGCTGTGGACATGGTATTATTCACATACAACAGTTAAATACCAATGCAACAGCCACATACCAAAGCAATGAATGCCAGAGAGATCTGGCTACACACCCTTGGAAAGGGAGCATTTGTCCTGGCTACACTGTAAAATTTCAGTACCTTTCCTAAGGGAGCACTCAGAGGAAGCCTAGTGCCCACTGCACCTCTCCACAGTTGCACATCCATCTCCAAATGGACAGGACTCTGGCCATCTTCCCTTGAGACAGAATGTCCAAGGACCTTCTACAAACCATACACCGAGGAAATGGTTTGTATGGCCAGAGAACAGCCTTATAATGTAAGCATGGACTGAAAAGCACTGAGACATCATTTTGATCAATGTAGTTCTCCCTTTCAGAAAAGCCTTCTCACATAAGAAAAACAAAACCTGAGGAAAAGGACACAGAGTTGGGAATCTTGAACAGCATTTTGCCATAAACAACTTTTGTAGCAACAGACTGGTTGAGGGAACATATTTGTACATCCACTTCTCTCCACCAAGACAGGGAAAGCTGGCCCTTCTCTGCTCAACAATGTAATTGCAAGGTGCTCAGACAAGATAAGGAATATAAGGATTGAGGCTCATAAGAACCATATACAGGTTTAAACAGTGATGTTCAAGAGCATAATCTATGCAAAGCCTGCATTGAAAATGGGGCTTGTGTTCAACGGCTCAGAGCTGCCTAAATGAGCCAATGCCTCGTGCTATCCCAGGCCTACGCACAGGCAGAGCATAGGATTTAGTAAAGAACCTGCTGTGTTGTAACACTTGCAGCCAGCCCAAAACGGATGTGTCAGTGGGTCAGGGTCAGCCTGTCATTAGTGTGACACGCTGATTTTATTCTGGTACCACTTAATTTAAACCAATAGGTCATTAGTGTGAACCCAGTGTGATCCTGACCCAAAGCATTCAAGCTAATATTCACCCCTTCTCTTATTCCTCTGTATGCTTTGTACAACATAAAGCTCAGATAAAAATTAAACCTTGTGTAATTCTTGGGCTGGTTTGGACTAAAATTATTTCAATCTTGGCTCTGAATTCCTTACATAGCAAAAGTTGAGACATCAATCTTGTTCCCACTTTCAGTGATGCCAGCCTCGTTGAGATAACATGCATTAATGGCAGCCCAGAGTTTATCCCAACCCACACTACTGTGGCCTGTCTGTCCTCATTAGCTTTTAGAGTTACTGATGAAGCAACATGGCAGAGCTCTACAAATTTCTGCTTGGCATTCAGTTAGAGAAATTATGGGCAGTCTCTAATTCGGAGACCCATGAAGATACCAGGTACCAAAAAGGTATTATCTGAGAAGGAATCAAAATTCTGTTCACCAAAACATTTCTATTAGCTGAGAAAGCCAAACTCTGCCAAGAACGGAGCCGGCAAGCTTCCCTGGAGTTTCTCTGTCAGTGTGTAAAACACAGAAAGCAGCCCCCACCTACCACAACCCCTCTGTCCACGTCCAGGGCTGGTTAGTCTTTAAAGTACAGTGCCAACTACTTGTAAGGCCTCAAAAATCTGGAGACTTTAGAGCGCAGCAGCCGAATGAAGGACCTTGGGAACATCTCTCTTGATTCTTGCGCTGTGTACTTGAAGTAGTTCTGTGGATGTGCCAACACATCAAACAGTGCTTTTATCAGTTTCTTGTCCTAGAAAAGGAAAAGCAGATTTTACAGTAATTCCACAGGGGAGTTCGGGTCAGTACTACCAAAGCTTAAGGACTATTTAACTCAGAAAAGATTATGAGCATTGTACTTTTCTTGTAATAATGTTTCAGGGGCTCAGAAACCAATGGAATAAGGCTGACAGTAAGGCCCCAAAAAGTTTCACATTTATTGGTAGTGGCAGCAGGATTTCTCCCCTCCTCATACTCCTAAGAGCAGCAAACAAACAAACCCAAACCAAAACACGAAACTAACACTGGATCTGATATCCAGCAAAGGAAAAGTTTACTTGGGATGACATCCGATCAACTTATTCATGCAACAGACCCCTAAACAAGGTCAGAGAAATGAAATCCACACAGCGATTTCTTATTTTTCTCTAATTCCACACAGGGAGGAAAAGCTCTTGCTAATCTACAGGCTACAAGTAGCAGCACCAAGTGCTTCCCAGGAGGTTAAATACCATGCCCCTCAGTTTACTCCACTGATTCCTTCCAGCACAGTTTACTTGAGGCTCAAGGGGCTCTCTTCATTGAAGATTTCCCTAGTAGATCTGATCCACCTAATCTCCCTGGGCAAAGGGTCTCATATCAACTGCATAATCAGGTGTGCTGATTCCCTTCATTTCCCTGAAGATATCACCACAGAAGAGATCTGATATAGAACAAGAGACAACTTCACTGGCAGAAAATAACATTATTCATTCAAATTATTCAATCAAAAACAACATTAATTAGTGGAAGGAATATACCTTAAGTATTTCTTGATGATTTTCAGATGCATAAAGTCTACCATCCCGAACAATGTCTTCTATTAATTCTTGGTAATCCTCTACAGGGAATGCACAAGAGAGTAATTTGCAGGATCACTTACATATCTCCTTCGGTTACACACGTAAGCCCTACCTCCAAAAAAAACAGCAGCACTAGGCCCTTGTATTAGTGGTCGGAAAATATTCCAAATACTCTTCTGGAAAGAAACTACAAACATACTAGAAACTACAAATATACTGTTCACTAGGAAAACTGCATATTCTGCTGACCTGCTCAGCATCAAGCTGTCAAAAGCAAAAGAAATCATAATGCACCCAGGATTGTCACACATACTGTAACTAGGTAGCCAGCTTCAAACCAACTGCACTGCAGAAACTTATCTGTAAATACCCACAACCTGTTATTGACTTCCTTCTACAGTAAGAAAGAGGAGGGGGTTGTGGGGTGGGGAAGAGGTAATAAGAAATAAGTAAAAAGTCTCAGAAAGGAGAGGTCTCCCCTGAAAAATTAATTATCTGCTGTTGAAACTCTGCAGACCACAATGAGGATAACTCTTTTACAATTAATCCAGGGTGAACAAAAACGTGCTGTACAATCTTCGCAGCACTTATGCTGAAGTGCAAAGTGCAAAGCTCAGCTCTAGTTTCACTCCTGGTGACTCTGACAATGATAGGGTGAAACTCTTGTCCCACAAGCTTCATTTCAACATAAGTATTTTTCTATCTGATACTAGATTACAGATGGTAGCAGCAACAGGATAAATAAGAAGCATGGGGCTCTGCTCAAATTCCTAACTAAGGGCACCTGAAGGAACCCAGAACTGGGAAGGCACAAAAATCCATAAGACTCAAATTCTGGTTCTGAGCCATTTTGCAGGTTGGAGACCAGGACCCTGGCTCTTTGTTTAGATCCGTGAATAATGGAAATACAGTGGCACTTAAGATTGCAGACAGTGCAGAATCCCTTAAACTAGCTTGAAATGAAAACAGCTACTGGATGTAGACTCATAGTAACACTGCTGAGAGTGCTGGGTTACCCTACTGCTTAGCAGAGTCAAGGAGCCCACAAGGAGTACTGCAGTGCTGCAGCTGCAGAGGTCCACACAGGCCCAGCTGCTCACATCCACTTACCATCGTATGTTACATAAGGAACTTGGAATCCTTTGGCACTGTTCCCTTCATTTGACTTGAACTGGATCCACAACTTCTTAGACCTAGATGTGAAAGCTATAGGGCGTTCGTAGGTTTGACAGGTTTCATATGTGGTCACAGAGTTGGAAGAAGCTTTCAAAGAATAACATACAATAACACACAATAAGAAGTTATCTGACAAAGCTTCATGCTAATGAACAATTAGAAAGTAGGTTAAACTACTATGACAAGAAATGCTTGCTGGCATTAAGAAATCTCCTTAAATGTGGCAGGCCACTAGTAGATGGATGGCAAGCCATCAATGTGTGACTTCTTGTTCAGGGATATTTTCCCTTTTCCTGATAAAACACACCCAATAGTCTACTGTTTGAAGGTGTGCCTATACCATAACTGAAGCTGTTTACTCACATACCAGGCACCTGTAGGTACTAGCAAGCACCACCTCTTTCCTACCCCAGTCTGGAATTGCTTAACATAATTCATGACTAGTTAGTAGAAATCCATCTACCCCTTCCTAACAATATTTCTCTCAGAGTTCACTAACATATCATAGCCTTGCACCCTTGTTTCACCCGAAGCTATGGAACAGCATCACCAGATAGGATTTTTTTCTTAACGTGTCGTTTAAAGAAATTTCTACTCATAATTAGAGGCCAGTCAGGGTACATTTAGCTTATGTAAACAGCATTGCACATGAAAAACCTGCTGAACACTGGGATGGATACCATACACCTCAGTAGGTATTTCAGACTTACAGCTTTTTCGCATCACCAGGTAGTCTCCACACTCATCTTCTATTGGTAGAAATATTTCTGGAACCACAATCAGAATGCGGCGCTTTGGCGGAGGGTTAATATTCCAAGTGCACTCAGTGTTTGCAGGATAATCCCCAGGATAGTTTGGTGATTCGATATATCCAGTGTAGTCTCCCAGTTCACCTCCACACTGCCTATCTGAAAAAGCAATACAGTATGCAAGACTAGGCAACGGGAGGTCAACCTCCAGCTCTCTCTACAGTTGCTGTCAGAAACAGTACATGGGTGACAGACACAAACTTGTCTGTTTGCATCTGATGCAGGTACAGTTTCTTTGCCAGCTTCACTTTCACACTGTTGCCTGCTTCCACCTTTGTGTTTTACTCCACATCGAGACATAAAAATACAACTAGTCTCTGCTAACATAGCAGGTGCTATTGACCCAGCCACAGTCAAACAGCACAGCAGCTGTAAGAGGACACAGAAATGGTAAAGCAAGAATGCTTTACCAGAATGCATGCAAGCCTCAGCTGAGGTCTGACTGGAGTCTGAAGTGCTCTGCTCAGACACCATGCCTGCAGCAGCACGAAACAGGGAGCAGAGCAGGCTCTTTCCCTGTACAGATCAGCACTGTTGTCAGTAAGAGAAGGTGAACCCCCATCCAGGATACTTTGCCTGTGCTCACCAACTCTGTGTGGGCACCCAGGTCTGGGCACTACAGTACCGTGACAATCACGTGCGTGCGTGACATGCCTAGGGAGCAAGTTCTTTAAGCGACAGATGTGCAGTTCCCTGAAACATATTTCTGCATATGTACACAGAAACTCTTTCTTCTGGAGACAGATATATATACATATATCTGTCTCCAGAAGGTCTTCCAAGGAGTTGCCTCTCTGCCCTCTATTTTCCTCTCTTTAATTTACCCTCAGCTTCCCACACTACAACCACAATAACCTAAAACAATGTTTCTCTTTGTAACTGCCTCTTTCAAAGGCTGTTATTAAAAAGAAATGGTTATTAGAGTTATTAAGTTTTAGCATGCTAAATTCCAATCCTTTTAATAGAAAGGAAAGAATTCAGGGTGCTGAGTACACAAATTCGGTCTCCTTTATCATAGGAGAAAAGATTTAATAGCAAGACACAGGGAGACCCAGCACCAACTGGTAAACCACAACCACCACTTACCTTAACAAGAATGATGAAACCAGTCTGCAGAAATGGTCTCTCACAGACCCCAGTAAGCTATGTGGGGTGACATGCAGGCAGGCAGAGAGGAGCAACAGCACTGCCTTCTCATAAAGCTCCCTGGAGCTAAATCTCGCTCTTAGGGCAGCTCTGATTATTCATGGACCAATCTTTAATTTCTAAGAGATCATGAAAACCATCTCACTATACTTACTTTTGCACTGTGTTATGTTTGTTGACCCATCAAAATCAGTAGTGGTGTTCCCAGGGCAGGAAATGCAGTAATTTTGTCCAAACTCAGGCTGGTATGTCCCAACTATGCAGCGAATACATCGATGAGTTGTAGTATTATAAAAATGGCCAGGTGAACACTGAACTGAAGAGTAGTTAAATATGCAGCATGGTTAAAAATTGACAGTACCATTTTAGATTGTGATTTTATGCATTTTTATAGGATCTAGTATAATTTCAATAACCGAAATGTCATGTTTATAAACTATGAAGGTAATAAAGCAGAGGTAATAAACTAAAACCTATTCAATGAAGTCACTTTGTGCAAGTGTAAAAGTTCCAAATGCAACACTATAGAGCAGTTCTGTGTGGAAGCAGTAATAAATGATATGGGGGACTGAGTATAATCACTGTGATTTTGTAATAACCAAGTAGAACAGTATATTACTAAATGGTCTAGCCACTGACATTTGACTTGAAATTTGAACTGCATGGGGAAATACTAACCTAAACTTTCTTTCTTAACATCTTATGTAGGCTGCTGCATCCTAGTATATCCCTGTGATCAGTTCAACACAAAGAGAGGTGAAAGCCTTAGGCCCCTTCAAGCAACACACTGCATCATTAGTGACTGAACTGGTACATCGTTGCCTTCTCTCATGATCGCACACTATCTTGCATCAACAGGCAATGACTCAGGGTACAACCACCTCCACCAGATCTGCTACTTTAATTCATCACATCATGCAAACCATTATCTTCCAAAGCATCATTGTCCCAAGTAATAAGGAGAAGAGTAAGTGGCCTTAGGTTGTGTCAGGGGAGGTTTAGTTTGGATATTAGGAGCAATTTCTTTGCCAAAAGGGTTGTCAAGCATCGCAACAAGCTGCCCTGGGAAGTGGTTGAGTCACCACCTCTGGAGGAATTTAACAGACAAATATATGTGACATCTGGGGACATGGTTTACTGGAAGACTTGGCAGTGTTAGCTTAACGGTTGGACTGGATAATCCTGTAAATCTTTGACAACCTAAACGATCCTATGATTCCACATAAGCTATAGCCCCTCACAGGGCTTGCCCTGAGCTCCTCCTCCATCACCAAAATGAGACCCTATTCTGACATACAATATCTTCTGTAAACAAAACATTTTATGGAAGTTTGGACATTAGACAGACAGACATAAGGGAAATAAAATCCTTTCTAGCAGGCTTGCAACTTTTTTTCTAGCTCTCTGCATGCAGACAGGGAGATTTCCTTCTCTTACTGCAATCTGACAATACAGGACCCCGAACACCTTTGCTTACATTTCTAACATGCTTCTTTTAGTTCAATTTTGCTCAGTTATTTTTGCATTTGGCCCACCACCATCTGTACATAAATGTGACAGAAAGCAGTCAAGAGCATCGACCACATATATTATCTTTTCTTTAACTCCATCGATACTTTGCTTCTTTTTCCTAGTCCTTTTTCTTTGTGGGACTAAAATAAAATAATTTTTTCTCCTATTCCTTTTACCTCACTTGGCAAGTTTACCTCTCCCAACTCAAGATGAAAATAATTTACTACTTCAGTTTTCACTGAAGAAATCTATAAGCCAACACATTATTACCAGCAATATTAATTCTTCAACCATGCTACAAAGTTCTTCTATTGTGTTGTAATTCTAAATAGAAAACATATCCTAACTAACACTATACAGATCTCTTAAACCAAACAGCTATAAAAATGCTTGCATCAGGACCTTATTTTTATGCCTTATTTCTACTCCACAATAGAATATTTTCTATTAAAGCTTTTTCTTCAGGTGATTTTGACATAAGAGATGTTCTTTTATACATGCTTAAAGACACTGACCAAGACATTGAGCAAACCAAAACCACGGACTAACACTTCATCTCTCTCCATGAACACATTTTTACCAGCATTTTCAAAGACAGCTTCATAGCTGTCTTTCAGCTTTTTGCATTTTAGAGAACTAATATGCCAAGATGATTTGTAAAGAAACAACCCCATCTGATTTTCACTTCTGTAAGGAAAACCTTGGTAGCATGTCAGCTTCACTGTGATCAGGTTTCAAGGGCTGTCTGAGGTACCTCAATGGAATGCTAGCTTTTTAGGTATAACCCAAGGCATCCAAGCCAGTTTGAACATGAAGAAACTGTTTTCTTACTTATCCTCTAGGACTGCAATTCCCTCCTTCACATTGTCATGTTGCTGCTGTACTGAAGCACAAAATGCAATAAGATCATCTTTTTTTTTTTTCCTTGAGACTTTTATTCTCTCCATTGTTCCTTTACAAGACTCTTCACAGATCAACAACTCACTGACCAACTTCCATGTATCTCCTAAAGCCCTGGTCAAGTCTTGTATAAAAATTAGTATAGAAAGAGAGAGGGAGACTTTAGGGAGTTTCCTTTCGGCCAGGCCAAGCAACTGAGAACCCTGGAAGGAGAGATCTTCAAGAGGAAAATGACCCTTCTTTGAATGTCCCACTTTTAGCAGCAGGAGCAGTTACTTTTGCCTTGCAGCAATGCAGTTCGTCAAACAAATCTTGACCTTACCTTTGGTCTCACAGTCCTGAAACAAGGATGCACTGGTATGTCTTGTTGTTAGACCTCCTCCGCAGGGGATGCAGGATACTCTCCCAGCTTCAGGCTGGTATGTTCCAAGGGGACATGGCAGACAGGGTTTGAAGCCATCAGGAGAATATTCACCTGGTGAGCACTGATCTAGAAAAGAACACCACATTTGCTTCAACCTGTGCATTATAGATGAAGTTATGTTAGCGAGCCTGCAGAGGACCTGAAACCCCACCATGGAACTGATCTCCTCTTTATGTAGGGAGTAGGAGCCAGGGTTTCAGAACTCAATGTCAGCAACAGACAGCACAAAACATGGCAGGTACCCTGTAAAACTGAAAGTGATACTGACAAGCTCAGATGCTAGCGGGCACTTCTGTGAGCAGGAAGGAATGTCACACTTTGTTGTAAGGCTACACTGGGCACCGTGTTAATCTGTACAGTACAATTTCATAGTGCTTATCTCCTCTTTCTAGCTAAAGAACTCTTGGACTCCTCCCAAATAAGCCTAAGATGCCAAAACATACTTTTAGATTTCTAAAAATATTTTAGTCTCAATATCATTGAATATTCATACTTCATAACCACTGGTATTACTTCTGCTTTACCATTGGTGTTACTAAGTTGTGTGAAAACCTCAACCACAAGTAATTGTGCGAGTTCACACCAAACTAAACATTATGCATGCCTCAGAGACTTTTAAAGCAGAAGTATTCTTACCATTCCTCTGACACTGGTCTTGGATAATGATTTTCCATGCACTGGATTACTGTGTTCTGTATGGTACATAGATAGGACTAACTCAATCCAACTGATTTTACTTAAACACACACCTCAATATTATTTAAGAAGCCCAACAATATCTATGGGTATCTTTGAAAAATTCTGGCTTTCCAACTTTTCACAAAATAACTGGCTTCAGTTCCACTATTTAATAATTACACTGCTCTGGAAAGGCACAAAACACTGTTGCAGTTGTTCAGCTCTGCTGAAAAATTCTGTCCCTTTAAAGACCTGTTACGATAATAAACTGTTAGTTTTAGTTTATAGCTCCAGTAAATCACTCCATGAATAGCTGTTTTGTTAGGAAGTTAAATTGGCCTTGGCTTCATTTCAGGATATATGACTAACAACAAACAGGGCATTAACTACCGGTCATGATCAATGATGAAGAGTTTTGCTGATGGTTGATATACTGAGTGAAACAGTGAGTGTTCCTCCTTAAAAATAAAGGACAGCAGGTTAAGCAATGCTCTGTAGCTTGTCAATGAAAGCTAGTGAGGCAGTCTTAGCTCTTGGTTCTAACTTTTTCCACCAGTGACGGTTTTGGCTGGGATAAAGTTAACTTTCTTCACAGTAGCTAGCACAGGGCTGTGTGTTGGGTTTGTGCTAAAAACAGTGCTGATAACACAGAGATGTTTTTGTTATTGCTGAGCAGTGCTTACACAGAGCCAAGGCCACTTCTGTCTCTCACCCCACCCAACCAGTGAGTAGGCTGGGGGTGCACAATGAGTTGGGAAGGGACACAGCCAGGACAGCTGACCTCAACTGACCAAAGGGATATTACATACCATATGACGTCATGCTCAGCAAATAAACTGGGGAAAGAAGGAGGAAAGAGGACACACATACATTCAAAGTGATGGCATTTGTCTTCCCAAGTTACTGTTACATGTGATGGAACCCTGCTTTTCTGGAGATGACTGAACATCTACCAGCCTGATGGGAAGTAGTGAAGGAATTCCTTGCTTTGCATGAATGCATGACTTTTGCTTTACCTATTAAACTGTCTTTACCTCAACCCATGAAGCTTTCTCATTTTTGCCCTTCTGATTCCCTCACTCCCTTGGTGAGGGGAATGAGTTAGTAACTGTGTGCTGCTAGCTGGGCTTAAACCACAGCACTGCCACACAACACTTCTGCTGTCATGAAGCCACACATTCAGTTGCTCCAAACTTCTCAAGCCTTTCTTCATTTTACAAACATTCTTACAGAACACTCTACTCTTTGTCCAACTCAACAAACATGTATGAACTAAAGCTTTTGTTGCAGTGCTCCTAATAAGGTATGGAAAGAACACTCTTTTCTATTCCATGACAAGGAAAGACAATCAAGATGAGTGAAGGGGATTTTGAAAGTGGCTACTGACTTCAGAAACCAATAAGCAATGGAAAGACCACTGCAAATCTCCTTCCCACAGAAAACTCTATGGCTCAATGAGAAATCAATGTTCTGAGTGGGACAGTTCCTGCCATGGTTCCATGGCAGGAACTGTCCCAGGTAGATTTCATGGCAGGAACCATGAAATCTACCTGGGACAAACAAAATCTTTTCCATTTCATCTGAACCAACAGATTCAAGTAGCTCATTTTGAGATAAGTTTTCTTTAAGTTTTCTTGAAAGGTGGCAACAACAGAAAGAAAACTGTAAAGTTTTCAAACAAACCAAACCCACCCAACCAACCAAACACAAACAAATTAAAAAAAAACCCACAACACACAACCCAACATCCAGCTAGCTACCACTAGCTGAGTATATTGTAGTGGCTACAGTTATGAATGAGGTTGGAGAGAGAAAAAAAATCAGATGGGAAGATAGAGGACAAGCTGACCCATTGTGGCGATAAAGCCACAATTAACTACAGTTGTGGTAATTGTAAATGTAAAGCTAAAGGCAACTACTTCTTGAAAATAATAATATTTGTTTGGGAATGGCACCTTGCTGTAGACAAACCAGTCTGACAGAGGAGTCCAGCTGGATGACCAATGGGCTTGTGCTGTGTGTCCATGGGGTTTGAGCTGACAGAGCAGCACCTCCCTAGTGAGCCATTCTGCTCAGAAGTCGCATCAACATCAAAGCCCCAGCGTGCAGAGCGGTCCTTCCACACAGAGCAGGTGAGGGGAATGCTAGCTGCTTTTACAATGGGGATCACTGGTTTATGAAGCAGCATGCGGTGTGCCTCCTGGAAATGGAGCGGCCAGACCTAGATGGATAGGCACACGAGGTACTCTGCACATCTTCATATCTGATGTTACAACATGCAATAATGAGGCTTAACCTCAAGGGTGTTAGGCACCCGCGATAGAATTGAAATCAATGAGGCTTGAAAGAAGCAAGCATTTCTGAACTAAGTTCATGAAGTATGTAAAATGCAGAAACTTGGCTATTTAAGTTTCAAATGTACTGCCTAGAAAAATGTGTAGTCCTGTCTTTCTCCTACTATGTATTTTGAGGTGCACCAAACACTTCAAGCCTTAATAGAACCTATGTGTATATGAGAAGAGAGGTTAAGACACCCAGACATAATTAGCTATTTGCAATCTAACAAATACTCATTATGCAATGCAAATAGTAAAACTACTCCAAGTCATGACCAAGCTTTAATGCCTTAAGCTCTTAAATATATCAATTTCTTCACATGACTACCACAAATCAAGCTTTTCAAAGTGGTACAAGTATCCAGACAATTTGATCCACTAACACATTCCCCAGTTCCTCCACAAATTCCACCCAGAAATGTTCCAAACACAGGCCACTCAGTTCAACTGGAGCACAGAGCAGGAGTACTGAGGAAAGCCTGTTTAGAAGCTCACAGCACTTACCAGGGCCAAATTTAGCATAACAAACAGATTCAGTGTTAGGTTCAGTTATAGTAACATTCATTATAGGGGCATTATGTCAAAACAGAAATCATCCCATGGAAATGCATAGGATTGTGCATGGACATTAGGATGCCACAAATGAATCCTCTCAAAAAAAAAAAAAAGAAAAGAAAAAAAGAACCAACAAAAACCCCAACCAAAAAAAAACCCCACAAAAATCATCTCTAAGGGGTCAAACTTTTACTGTCATTTATTTATATAAAAACAATTTATGAAATTTAATATCACAAAACTAGAACCTGCATGGTCCCAGCTGACAGACGGGAAATACCCAGTCAAAACAACATCTGAAGATTTGCAAATAATGACATTAAATCGGAATTCCACTGGATGGCTTTGCTCTTTTTTCAGAAACCTGGTTGTTTTTCTCCAAACGAACAAAAGAACCAATTGCCTCTAGTAGACTTCATTTCTGCAGCCACTGTCTTTGTTTGTCTCCAATACCCATTAAAACCCCCATCTTCAGTCTTGCAGCTACTTTAAAGTAAAAAAGAAAAAAGGTGAAAGCTTTTCTAATGCAACAATAAAAAAAAAGGGGGGCTGGGGGGGTGGGGGTGGAAGAGGGGCCCACAGGGAACCAGGATTAACAGTTACAAAGACATTTAAAGGCTCTTCCCTCCTTTTTAATGTGTTAGCCTTTGAGCATTTGCTCCTATAGACAAGTGCTATAGTATTTCAGTGGCTGAGAAGATGAACCTCATAAAGGAGGTCATGATCCACCAAGTAACCATTTTCTTAAGAATGGTGCCTTGACTTTATAAGGAAAATAACAGTTGATGCAAATTGATTCTGAAGTGGCATCCTTTAAGTTATTGTGTTTTAGCAGTTTACAAATATAGGTCACTTGAGATGGTTACACTCCCTGAAGATTTATGTCTTAAATCCGTGATTCTCAGAGCAAGCAGGTTAGCAGAAAAACAGCACACATACTACCACTCAATAACTAATTTCTCGACAGTTTTTTACAAAACTGAGAAAAAAACAACCCAAAACTAACACACAGTTCTCTATTGCATAACACAACTATTCATTGTAAAAATTGCAAAGGCAGGCAAGCACTTTGATTTTCTCTTTAAATATCTCTCTCATACGTTTATAATGCCAGTATCATGCCACATCTAAACTGAGATGTGGTTCATATTGTATGAAATGTGAACATTTTATCTGCATCCTGTAAAGTACTGGGACAAAACTGATGAATGCTGAGCAATGAAATACATCAACACCTCCTACACAGGATAAAGCTCCTCAGCATTTACATCAGAGCAGTGCCTATACCAGTGCTACTCATGTTTGCTGTTCTCTGAAGTGACAGCTCTTTGGACGAACCCACATGTAACTACTACGCAGTAAGGACATGTTCACATGTCCTCTTACACAGCAATTTCAGGGAATGGTACTTTTCACAAGCCTCCTTCCACCTCAAAGTACTCATGTATCCAACACAAAAGTACCCAACGGAACAGACGAGGTTTACCTTCAAATCCATGGGATGCGACCAAGGTACAACTGTTTTAAGCAACAGAAAAGCAGCTAAATTTGCTTGTTCTTTTTCTGTGTGAAACCTGTACTTCACTCACTATCTGCATCACAATACACTCAAGTGCCTAGACTGACTTACAAGCCTTCTGTGATGCAGATAGAGAGTGACTGACTTTGTTCCCTCACTGCTTCCTGCTCCTCTGGTCACACCGAGCAAAATCCCTTTACCAAAGGTCTCTGCCTGTTCAGAGACCACATCCACCACCTGCACTGAATCCATGTGCTGAGCTGGTAATTCTTGCTACGGAGTCACTTTCTCCCTAGAATCATTATCGTGTCTAGATAAGCAGGGCCCCAATCCTGTCCAGACCTTCTCAGCAGCTCTGCAAAACAATCCTATCAAAACAAAGCCCCCTGACTCTCTCACGCACATCTCTGAGCTAGCTAGCTTCCTCTTCCACACTTCCCACTCCTTTCACTTCTATTTCTTAGCTCCTTCTGAGTGGCAGTCAAAGCAGCAGCAACCAAGTGTTGCCTTTACCATACGCACTGGGACAAACGGCTTTTTCTAAGGAAATGAGGCGTATGTAACACTACCTCTGCCTGTATCTTTGTGTCCCCTCTGCAACCAGTGAGCTTTCAGAATCCAACTTCCAGCGATCTGACAAAAGATGCTGAGGTTTTAAAGATAACAAGTTTCTGTATGTTTAATGTAAATATGTGGGAAATATGTAAGTGGTCTTAATGTCCATGCAAACAAAAGGCTGTGATACAAGTTCCACCTCCTGTTTGATCACAGCAAACCTACACAAAGATATGGCCTGAATAGTTCAGCTGAAGAAAGATTAATTTAGTGATTGCACCTTTCTAGGCACAAGCAAATCAAACCATAAGGCACAAAATCCACAGGGAATCATGCCTTAGCAGTTCCACTGCTCACAGCAGCACCTATTAAGATGTCCAGAGCAAACTGTGACACCAATTCAGCAACAGAAGAGGCTTGTCTTCTATGAATTGTTCTTAAAAATATTAGTCTTCATATGCTGAGTGTCCCTGATAACCAGTGTGATAAACTTTGTGTAATCAATTTGTTAATCAAACCGGTAGAGGAGTAAACTATGTTAACCTCTTGAATTGAAATTATGTTAATCTCTTTAACCAAGTGATTGCACTCTGTCTGTTGACTTTTGATTGAGCACGAACTTGTTAGACTAAGCAACCCCCAGGTTAGGCAACATCTGCATTTAACCAAGATAAAAAGCACAAGTCTTAATTGCCTTCGGAGAAAACACAACGCAGAGGAAGGCTAACGCCCTCATCACCGGTCAACAAAGAGAAGGACCCCTATTGACAAAGAGCAGAACAAAGGGAGCAATCAGAGGGAACCATTCAACCTGGAATTTACCTGGAAATGACTATAAAAAGGGAACTTTGGTGGGCATGAGGTGCGCCTTTTGTGGAGCAGGAGACTCCTCGGCCGCCCAGCGCTGTTTTTGCCTGCTTGTTACTTGCTCAAATAAATTCTATTTGGAAACTCTAAAAGTTGTCACAGCCGTTTATAACAACCAGGGATATTTGTGATCATCATTCCAAAGAGTTCTCTAGGCACTCTCCAAAAGCCCCTCATTGCTTACTCATTGCTACTTTTCCAGATGAAATCACAAATGGCTTGAAAGCCACACCGGGCTCTGTATGACAGAACGAGCTTTCCTCCAGCATCCAACACATCTTGAAAACATCGATGTAAATCCAAGTTTTTCCAGAGTTAGTGAAACTAGATTGGAAAAATCTGTTCTGAGGCTGAACAGGTTGCTGCTGGGAGATGTACTAATTCAAACTGACATTTTAAAAGCTTGCTGATTCACAAAACCACCTGCATGCTGCCTACCCAATGAAACCTGAATTAGCCGTCATGGCTGTTAGGCCCCGTTAAGATAACATCTGACCCTTCTTGTTAACTTTTGTGCTTTAGAAGCATTTATTATGGGCTGCATTATGGTGGTGCCCTCCAGTGCCACAATAACTAAGATTTTTCCCAGTACTGGCCTATAAAATTCCTATTCTCCATGAATTTATAACGCTGTTATGAACATTCTCTGAGATTCAGAGCTTAATCAGCAAAGAGAATGTGAGAATCAATTTCTGCTCAGACTTTTCTTTCAAACAAGGCTCACAAGTTCAGGAATGTAGCACTACACCGGATGTTAAACCATCTTAACAATAATACCGGTGATGTCAAGGCCACTGGTGTCTAATGTTACTCCCATGTCTTCTACCTTTGAGCTTACTGTAGGCTGTGCATCAACTATAAATGAAGTGCAATGCACTGAGCTCTAGTTCTTCTCTACAGCCCAGGAGAAGAGAAGGCTGCATGGAGATCTTATCACTCTACAGCTACCTGAAAGGAGGTTGTAGTGAGACAAGGCTTGGCCTCTTCTCTCTAGTGACAAGCGAGTTGCACCAGGGAGGATTGAGATTGGATATTAGGAAAAATGTCTTCACCAAAAGAATGGTAAAGCATTGGAACAGGCTGTGCAGGGAGGTGGTGGAGTTGCCATCCTTGGGGGTGTTTAAAAAATGGGTAGACAATGTGCTTCGGAAGATGGTCTAGTGGTTTGGTGTGTAGGGCTAACGGTTGGACTTGATGACGGATGGACTTTAAGGTATTTTCCAACCTTCATGCTTCTATGATTGACAACAATAAATGCACAGAGAGGCACAAGTCAGTAGGACAAACAGTATCCCTTACTTCTTCACATACAGACCTCCTCAATCCTGGGCAAGCATCCCACAATCCCCCCATGCCTTCCAGACCTGAGAGAAACAGTAAAACACACGTGATAGCTTGTTCCTGATTTACATTTACTTACCACATCTGTTACCCACATGCACCTGTCCTACACCACAAGACTGCTGTGGCTCTGACAGCTTGGGAGACTTTCTGGCCACTTCGTGGTCCATGCCAGAGACACGAATGCGGAACTGGTCTCTGCTGACTGTCTTCCGTAAGGTTCGAATGGTTTTACGAAACCTCTTCTCGGTCTTTTTTCGAGCACAGCGCACATCACACGTGTCTGAAAAGTATCAAGGGTGAAAGCTGCTGTAAGTGGCCATGCACAGAAATTCTCCCAGTTCAAAAGACCAGTGAATGCAAATCACTGAGGAAGCAATTTCGCTGAACAAGTCTGAAATCCTCAAAGACAACACCACCAGGCTAGAAGAAAATTAGTCAAACCACAAGGTTAATCTATGGGCAGTTCTCTGATCTTTGAAACTATCCCCATCCCTCACTGTTTTTGAAGCAGTAAAATTCATTTTCAAAACAGGAGATACTTTTTATTATCATTACGCATACAGGTAGAAGTGAAAAATACAGAATTAAGGAGCAAACTACAAGAAGCTTCAGACCGCACCTTGGATTATTTTTCCAACCAACCTGTCACCTCCTTTCGGCTCATTTCAAGCTCAAAGTCCGCAGTGATAAAAGTTTCTCTAGTTGCTGTCGGTCTACTGAGGGTTCCAAGAACTTTGTTGCCAGAGCTGCATGTTAGGTTTACATAGTGGAAGCTCTCCATTACTGAATTATGTCTCTCTGTATGAACAAAAGTAAAGGAAGCAAAGCTTGGCCAGCCATGGTTATTGTATAATACTACTGCTCAGCACACATGTTGTCATGAAGAGTTAAGGGTACAATGATCAATTCCACATGACAGTAAACTGTTTGGCCAGTTTCTCAACTGGTACTGCCTCACATGGAATCATGACTCCAGTGCACCTACAGATGCAGGCTGAGGCTCTGGCACCGCAGCAGGTCTGAGGCAGGATTCACTGCTAGGATGAGAGCTTGGCTATAGTGCTCAGCCCTCTTTGCCTGGGTTTTGCTAGCAGGTTCTAATGAATTGCCTTTGCACTATGCAAAGCATCTTAGAACCATGACACTGTCTCCATCAGGTAGGCTACTTGAGGGCAAAACAATTTGCACTCAAATGAAGCATGTGACAAACATTAGTTTATAATTGTGTTTAAATTAAGTAGTGGACAGAGGACATTTGGAGACCATTTTCAAGGTTTCAATGACGAAATATGAATTAGTTAAGAAAACATCCAGAATAAGCTTTGCTTCTGGAATATGTAACTCTTCACTGAGCATCTATTGTAGTTACTCACTGCTACTCAAACGACAAACAAAGTGACATGCTGATTCATCATATTGTTTAGTGACTTCTTCCCTCAGCTTTTTTTTTTTTTTTAATATACTCCTCCTCATTTTCTGCTGACTTTTCAAATTCCCAGGCCATCTTTTCTGCCTTGGAACAGATGGAAGAGCTGACCTCACTGTATCCATCTGGGGCTGCTGAAGTATAAAAGGAAGACAAGAGGAAAGAGGAATAACTCTTTGGCAACAGGGTCAATGTAAAAGGCCACGAGATTCTTCACTGAGGTATCAGACAGTAAGGAGCAGGCAAGAAAGGAAAGAACAGAAAGAAGGGATAGAGAGAGAAAAGGAAAGAAAGAAATCAAAAGACTGGTTGATTTTACTGACAGTGGTCAAACAACAGAGAAGGGCTCTCCTAGCAAGACAGAGGTTGTCACAGGGAAGTCCTGTGATCTGAAATAACTATTCTAAGAATGATGTCTGGGGAGGACTGCGATTGATGAGATCAATGAAGAACAGAGAGATTGCAGTCCTCTACGCTTTGCTTATGGTGTACTGCATATGTGGATAGCACTAACCCCTGAGCTATGGCTCTGACCTGCTTACCTGTATTTCTATATTCATACCTGGTATCATCTGTTCCAGACCTTCTTGAAACATCTCAGTCTTTTTCAAACTACATTTTCCTTCGTTTAATTTAAAGGTTACACTTATCTTGATGGCTGAAGTATCTTTAGGAAGAAACAATGACATGTTTTTAAAAAAGGAATAGAGAAATATAGATAACCCTAATGTCATAATATAATGAGGACATAAAAAATATCCTGATATAAAGTGAAAAAGCAGCCATCACAGAAAATCTAAAGAGATGCCAGCTTCTTCCTGCTGCAAAGCTGTTCCATAACTGGAATTGCAACAAAATGTGATTATGCTTAATAAAGAAAAAACAAGAGTGAGATCTACTACTGCTAAATGAAAAGAGATCTGCTAAATAAAATAAAGGTTAGCTGAAATCAAAGGAGATACTCCAAACCAGTCCAGAAAGTAGTTTAGCTCTATATAAAATAGCACATCTTATCTGTTTAGTTTTAAATGTTTTCTAAACATTGCTTTCCAACATCTCAACCTAAACATACTGTATGTTGCCAACATTGTCCAGTCTGAATGTATATAAAGAGGCATGACACTCCTGGCTGAGCTGTTTTTTTTCATGACTGATCTTTTTCCTCTTTCCTTATTTTTAATTCTCAGTGATGCCGATAAAGCAGTACAAGGGGAAATTCCTAATTGTATTCATGAACTGCAATCACAAGGAAGAGGAAATAAAAACAGATTATAATGGAGAAGGAAAATAGTCAACAGAAACACCCTTAATTAATAATTATCTATTAAAAGAAATCCATCAAATCATGCAACAGGAAATCTAGTGATTACCCAGCCAGCTGGATGCATTTGTAATTTGTTGTTTTTTCTTAAGATGAGATGACCTGCCACAGGTGAGGGTGTAGGCATCTTGTGTTCCTAGCAGACAGACCATACAGACAAACTGTAAAGACAAACACTGTGCAGACTCTAGTACAAAATTACTATAAGATTTCTGGAATATAAAAGACATTTTTAATTTGTTTATTGGAATCATCACTATCACCTTTTTCAGTAATGTTGTTCATAAAATACTCTGCATTAGAGCTTGTCTCTTCCTAAACAATTTAAAGGGTTCAGGAAGAAAAGCAGCATCTGTCCCATAAGCCCTTGTCAAGTCTGCATGCAGTGTCCTGTGAGGTGGAGGGGCTGTGCAGGCAAAATCTGAGACCCCACGCAGGGCTGGAATGCCTTCGCCCCATTCAGCAGCAGCTCTCAGGGCCAATTAAGGAATGGCCCAGGGAGCACAGAGAATTCTGCCCTGTCCTCCCCAGCTTCAGAAAGACTGTTCTCATGAGAAGGGAATCCAAGGGTAGAGTGGTTATAAAAGACAAGGAAAGGGAGGCTTTCTTGGGACTCTGGCAAGGATATAGCCCTTTATTATCTATAGTGAAAGAGGAAAGGTCCCTGTTGATTGTCTGCCTCTCGGGGCTTCCATGAGAGTTAGGGAGGTTTGCTACTCTTACACTCTCTACAGAATCATATGCTTGATTTTGTTGTTTCTGACTTACCAGAAAATACCTGGACATCCGAAGAGCAGCTTAAGAAGCATCTATCACTCCCACCACTCTTAGTACAGTGCAGCAATACCTTGGGTGACATATTATCGGGCAAGGGACCCTTTGTCTCTAAACAGGATAAAACAAATACTCACAGAAGTAAAATAATAAATTGGTGTGTACCTGCTTTTGTAGCTGGTGCCTGAGCGCACATGTGCAATTTATATGCTGTTAGACAGAAAAATCAAAGCAAAGTGAAATCACTGGAAGATCACAGATCACACCACTTAAGCAATTTCCTTTCTGGTAAAGTTTACATCAGCAAACCTTCTCATGCAGAGAAACAAAAGGAAATAGAAGAACTAGCTTGATAAAAGCACAGGAAAGAAAGCATTAAAATCCCTCAAAGTATCTCCTGTTTTGGGGGTTTTCTTTTTGCTTGTTTTTACCAGTTTCAACATCAGTACCATCATGCCTGACTAAAAAGCAAAGTAGAATACTGGTTATGATGACTCATACTACTTAACTGGACAGATCAAGGTTTTCAGATTTGACTATAACCACGTGGCCATCAGGCACATCAGCAGTAGAAATGTATTTACTAAGCACCTTACCAACACAATCCTTTTTATTCCAGTGCAATTTGTAGTTAGAGTGACAGAGGCATTCATAGTCTCCCAGTGTGTTCACGCACAGCTGTTGGCAACCACCATTGTTGATGCTACACTCATTAATATCTGCAAGAAAAGATAAAAATACTTTGTAAAAGTTACTCTTGCCAAAAGTCTGCACTCTTAACTCCACTAGGTAAACGAGAACACAAATACTGCTTAGTAGGATTTGCAAAAGATTCTAGGAACACTATCTGGACAGCCACCTTGAAATAGGTTTGTTTTTACAGAAAACCTTTGATAAACATCAACATTGATCGAACATTGTTGGGAGATGTTGGTTATGTCCTTACACCACATAATTAAAAAAAATACCCAGCAATGTAATAAATAGTCTCAAAGAAAAGGAGACCAAGTCTACTTTGCACTGTGTCTAGTTAATATTTCTAATTTGGAATGAAGACAGACAATATGGACAGGACTCATTCTGATCAATCCTGCAAAGCAGTCAGATAGATACAACTGCTGTGGAACACTATTTGACTCCATGTGGTAAGTAACAACAATATATCAGTATTGTTCCTTTTGGCCAATTATCCAATTTTGGGGCCTTGTCCTGCCCAATAAATGCCAAGAGGAGGAGAAACTGCTGACAACATAACATGCTGCCTTTGGTGCAAACTTGCATGATGATGCAGAATATGCCATTCATTCATCAGTAGTGTATTCCAAGGGTCAATACAGGGGCCAATACTATTTATCCTCTCCATTAAACCTGGATGGTGGGGCAAGAGTTCACCCTCAGCAAGTTCGCAGATGAATCAAAACTGGGAGGAGTGGCTGATACACCAGATGGTTGTGCCACTATTCAGAGGGACTTTGGTTAGAGAAATGGGCTGACAGGAATCTCATGAATTTCAACAAAGGAAAATGCAAAGTTCTGGGTCTCTGCTCCTCAGTTCCACCCTGATGACTGCTTCACTTGTCTCCTGTAGAATTATACATAAACCTAGAAAACTGCTGTCAAATCTATTGCAAGACTTCTTATAAGTGAGCAGGTATATATTCACTATCACTACTGACTTTGACACAGCCTGTGATTGACAGTAAATGAACTTACTATAATACAAGGATTACTATCTGTACAGGAGCATACTATGAAGAGGCCACTTAGCAGCCAACATCAAAATTATAGTTCCTTTTCCCTCACTGGTGGCCAAAAGAAATGGAATTAATGCAAAAGAATTAATGAGAACAGACTTCTTTTAGTGAATAGTGTCACTCCCCATGCAGACAGGTTTGATGTTTCCCTGTAATCCTCTTTGCAGACTTTCTAGAGAAAGATTAGAATAAATCAGGCACACAGAGATCTCTGAATTAATATCTCCAAGTTCAAGTGTGCTCATTCTACCTCAGAAACAAGTAAGTCTTGCTCAGAAGTAAGCAAGCATATGGAGTCAGTAAGGTTTTGCCTAGAGCCTATATAAACAGGTTTAATTCCATTTAGTGTCCAGTTATTCGTGTTTCTTCATGTTATTTCTGTGAATCTGACACAGAAATATTCACACTTGACACATACTGAGGTTCTGTGAACACATTTCTTTCTTTCCTAGAATAAAATTTCAAAGACAGAAAGACATAAACTATTTAAAAGTTTTAATCCTGGATAACATAAAACTGTGGTAGCACATCACAGAATCACAGAAGTGTAGGGATTGGAAGGGACCTTGAGAGATCATCGAGTCCAACGCCCCTGCCAAACCAGCTAAACTCCAATCTGCATCATGTGAGGATCTGACAAATGCACAAGGATAACCTGCAAAACTGTAATATTCTGTCATCCAGAGCTTCCTGTTCTTTAAGTCCTATTCTGCTGACATTTCGTTGAAGTCAATGAGACTTCTGTATGTGAAAAACCTATCAAATTATGGTTGTCATATCCAGCTGCAAAACATATCATTCTATTCTAACAGTCACAGGTGCTTTCTGGATGCAGGATGGGAAGGAAAAAGCATTCAAACAAAGACAGAAATGAGCAGGATGACTTTGTACTTTTGCTGCCTCTCCTTCTCATGCTAAAGGGTAAACTTTATACGCTTACTGCATATACACAGGCTTATGTCTTGCAGAAACACTGATTAGAGCTGTGGCAACAGCACTATCTGCATGGCCTGCATTGCCTTTTTATAACTCACCTCCACAATGCGTGAAGCCATACAGGGCGTATCCTTTGTTACAAGTACACTCAAAGGTGCCTGGATGATTGATGCACATGTGGTCGCATGTTCGTTCAAAAGAGCATTCATCAATGTCTGCAGATTTTAAAGGGATACATCAGTATCTTTCAGCCTGACTCATGAGCTAACAAAGTTGGACAGAGATGCATACATTTATGTAAACTAAGGAAATCTTTTTCAAGTAAATAGAGTAACATAATGAAATTGCAACTTTTGAAAGAACAATAGTTTGCCCAACGAGCTTTATCTTGGCAAATATGAAAACTGTTGCTACATTGTGGTTGGACTCGATCTTAAAGGTCTCTTTGAACCCGAGTGATTCTATGGGTTTTTATAATTACGTTTAAAATGAATTATTTCTCTTCTACAGGAGAAAAATATTGCTGACAAAATTCTTATTTCACTAGGATAATTTTACACAAAGTCTGCAGAAGTAGATTTACATAACAAAGTATTGCCTTTGTTTTTTTCCCTCATCAGTGAAAGTAAAGGGAACATTTTCAACTCTATATCAATATGCAGCATCTGATTTAAGTCTGGTGAAAATCACTATGTTCTGATACACACATAAAGACAGATGACTGGAATAATTTAGTGAATTTTTCCACAGATCCATTATACTGTATATTCAGACTTTAATATCTGCCTCCAAGAGATCTGTTTTCTTCAGTGAAAGTTTTCCTTGGCATTACAAACTGCACACGTCTTTATAAGCATAGCTAGTATAATGGTCTAACCATCATCTCAGTGAACTGAATGTCAAAATGGTATAATCCCATCACTTTGAGGCTCTGAATGTTTATTATATCACCAAAACCACCAAAAATCCTCTGTTCTACTGCATTATGCATGCCCTATAAGAGTGTAGGAAGACAGAAAAAAGTTCACATCAACATTGCTGACACATAACATCACTATTTTCTTGGGCTTTGGCACACTTCACTTTTGAAACAGTATAGGGAAAGTAACAGTGACAGGGGAAAATGTGAGATACAAATCTTTAAAATCCATTAATAAACAACTATATTTTTAAAAATTCCACAAACTATGTTGAAAATGTTATGCTTCTATAATATCTGTTCCACATAAATAGCTTTCCTTCATCTGTCTTAAAAAGGAATAAGAATGCACTAAAAGCCCAGGTGAAAATTATTTTCTAATGGTCAGCTCAGCTTTTGGAAACTCATCATTAATGTCAGCTGTTTGTCAAAATGGAATTATTTGCCTTCTCAAATAGGGATTTGCTTTACATTTCTTTATGCTCTAGTTTTTGCAGAATCACAGACCATTTTGATCTTTACATTTTAATTACCGAAACAGCTTAAACATGATTGCTAACTCTGGAGGTAGAAACCATAATACAGAAAGGCAAATATGCTTTGTAAGTCCCACACGAGAAATCCATGCCATCCTAAAAAAACAAAATGCTCTATGATGCTTCAGGGAATAGTGATTCCACTCTGTCTACTGGCCCATAATCTCATTGAACACATTGTCCTTTTTTCTTTTAATGATGAACTCATGGCATCTAAATGTCCCATTAAGAAAAAAGTTTTACTGCAATACTTAGGTAGTCAGTAAGACAGACAGAGAGATACTGTCTTCTATTTTCCCCTGTAAATTATTTTAAGACCATTAATAGAAAGGAGGGGAAGTGTTATCCTCATAAAGTGCTTTTTAATATGATGTGATCTCTGTCACTTCCAGATAAGAGTTCGCTGTGCCATTAAGCATACAATAGTATCACGCCTACAACAGTATCACGCCAACTGTATTAACTCAACAGCTGTTTCAGTGAGAAAAAAAAATAAAAAAACGAGCCACAGAAATTATTCTGGACTCCATTATCACTTCATCATTGTAGTAGATGTCCAAGATATGCTGACTTGTTCTATTTCCATTGCCTCTCCAGTGCACATACCTTGACAAGACTTCTCATCTGTTAACAATTTAAATCCTTTTCTGCAGCTGCAATCAAAACTGCCAACAGTGTTTTTACAGAAATGATCACAGCCTCCATTATTGGACTGGCATTCATCAATATCTGTAACAAAAAAAAGTGCTTCAGCAATAAACTCAGTACATTCAATGTATTTCCATAGCCAGATCCAGAAAACAGTCATGTCCAATTGGTCAGAGGAACTCAGAAAAAAAACTAGCAATTACAAAAATCTATACTACAAATGTTAAGGAAGAACAGATACAGCTCTTCAGAATGATCTGAGCCATTCAGCCCCATGACAGTGCTACTTGCTTTCATTTAATACATTGTTGTGAGTTAGATTTGGGCGCAGGCATTCATTCACAAGAGCGCTTCCCTAAGTCCTGTGTTTTGCAGAAATCTCAGGCAGAGGAGACTTCCTTAGCTCCCCTGTCCCTTCTATGCCAATATTAGAATGAACTCTTTATCTAACACTGACTCAGGCATGAGGATTCCATAATTTTTGCGTAGCAGAACATTCCTAACATCTAATTACTGGAAAATGCATTCTAATATGCAATCTAAATATCCCTTTGCTCCTTTACAATATTCTCACTAGAGTTGCTTGGACCAGGGTAAGCAATTCTGCTCACACATCCCTGTTTACACACTGCTACTTACTTACAAACTGCTCTAATATCCAGCTGAATGCAGGCAAAATATCAGAGTAGTGGTCTGTATGGCTGTAAGAACCTACACACCTACCTCTCCCAGTCTGGACATCTACTTTACTACAGACCTGTGTTACCTCCCACCTAACCTCATCTATGAACACTCAAGCCATTTCGGCAAGAGGGGTAGAAATCAGGAGGGGAAGGGCAGAGCACCAGAGGTTCTCTGCGCACAATACACCTGGTGTGATGGAAACCATGCATCTACCAATGTTGCAGCCCTTTCTCACGTCAGGTTACACACAGTGGCTTTCCTCTGGACACTTTCATTTGGAGATGAATACCTTAAAACGAGGTGTTGGTTCCACACATGTCCACAAGTATAAAAGAATCACCTTTACATGTCTTCCCATCAAACTGGAGCGTGAATCCAACAGGACAGCTGCAGTGAACTCCGGTCGACGTATCTTTACACGTGCGATCACAGCCACCATTATTTACTGCACACGTTTCTAGCCAGAAAGATAAAGCTGAAGTTTGCTCAGGGATATTATAATGGTAAGAACATCATGTGATACAAGGCACCATTCCAAGCACACTGCTATTCAACCACATTTAGTCTAGCATACATATGCGATTATTAAATACACGTGTTGACAAAATCTCTGCCTCAGCTATCTCCATTTTTTTTGGTGAAGATTCTACAAACTTAGGTACTGTTTCTGGGTGTTCTTCTCCTTAAACACAAATCTCCACTCATTGCTGATGAATCTGTTCCTGTCAGTGTCTCCTTACACACACACACTCAAGCCTGGCTGATCGTCTGACACTTCCATTAATGCTCAGATACCTGGTTACACTCCACACTAGTGAATCAGTTTTCTTAAATCTCTCCCACACACCTTCACATGGTACCTGTGTTCCCATTCATGGTGAATTACATCCACACTGAGCAGGCCTTCAGGCTTGTAAACCTGGTGCCATCTCAACCTTATGTTCCTCCAACTTCCCTCATGTAAAATACATCTAAATCCCACCAAACCTTTCTAGCATATACCCTTAAAATATAGTTCTTCACATCCAACTACATACAAGTAACTCACACTTTGGCACTCATCCTCTTGTAGTCAGTCTAATCACCTCAAACAACCTTTTCATTGGCTGGACAAATGCAATTTTATCCAGCACATATTAATTCATAGAGATGCAAAGATCAGTTTCTATATCTGCTTTTTAAAATCCTCTTTCAGTTCTGTCTCCTAGTTTTCTGCAGCATCAAGCATATGTTACCTATTCAAGTTTTGAGACCTTTACTGGTTTATTCACTCTGTCTCTCACCTCACATTCAATATTGGGAGACCTCGATTTGGTTAAAACTGTAGCACAGAAGGAACTGTACTGCATTCCTACTATGAATTAGAACCATGGAAACACACACTATTTCAAGGGCAAGTTCCCAACACATCCAACACATCCTACTGACTGTCACAATACAGAGTTTCTTACACATACAGTAATATTTTTTTCCTTTAAAAGGGAGGGGAGCATCTCAGTCAGAAGGCAGTCCAGAGCTATGATGGTTATAATAAATACATGAATAAACAGTCAATCAAAAATGTTTCAGCAAACAGCAAAATTATTTTGGATAAGCAGTTTTACCCATGAGTAACCGTCGCTTAACTCTCTTGTCCACATCAGCTCCTGCTGTAGTGTTTCCCTCAGAAATTTCAACAGCAGCCTCTTCCCTCTCTGGAAAGATCACCAGAAAAGCTAATGAGTAAAGGTGCCCTGGCCAGAAGCCTCATCTGGTATCCAAGACATACACACAAGCAAACAGCTGCATCTCATGCTGAATTCCCAGACAGTCAGAACTGACCAGCAGAAATATTTTTTTTAAAGAAAGTAATAATGAAAATCATGAAGTCCCCTCAGCAAAAACCAAAAGAACACTTTGGTTTCCTCTCCTCCTTACAAGTCTTGTTTGTTTCAGTATTCTTAACAAAACAGATGTGCTATGGATGTAAGTGAGCAGCAACAAGACTAAAGAATTAAGTGAACTGTCGTGAACTGTTCTGTTAAAAGCACACTGTCATCATCTATCATGGATTAATACAAGGACCAGCCAGTTATGCCTGAGCATTTGATTTCAATCAACAGACACCAACTTCTTCCAGAGAGTAGAAGAGTTTATAAATCTTAAGTGCTTTCTTTACTGGATAACTGCCTTGCAAAAATTGTACTTTAACTGGATTCAGAGCTCTGGTTTTAACAGGCATACTGTTTGGTTACACTCTCTGGCTTGTGCTATACAAGAAATTAAACCAAAAATGTCCTAGAGGGAAGGGACTCTCCTTTGTTTTGCAACAGGCCTTGTGCTTCAGAGGGACCAGAGATAACTGGTCCAGGGATAACAGATAACCAGAGACCACTGAACACAGTAGTATTGGATAACTATTTATATAGGGAAGCATTAGTTGCCTGGACAAAAGCAACTCAGTTGCTCAGTTTTGGATTCCTTGATATTTTCTAGCCATAGAATTATGAGAAGAATTAATCATGCAAACACAGCAATGGCACTCCACTCTAGAGTTGGTCTTCAACAGAAAACTACTTCCTTCTGCTGCATACTGACCCAGGCAGGTTTTCCCATCCACATGCATGATGTAATTGGGGTGACATCCACAAATAGGTCCGTTATCAGCATCATCACATGTATGTTGACAGCCACCATTCCCATGATTACATGTTACTAAGAAGAAAATACATGTTAAATCTCACAAGTACTTCCAGCACCTTTGAAAGACAGTGCGTAATTTTGTCTCCATTTGCCCATCCAATATGCCTTCCCAACATGACCCTTTCCTGAAGCACTCTGTCAGACTGAAACACTGCAGAGCTCTCTTGTGGAGCTGAACTTCCTGTCATTATGAGTGAAGATGCAACTCCCATGATACAGATGCTACAGCAACCAATAGGCTGCTGTGACAGTGTTCAGCAAGGACACTGATTCTGGCTTAATTCAAATGCACACAACTTACGTGTGTCATCCCAGTCTAGCTATAACATACCAAATCCCATATAACTGCAAACAGAACATTATTTGTGCACTTTGGGAAACCATAAGCATATGCAGAATGTTGCATACAAATGCAGCTCCTCTGGTTCTTGGAAAGTTCAAATCCTGGTCGACATTCACAGGCAACTCCTCCTTTGGGCATTTCTCTGCAGATGTGGGCACAGCCATGATCTTTATTCATGCAACTCATGCCTTCTGCAAAACAGAACAAGTGCAAGAGCATGAGCATCCTCAGCCTCCCTGCATGCAGGCAACAGTCAAATAAAGTCAGTTACAGCCAGCTACAGTCAGAACAGCCTGCTACTTCTGGAGAGACTCTACAGTGTTAGAACAAAGAGTATAAGCTTACAGAGAAGAAAAGCAGAAAGTCCAATGCTGCAGAGTAAATGGCCCCAAGGTTTCTCCATCTGTGATCTTTTCTGTGCCCATGTTCTTTGACTGCTAGATCAAAAGCCAACATCCCTAGATACATACAGTGTCTGCATTCTCCTCCAGTGCTCTCTCTTTATACCAGTGTTTATAAAACCTCCTCTCCTCTTTTATAAAAACTGCAAGGTGACCGATGCCTAGCAAGTTCAAAGCCTAAAGTAAAATTCTTATTTCTCTGCTGAACAGTGCACCAGATACAGGAATGCCTAGGCAAAGAGTCAGAAAAACCAGCAAATTCCCAAAGTCAGAACCTACATCAGCAGTGACCAAGTAGGGACGAGTCAGACATGCAGATTGTACCTATGCTAAATGTCAATTCTCAGTTTTGTTAACTATTTTGTTTTCCATTTTTCCCCCTCATATCAATAAATGCTACCCAAAATAACCCCACTGGGTATTATCATAGTGTTCTGTATTTCCACACACCTTCACAGCTGGGCAGAATTTAGTGACAGTGCCTGCTTTTAACCAAAGAGAAAAAGCAATGTGGCACCAGTGATTTTCCTCCTTTTGGTGCACCTTCAAAAAACATCCTGTCATTTTTGTCTCTATTATAAGCTGCTCATGCACCAGCACTCAATGACTGACAGAGCATCTTACCTGATCTTGGCAAAAAGTTAATGTCTTGAAGGATTAAACAAGGAGAAGATGCACCTGGAGTTACTGCAAAAATTTCTTTCACCTCAGCCCATGGTTCAGCTTAATCAATGACTTTTCTATTGGCAAGACAGTGACACAATTTGTACACACACAAAACTACACAGCAAGCGTCAGAGTTATCAAATGAAATAATTAGACCAAATTAAAAGAATAATTTTTCTTCCAACAGCGCACCACAGGTTTTTGCTGAAGTTTTCTATAATGCTACAAAATTAGGAGGGAAGATAGCCACATGCTCTTCTCGTGTATATGGAGAACACGCCTTTGCCAGCAAATTCTCCACTTTTCTCTGCCTTTATAAGACATGTTACACCAAAACACTCTTTCTTCTTGTCAAGAACACTTCATTTGAGAAGACCAAATGGAGCATACTTTGGCTGCAAGGACTTAACCCACATTACCTCTGTGAATTTCTCTGCAATGAGCAGATGCACAATCAGAGAGAGAATGAAAAGGGTGACCATGCTGCTAAAAAGGGATTGCATGAACAATTCCACACACTATAAATTTTTAAACTTCCACAGTCCTTTTTGCAGCCTTACTACTCAATGAAACAAAACCACTGTACCGGCAAGCAGAGGTCAGCTTGTCACCATTATTCTACTACACTTCAATTCAGTCCCCGCTCTGCACACAAGTGTTCTCGCTATCTGAACCACAAACTACAGTACCCTTTCTCTAAGGCAGCTTCAAGCAACAAAAGGATGGATATTGCAGAGCCTAGATTATTCTGCTCTACTGACTTTCTGATTCCTTTCCCACAGAGAGATCTCTGTAGAAGTCTACCAAGACAATGACACTTCAAATCCTGCAGCACACAGACACAGCCCAAGGAGTCCACATGAAAGCTGTCATCCATTATTGCACTGTCAGTCAAGGAATGAGACAACCTATGAGGCTGCAAATGAGCCTCATTAACTCTTGTGATTTTGTGACATTTCTGGTGTTAAGCATGCAATATGATTTGGTCTGTTACTTGGGAGGCGTTTGAACGCATGACGAAAATTAGCAGCTTAGTGTCTCTTAATAAGTTGTTCTTTTGTCTCTATCGAGCTACTAAAGGGGAAAACTGTTCAAGCAGGTACTTTGGTAAAGTTCACTGACAGCAGATGAATGGCTTAAATGCTCAATTTGGGACTGCCCCATTCTAAGTGATCAGAACTCAATCAGGTTTCCATAGAAAGTTAAAACTGCACTTCCCAAACTAGGGTACATTTTAATGAGAGAGTACCCATTGTGTAACAAGGTGCATGACCATACCCACCAAAATCTAGCTGACTCAAAAGACAGCATTTCACAGAATATAGGTACTTACACATATTCTGCCATTTACTATGAGGCTGCTGCTTGTTTTCAAAGGTAGCAGATTTCTACTCCACCCCATTTTATAAGGTTGTATGACAGACATCTCTAAAACAATGAATGCTAGATGACTGCAAACACCTTCATGGACACAAAGCCTCCCAGGCCACATTGTTCTAAAGCTGTTGCAATGGCAGATTGTGGTCCAGAACCAAATCCCAAACAAACTTAGGTCAAATCCCATCACATGCTTCCCCAGACACACAATTTCTCTTGCAGGAGACTCTGCCGTACTGAAACACAAGCATCTTGGGATGGATGAGTCTCTTTATCACCATGCTCACAGCCACAACAGCTGATGCCAGTGCCTGCCTGGCCTAGCAGACCCCAAGTCAAGTGATTTCTTGAGGACTGGACCTTCATGAAGTTACCCAGAACAATTCAGTAAGATAAGTGCTCCTGTCACTGTCAAACCACAAGGAAAATGCCAGCATGGTATTTCCCTATCAGGTTACATAAAATCAATCTCTTACATGTATGGTCTGCTTTTAAATCTTTGCCTTTATTTACACAGAAGATGAAGGGACATCACCACCAATCTGCTGAGAACTTTAAGGCTCTGTTTAGGGCACATTCAAACAGGCACCAAGCAGGACAGAGGGAAAGAATGCAATTGTACAGATAACTAGCAGAGATTCTATAGCCACCCTCTAAGCCAAATAGTGAGAAGCATCAGCACAGCCAGCAGGAGAGGACAGCCCAGCAACACATCAGTCTCTGCATGGTTTCTATGCACTTGCATCAGGGCAACTTTAAAAAAAAAAATTTCTAGTTAACACTGTTCTCCAGTCAGAAGGACTCCAAGAGTAACAGCTGAGATAGCCCCCTGTGTACAAGCTTTCACTTCACACAGTGATGTCAAACGTGGTTTTCATCTTGATGGCCCAATTCACTCCCATTGATTCAGCACAACAAGCAGTAGCTATGACTGTGAAGTACGATGAGGCAGAGTAACAAGATCCACAGCAATAGCAAACACAAGATGTACTACATATTTACTTGTGGAAAAATTCCGTTTTCCTTCAGATGTTTATATTTTGTAGTATGAAGCAAGTGAAACAGAAAAAAGCTACATGTGTATGGCTGCCCTGCCAACAACTGTAACAGCCTCACAAAGTAAATCCATACTCCCACATATTGTTCAGAGCAGACAGCCAAGGCAAAAAAAAAAGGATTATGCACAACTTCCCAAGACATTCTGAGTTCCTGTGGTTTAAGCAGAGGCTAAGCAGAACCATCAAGCCTCTCGGAGCACCCCTGTCCTTCAGACCAATGTCTGAAGGACAGTCACATGAGATGAAAAATAAACTTTAATTATCAAACACTCCTCTAACGCCTACCTGACCTTGAGTCCCATGTCACAGTAGGTTCAGGGAACCCAGAGGATAATTGCAGATAGAGATGGAAGGACAGATGACTCAGACTCCCGTTTCACTACAACAATGCTAAGCCTCTCTATTTCTCCCACGTCAACTCCAGTTCACTCTTCTGTGTAGGTAAGGCCAGTACTGCAGACTGCTAGGAAGGGGTCTCAAGCATTATTAATGTATGCATGTACTC
Organism: Heliornis fulica; assembly: GCA_013399135.1. NCBI lineage: Eukaryota > Metazoa > Chordata > Aves > Gruiformes > Heliornithidae > Heliornis > Heliornis fulica. The sequence continues at coordinate 450,765 of VXBZ01012526.1, read as the reverse complement.
TCTTAAACTGGGCTGAGACAGGGAAGGAAACACTCCCTTATATTACAGATAAGCAAAACCGAATAGATGGTCCAGGCAGTAAGCACCAAATGCTGTTTTGATCAATGCTGTGAGGTCTCAAAAGGGAACTAAGGCAATACAGACACCGAGAGATGCTTACACTAGGCAGGAAATAGATCTAGTGATGAGCAGAAAAGCAGAGAACAAAGTGAGAGGAAAGATAAAGCAATGAGATTTGGCTTAGAACAGATCTACCCACCCAAAGGAAAAAAAAAAAGAAAAAGTGGGGAATCCCATGAAGCTCCTCTTCACAGAAATGAGAGAGAGGTGGGAGGGAAACAGTCACAACAGCAGAACTTGAAAAAAAAAAAAAAAAAAAAGGCCTTTAAGAGAAAACAAAGAATTTTGTGTTCCAATATGAGGGGAAAAAACCATTTCAGGTTAAAACAGTAAAGGCTTTTTTCTTAAAACTGATTTCTATATATCTTATGTTGCAACTTTTAGGAAAAAGGGCACATCCCCCCCTCTTTTTCTGTTTTTCTTTGAAAAAGAAGAACAAGGCTAAATTAAGTGGAGATTTGGAATATGGAAAAAAAGCCTTAAAATAAATTAACTGCATCTTTCAAAATAAGAATTCCAAGAGGTACAAGTTTCGAAACAAATATTAATGACAGGAAATGTTGCTGCCATCAGATCAGAAGAGTTGAACATACTCAAATAGCAAGTAAGCACAAGAAGAGTTGGAAGTTTTTCCTCCCTTGGCATTGGACAAGACAAGGAGTTCAAGCGACAGATTTTCATCCTTAGATCCATCACCCTTGCACACACACAAACACATCGCTGCTAGCAAGGCAACATGAAGGGAAAAGCTCTTCCCCACCATTACAGCCTTCCTGCTTATCCACACACAGCTCACCTCCTTCAGTGGTAAGATGAGCAACGGCCTGAGAAATCACCATGCATCAGCAGACCCCCATGAAACCAAGTCCAGTACCAGGGAAACCCAGTACATAAATTCTTAATTCAAACAAAAGATCAATTCAGCTACACTGCATGACAGCCACCACTGCACACTCATCTGTGGATGGCCATATATGTCTATAAATGTCGATCTCCTCACTATGGGGATTTTTCAAGTGAGATTTGTTTATTCATGCTCAGATTTCTCTTATAGTCATGCCAATGATAAGCCATAGATTAAAGAAAGCTTTGCAGTTTTAAATACTTCTTAGTAAGATATTCACTGTACAGTTCAACGGACAACTCCCTGATCTGAGCAACCACTTTAAAGTGTTTCCTGAGGGCATCCAAAATAATTTTGTTTAAGCCGATGTCTAATTAGATATCCAAGTTTCTCTGATCTCTCAAAAGTCACTTCATAAAGGTTTTACTCAAAACAAAGAACATAATTTGAATACCTTTGGGGTTGACAAACAGTAAATCACTTAGCTGAAACCTAAACACCGTACAAGGAACCTAAAAGGTACCTGATGGTACTGCGGGCATTGCTCTTTAACTAAAGCCAATGGTAATGGTGAGAACTCACTGTCCTTCAATTTGTTGCCATTCCCTGGATCAGGACACAGCTCAGCTGCACACCAGAGCATAAAGACACTGGGAACACAGCAATACAGCCTTTAACAAGCACAACACTGCAGACATACAGGTGGGATCAAAGCAGCAGAAGGGATGTAAAGACTCTTCAAAGTCATTTAGAAGATTCTGACAGACTGTTCCTTTTCAAAGGAGTGAGGACTTCAAGATCCTTCACAGCTTTGAAAAACTCAACCTAAAAGTACTTTTGAAGCTTCTTTAGAGATTTTACAGTTAGCTTCTGTCAAAATCTCTTGCTTGGTGCCTGGAGGGAAGCAGCCGGTACCTTCTGAGCGGTGGATGCACGTATGCTGGTTATCACTTAGAAAGAACCCTTCCTTACAGCGACATTCATAGCTCCCCACAGTGTTGACACAAATATGCTGGCAACCACCGTTGTTGAACATGCATTCATCTGTGTCTGAAACAAAGAGAGAAAGACGGGGATCAGTTTTGTTCTAACACCAATACATTCACACTGGCAGCAGCCACTCCATATGCAGCACAGATAGACAGACATATACTTGGCATATAACAACCCAGGCAGCTTTGACACCCCAGGACAACGTGTTATTGTTGTTGCACCATCACTCCAGGGAAAGTATATTTTTTCTGCTGCTCTTCCCCTGTTCATAGTTTGCCCAACCAGTGACAGTACTCCCAAGAAATGCTGATCACCTAATCAGAGCTACCAGTTACAGCTAAGGCACAGTAGCTTCAGCAGAGCAAGAAGCAGGGCTCTATGCTCCACCTACATGTTTTTTCCAGAAAGTTCTCCATTCTGAAACCAAGGTGGAACAAGAAAAGTACAAATCTCAAAATAAGTTTATCTTAAAACCTATCCCCTGCTCTGTACTTTCACTCGAGTTAGAATTCACACTTCACATCTGCTCTGATGCTCAGTGTGTTATCCTCCTCCCTCAACTCCAGGTCATCACCACTTATCATCAAGGCTGCTGCTATGTTGCCTGACTGCATTCAAGGATAAGAGTGGAAGTTCTAGAAACAGTTTAAATATTGTTGAAGCTGTAAAATCAACATCAGAGAATATACAAAGGCTCTGCTTCCGAGAAAAAACAAACCAAGAGAAACAAATAGTAGAAAAGCTTCAGCTAAAACTCTGAACAACAGAATACTTATCCCAATCTCTGATTCTTTGGAATTTTACCCCTTAGTAAGTGCAACTTTTTGTAACTGCTGCCAGCAAAGAATTTTCCTACCCTCATTTTCAGAAATGTCAATTTGACAGGAAGTATGAATGCTCAGTGCACAATGTTTGCTCCCTGTTCTGTTCATTGTTCCTGTGCTAATAGTACAAAGTTTTTAATTTAACATTGTAGTATTTCTGGCATAAAACAGCTGTCTTCTAAAAAAAAAAAAAAAAGGAAAAAAGAGAAAGGCTTTTAGTGAGAAGTGTAACATAGTATTACAACAGATTTAATTTCTACTGAAGGCAATGAGTAAGCCAATTGGATGCAAAAGAATGAAGAATGTGACCTGCTGTAGCAACAAGAGCGGCTGACATATCTCCATCACAGAGGAGCTGAGTATTTTAGTTCTACAGTGATGTGAATGTGCAAACAATCATGAATAAACAGCCACCATGAGTCTTTAGTACTACAGATTTGAACTCCAGCAGATGTTTCTGTCTTACAGAACTTGGAAAGCTTTCAAAAAAATCATTTCTTTCCAACAAGTAATTGTCTATTTGGCTTAAACCCAGGCACACAGCCGAGATCTTCAAAAATTAGGGTGAGAGGAGGGCAAGCCTGGCGTGAACAAAGTAAATAAACAGATTAAGAGAAGATGTGATCCAATTTGCTGCATGCCAAAATATTTATTTAACATTTACATCACATCTCAGAATTGGCAGGTCAGTGTTAAAAAAAATTTGGTGTATGTCAATGACATTTTTATTTTATTTTAAAAAGTCTGCCATGCAATACCAAGCAGCTTCCCAGTAACACAGCAGGTGGTAGATTTTGGTCTAAGTTACATCTAGGTATTAGTGATCACAAACAAGTCAGCTGAAGAATGCTGCAGAGGGGCTGTTGGATACAAGAGAATACAGGTTTTGATGGCATTGTAAGAAGTAACGTGTTCGTCCATATTCAGCCCTTAATGGTAACCTCAGCTGAACTGCACTGTGTGTTTGCACAAACGCACTGGAAAAAATAATATGGCCTTCCAATTATTTTAAAGTATTGGTAATATTATTTTAAAGTACTGATATCTTGCTCCCCTCTCTACTTTCTGTAATGAAACAGTTGGAACTTTGTGACTTCATCCTCTCCTCCACTTAACACTAACAAAGTTAATCTGCACCAGGTTTCCAGGTTGGGTAAAACCCAACATAGTCCCACTGAAGCTGCCAAAGCTTTTCTGATTTGTCCCAGCAGATGATACAGCCCAGGGATGGTCGGATCCCCCACCTGATATGCCATACACTAGTGGGAAACACCCCAGAGAAGCTAACTGCAGTCTTAAAGTTATGCTGTGAGAACACATTTCCCTCTGACATGGGCATGGAAGCCTGCCCAGGTAAACCCTTACTCAGCGCAGAAAAGAAAAAATGAGCCATCTCCAAAAAGTAAATGGGACAGGCAGCACAACACAGGGCAGAGCCACGCAGGGTACCCAGCATGGTGCTGGGGAGCAGGGCAGCTTCTTCAACATGAGGCTCTGTCCCAGGGAAATAACGCTGGCAGCGTACCACACTGACAGCAGGCTGGCAGCGTTTCGGTGCACTGCCATGCTGCGTGCTGAAGAATGCTACCATAGTAAAGCCACAAACTCTTCACACCCACTTTTAAAGATTTTCACCTGCCTGTGCACAGAAAGAAAAAACTATTGAGGTCTTAAATAAAGAAATGAAAAACAGGGCGAAAGAGAGTGTGTGCATGCAGGGTCAAGGCAGCGTTGCCAGGATGGAATACATACTTTGCTTCACACTAACCACCCATGGAAACTCCAAGCGTTTGGCTTAGTCCCTCTGTATTTCAATGGCCACTATCACACACGGCTACTGCACACTTCGACCTGGCCTTTCCTTGCAGCTTGTGTGTTAGGAAGTCCTCGGACACAGTAAAGAGCGAGAAGCCCACTTGTTATAGATGTACCAGAGAGATTTCTAAACCCAGAAACATACCTGAAAACTAATCCTAACCTACCTGTGGAAAAGACAAAAATAGCACATGTTCTTTTGCATAAACTCATTTAGGGTAATAAAGATGGCACTTCACACATTTTAATCCAAAGCACTTAACAGATATGAAGTGCAACTGTCCTGCTCATTTATACAGGGTGAAGAACCACACTGGGATGGTACATCAGTACCTAGAATTCCTTAGACCCACACGTAGGGGACTTCTCTAGCCCAAAAGATAGCCATGCACTTCCCATGGATGCAGTTAAAGGGTTACGTTAGCCTCACCACTCACAGCATTCATGAACGTGCTTCTTACCCAGGCAGTTGTGGCCATCATGAGCCAACATAAAGCCATCGTAGCAAGTACAGCGGTAATTTCCTGGAATGTTGAAACACTCATGGACACAGCCTCCATTGAAGTCATTATCACATTCATCAATGTCTAAGAAATAAAGTAAAAGTTAATAGGTGGATGCTTGTTTGAGTGTTAGAGATGCAACTGTATAAATGTGAGCAAATGTCTAAATGTGCTGTCTAAAATTGGCTTGCAAATACACTACACTTATTACTACCCGAATGTTTCTAAAGAGTGAGAAAAAGCCCTAAGATTCCATGTAGCCTCACCTTATAATTTTTAAGGCTTCTCATTAAACAATGAACTAATTATTAGACCAATATATATTGCTAGTTGAAAAGCCGTGCAATCTGTTTGCCTTTGATTTTGTAAACATGTAGGAAATAAGGTGAAGAAACAATTATTATTCTGATTTAAAATTACCCTCCATATTGCAAGCCATTGTTTTTAATGGTCCTGCCTTCTTAAAAAAAACTCATGCTGAAGCAGGCAGAACACAATGCTTCCATCACTTTACCTTCACATTTCTTCCCTTCGCCAGTGTAACCCCCTTTGCACATGCACTTGTACAGCTTTGGGGTGTTCTGACAAATGGCATCTGGGTGGCAGTCATCAAGGCCCAAGGCACATTCATCCACATCTGTGAAATTACAAGATGTCAGAAAGGGAAGAATAGGGCATGTCTCCTGTATGCATCACTAACAAGATGACATAAGGCTGTTTATGGTGTGTGCATACATAACAAGAATTTGTGTGTCAGGACAGAAACATGCAGAGACTGTATCTGAACTTAAATTTGTATAATGGTCTATGCATATATGGATGTATTTGTGTGCAATTGAAATAAGTTTACGTTAAGCTTTTATACCCACTTACAAATATATCCAGAATAATCTGTTATGGGCAAGATGCCTCATGAGATTCAGCAGACAGTTTTACAGAGATTTGTTAGAGACTGTTACTCTTTCTGGTTAACAAAAAGAAGTTACTGGAAGAGTTCTTGATCACATCCGTGACATCACCCCCAGGAAGTCAAACAATTTTGAAGCTTACAAGGGGAGCTTGCGAAAATGTACTTTCAAAGTGACCACCAATACCTTAAAAGACCGACTTACCATTAAACAAACATAATTTATAAACAATGCCATTTTTTAAAATACCAGAATAGTGTCTGCTGAGCAGCATTGCCAAATCACCTGGCCAGCCATCACAAAGCACACCATACTGAAGCAAAATATCCAAGTGGAAACTTCAGAGCAGAGGAAATTAGGAGAAAGGGAAACACCAACAGGAGAAAGTCCTGGAGACAAAGAAGTGTAGACAGAAGAAGAAAAGTTATGGGCAGCAGAAGACAGCAGAAGTTTTTTATATAGCAGAGGAGAATTCAAACACAGAAACAGATTTCTATGAACTGTCTAAAAGGAAGAACTGCAGAAGCAGCACCCCACATCAGTATGAAAAGTGACTCCTAAAATAACGGGGATGGATTGCAGTAGTATCAGCAGAAGGTGACTACATAGTCAGGCATTTTGTATAGTGGGGATCACTTTCTAACAGGGAACTTCCTCCAGCACCTCACCCATTTACAATTACAGCATTCATTTCTCTTCCCCCTGCCCCAATCACAGAATATGCCTGCAGGTACTGCAGCAGTTGCCAACTTCAGAAAGTATTCATGTAGCTTGAGCTCCTAATGGCGTTTGGCAGCAGGAAGCAAGGCAAAGAGACAGTGCTACAGCAGCAGTGCTCCGCTGGCTCTCAGGTGCACACAGAAACAATATATCAGTGAGTGTTGGGGTGCTCAGATACCACTTCCAGAAACCAGGGAGGAGGTGCAAAGCAGTTGGAGAGAGAGGTAGAATGTGCTTCCTTTCAAAGCCAAAGCCAGGCCATTAAAAAACAGGGGAAACATTGAACTGAGGGAGCAAGCCATGCGAGGAGGGGTGCAGGGAATTGCTGAGGGGCCTCTAGCTGGCAGGAGTCAGGCAGATAGGAGGGAAGGATGGGTAGAGAAGGAAGGACGGCGAGTGAACTGAAGCATTGGCCGCACAGCCTGGCTGGGTACCCCTGCACGGTAAGCGCTCCCCTTTCCCGCCTGGGCCAGGGAGACGGGGGAACACACCTGCTCCGGCAAGGCGGCTCCTAGAAAACACGCATGAGGGAGAGAGCCTCTTTCAAAGCTACAGCACAAAGATGTCATCTGCATCTCAAGACAGCAGAAAAAAAAAAAAAGCCCTTCTCCTATTTTATTTTTACAAACCCTGTGGTCTGCAGCACGCAGGGAAGGACAGCAGCAAAACAACCCCAGCGCCAACGAGTACAGAAGCATGAAAAAGGGGGCTGGGGCGGGGGATAGATCCCTGGGCACGGGGAGCGCGATTTCCTCGCCGAGGAGAGACCCTGGAGCAGGGAGACTGTGAGCAGACATCGGAGCCTTAACTGGGCAGTAAGGCGACCGCGGAGGAGGCTGCGTGAAGAGCTACTGGGCTTGTTCCCCCGCCACCAAGGCCAGATGAAGCCGCG